>JAIFZK010000045.1:5000-25000 GCA_027481765.1 Tenualosa thibaudeaui
ATACCACGCTGAGCACGCCCGATCTCGTCCGATCTCGAAGCTAAGCAGCGTCGGCCTGGTTAGTACTTGATTGGAGCCCGCCTGGGAATACCAGGTGCTCTAAGCTTTTCTGTTCGGCCGCAGTGGTTGCCCTCTTTCGCTCATGAAACCGTGTGGTTTTTTCAAAATGATTTTTGGTGATGTTTCAGTCAGCCAGATGACAGCCTTTCGGCTCCCACCGAGGTCTGTGGAGGCTTAAAAATACTATTGTGTAAAACAGCACCGCTACGGCCATACGACGCTGAGCACGCCCGATCTCGTCCGATCTCGAAGCTAAGCAGCGTCGGGCCTGGTTAGTACTTGGATGGGAGACCGCCTGGGAATACCAGGTGCTGTAAGCTTTCTTTTCGCCGCAGTGGTTGCCCTCTTTCGCTCATGAAACCGTGTGGTTTTTTCAAAATGATTTTTGGTAATGTTTCAGTCAGCCAGATGACAGCCTTGCGGCTCCCACCGAGATCTGTGGAGGCTTAAAAATACTATTGTGTAAAACAGCATTCGCTTACGGCCATACCACGCTGAGCACGCCCGATCTCGTCCGATCTCGGAAGCTAAGCAGCGTCGGGCCTGGTTAGTACTTGGATGGGAGACCGCCTGGGAATACCAGGTGCTGTAAGCTTTTCTTTTCGGCCGCAGTGGTTGCCCTCTTTCGCTCATGAAACCGTGGTTTTTTCAAAATGATTTTGGTAATGTTTCAGTCAGCCAGATGACAGCCTTGCGGCTCCCACCGAGATCTGTGGAGGCTTAAAAATACTATTGTGTAAAACAGCACTCGCACGGCCATACCACGCTGAGCACGCCCGATCTCGTCCGATCTCGAAGCTAAGCAGCGCGGGCCTGGTTAGTACTTGATGGGAGACCGCCTGGGAATACCAGGTGCTGTAAGCTTTTCTTTTCGGCCGCAGTGGTTGCCCTCTTTCGCTCATGAAACCGTGTGGTTTCAAAATGATTTTGGTAATGCTTCAGTCAGCCAGATGACAGCCTTGCGGCTCCCACCGAGATCTGTGGAGGCTTAAAAATACTATTGTGTAAAACAGCATTCGCTACGGCCATACCACGCTGAGCACGCCCGATCTCGTCCGATCTCGGAAGCTAAGCAGCGCGGGCCTGGTTAGTACTTGGATGGGAGACCGCCTGGGAATACCAGGTGCTGTAAGTTTTTTTCGCCGCAGTGGTTGCCCTCTTTCGCCATGAAACCGTGTGTTTTTTCAAAATGATTTTTGGTAATGTTTCAGTCAGCCAGATGACAGCCTTGCGACTCCCACCGAGATCTGTGGAGGCTTAAAAATACTATTGTGTAAACAGCATTCGCTTACGGCCATACCACGCTGAGCACGCCCGATCTCGTCCGATCTCGGAAGCTAAGCAGCGTCGGGCCTGGTTAGTACTTGGATGGGAGACCGCCTGGGAATACCAGGTGCTGTAAGCTTTTCTAGTCGCAGTGGTTGCCCTCTTTCGCCATGAAACCGTGGTTTTTTCAAAATGATTTTTGGTAATGTTTCAGTCAGCCAGATGACAGCCTTGCGCTCCCACCGAGATCTGTGGAGGCTTAAAAATACTATTGTGTAAAACAGCACTCGCACGGCCATACCACGCTGAGCACGCCCGATCTCGTCCGATCTCGAAGCTAAGCAGCCGGGCCTGGTTAGTACTTGGATGGGAGACCGCCTGGGAATACCAGGTGCTGTAAGCTTTTCTTCGGCCGCAGTGGTTGCCCTCTTTCGCCATGAAACCGTGTTTTTTTCAAAATGATTTTTGTAATGTTTCAGTCAGCCAGATGACAGCCTTGCGGCTCCCACCGAGATCTGTGGAGGCTTAAAAATAATATTGTGTAAAACAGCATTCGCTACGGCCATACCACGCTGAGCACGCCCGATCTCGTCCGATCTCGGAAGCTAAGCAGCGGGCCTGGTTAGTACTTGGATGGGAGACCGCCTGGGAATACCAGGTGCTGTAAGCTTTTCGGCCGCAGTGGTTGCCTCTTTCGCCATGAAACCGTGTGGTTTTTCAAAATGATTTTGGTAATGTTTCAGTCAGCCAGATGACAGCCTTGCGGCTCCCACCGAGATCTGTGGAGGCTTAAAATACTATTGTGTAAAACAGCATTCGCTACGGCCATACCACGCTGAGCACACCCGATCTCGTCCGATCTCGGAAGCTAAGCAGCCGGGCCTGGTTAGTACTTGATGGGAGACCGCCTGGGAATACCAGGTGCTGTAAGCTTTTCTTTTCGGCCGCAGTGGTTGCCCTCTTTCGCCATGAAACCGTGGTTTTTTCAAAATGATTTTGGTAATGTTTCAGTCAGCCAGATGACAGCCTTGCGGCTCCCACCGAGATCTGTGGAGGCTTAAAAATACTATTGTGTAAAACAGCATTCGCTACGGCCATACCACGCTGAGCACGCCCGATCTCGTCCGATCTCGGAAGCTAGCAGCGCCGGGCCTGGTTAGTACTTGGATGGGAGACCGCCTGGGAATACCAGGTGCTGTAAGCTTTTCTTTTCGCCGCAGTGGTTGCCTCTTTCGCCATGAAACCGTGTGGTTTTTTCAAAATGATTTTGGTAATGTTTCAGTCAGCCCGATGACAGCCTTGCGGCTCCCACCGAGATCTGTGGAGGCTTCAAAATACTATTGTGTGAAACAGCACTCGCTACGGCCATACCACGCTGAGCACACCCGATCTCGTCCGATCTCGGAAGCTAAGCAGCGCGCGGGCCTGGTTAGTACTTGGATGGGAGACCGCCTGGGAATACCAGGTGCTGTGCTTTTCTTTTCGCCGCAGTGGTTGCCTCTTTCGCTCATGAAACCGTGTGGTTTTTCAAAATGATTTTGGTAATGTTTTTGTCAGCCAGATGACAGCCTTGCGGCTCCCACCGAGATCTGTGGAGGCTTAAAAATACTATTTGTAAAAAGCACTCGCTACGGCCATACCACGCTGAGCACGCCCGATCTCGTCCGATCTCGAAGCTAAGCAGCGTCGGGCCTGGTTAGTACTTGATGGGAGACCGCCTGGGAATACCAGGTGCTGTAAGCTTTTCTTTCGGCCGCAGTGGTTGCCTCTTTCGCCATGAAACCGTGTGGTTTTTCAAAATGATTTTTGGTAATGTTTCAGTCAGCCAGATGACAGCCTTGCGGCTCCCACCGAGATCTGTGGAGGCTTAAAAATACTATTGTGTAAAACAGCACTCGCTACGGCCATACCACGCTGAGCACGCCCGATCTCGTCCGATCTCGGAAGCTAAGCAGCGCCGGGCCTGGTTAGTACTTGGATGGGAGACCGCCTGGGAATACCAGGTGCTGTAAGCTTTCTTTCGGCCGCAGTGGTTGCCCTCTTTCGCCATGAAACCGTGTGGTTTTTTCAAAATAATTTTTTGTAATGTTTCAGTCAGCCAGATGACAGCCTTGCGGCTCCACCGAGATCTGTGGAGGCTTAAAAATACTATTGTGTAAAACAGCACTCGCTACGGCCATACCACGCTGAGCACGCCCGATCTCGTCCGATCTCGGAAGCTAAGCAGCGTCGGGCCTGGTTAGTACTTGGATGGGAGACCGCCTGGGAATACCAGGTGCTGTAGGCTTTTCTTTTGGCCGCAGTGGTTGCCCTCTTTCGCCATGAAACCGTGTGGTTTTTTCAAAATGATTTTTGTAATGTTTCAGTCAGCCAGATGACAGCCTTGCGCTCCACCGAGATCTGTGGAGGCTTAAAAATACTATTGTGTAAAACAGCATTCGCTACGGCCATACCACGCTGAGCACGCCCGATCTCGTCCGATCTCGGAAGCTAAGCAGCGTCGGGCCTGGTTAGTACTTGATGGGAGACCTGGGAATACCAGGTGCTGTAAGCTTTTCTTTCGCCGCAGTGGTTGCCCTTTCGCCATGAAACCGTGTTTTTTTTTTCAAATGATTTTTGGTAATGTTTCAGTCAGTCAGATGACAGCCTTGCGGCTCCCACCGAGATCTGTGGAGGCTTAAAATACTATTGTGTAAACAGCACTCGCTACGGCCATACCACGCTGAGCACGCCGATCTCGTCCGATCTCGAAGCTAAGCAGCGTCGGGCCTGGTTAGTACTTGATGGGAGACCGCCTGGGAATACCAGGTGCTGTAAGCTTTTTCGGCGCAGTGGTTGCCCTCTTCGCCATGAAACCGTGTGGTTTTTCAAAATGATTTTTTGTAATGTTTAAGTCAGTCAGATGACAGCCTTGCGGATCCCACCGAGATATGTGGAGGCTTAAAATACTATTGTAAAACAGCACTCGCTACGGCCATACCACGCTGAGCACGCCCGATCTCGTCCGATCTCGGAAGCTAAGCAGCGTCGGGCCTGGTTAGTACTTGGATGGGAGACCGCCTGGGAATACCAGGTGCTGTAGGCTTTTTCTTTTCGGCCGCAGGTTGCCCTCTTTCGCCATGAAACCGTGTGGTTTTTTCAAAATGATTTTGGTAATGTTTCAGTCAGCCAGATGACAGCCTTGCGGCTCCACCGAGATCTGTGGAGGCTTAAAAATACTATTGTGTAAAACAGCACTTCGCTACGCCATACCACGCTGAGCACGCGCCGATCTCGTCCGATCTCGGAAGCTAAGCAGCCGGGCCTGGTTAGTACTTGGATGGGGAGACCGCCTGGGAATACCAGGTGCTGTAAGCTTTTTCTTTTCGCCGCAGTGGTTGCCCTCTTCTTCATGAAACCGTGTGTTTTTTCAAAAATGATTTTGGTAATGTTTCAGTCAGCCAGATGACAGCCTTGCGGCTCCCACCGAGATCTGTGGAGGCTTAAAAATACTATTGTGTAAAACAGCACTCGCTACGGCCATACCACGCTGTGCACGCGCGAGCTCGTCCGATCTACGAAGCTAAGCAGCGTCGGGCCTGGTTAGTACTTGGATGGGAGACCGCCTGGGAATACCAGGTGCTGTAAGCTTTTCTTTCGGCGCAGTGGTTGCCCTCTTTCGCCCATGAAACGTGTGTTTTTTCAAAATGATTTTTGGTAATGTTTCAGTCAGTCAGATGACAGCCTTGCGGCTCCCACCGAGATCTGTGGAGGCTTAAAAATACTATTGTGTAAACAGCATTCGCTACGGCCATACCACGCTGAGCACGCCCGATCTCGTCCGATCTCGGAAGCTAAGCAGCGTCGGGCCTGGTAGTACTTGATGGGAGACCGTCTGGGAATACCAGGTGCTGTAAGCTTTTCTTTTCGGCCGCAGTGTTGCCCTTTTCGCCATGAAACCGTGTGGTTTTTTCAAAATGATTTTGGTAATGTTTCAGTAAGACAGATGACAGCCTTGCGGCTCCCACCGAGATCTGTGGAGGCTTAAAAATACTATTGTGTGAAACAGCACTCGCTACGGCCATACCACGCTGAGCACGCCCGATCTCGTCCGATCTCGAAGCTAAGCAGCGGGCCTGGTTAGTACTTGATGGGAGACCGCCTGGGAATACCAGGTGCTGTAAGCTTTCTTTTCGGCCGCAGTGGTTGCCCTCTTTCGCCATCATGAGACCGTGTGGTTTTTTCAAAATGATTTTTGGTAATGTTTCAGTCAGCCAGATGACAGCCTTGCGGCTCCCACCGAGATCTGTGGAGGCTTAAAAATACTATTGTGTAAAACAGCATTGCTACGGCCATACCACGCTGAGCACGCCCGATCTCGTCCGATCTCGGAAGCTAAGCAGCATCGGCCTGGTTAGTACTTGGATGGGAGACCGCCTGGGAATACCAGGTGCTGTAAGCTTTTCTTTTCGGCCGCAGTGGTTGCCCTCTTTCGCTCATGAAACCGTGTGGTTTTTTCAAAATGATTTTTGGTAATGTTTCAGTCAGTCAGATGACAGCCTTGCGGCTCCCACCGAGATCTGTGGAGGCTTAAAAATACTATTGTGTAAAACAGCATTCGCTTACGGCCATACCACGCTGAGCACGCCCGATCTCGTCCGATCTCGGAAGCTAAGCAGACGGGCCTGGTTAGAAATTGGATGGGAGACCGCCTGGGAATACCAGGTGCTGTGCTTTCTTTTCGGCCGCAGTGGTTGCCCTCTTTCGCTCATGAAACCGTGTGGTTTTTTCAAAATGATTTTTGGTAATGTTTCAGTCAGTCTGATGACAGGCGTGCGGCTCCCACCGAGATCTGTGGAGGCTTCAAAATACTATTGTGTGAAACAGCACTCGCTTACGGCCATACCACGCTGAGCACGCCCGATCTCGTCCGATCTCGGAAGCTAAGCAGCGTCGGGCCTGGTTAGTACTTGGATGGGAGACCGCCTGGGAATACCAGGTGCTAAGCTTTTCTTCGGCCGCAGTGGTTGCTTTCGCCATGAAACCGTGTGGTTTTTTTCAAAATGATTTTGGTAATGTTTCAGTCAGCCAGATGACAGCCTTGCGCTCTCCACCGAGATCTGTGGTGGAGGCTTAAAATACTATTGTGTAAAACAGCACTCGCTACGCCATACCACGCTGAGCACGCCCGATCTCGTCCGATCTCGGAAGCTAAGCAGCGCCGGGCCTGGTTAGTACTTTGATGGGAGACCGCCTGGGAATACCAGGTGCTGTAAGCTTTTCTTTCGCCGCAGTGGTTGCCCTCTTCGCCATGAAACCGTGTGGTTTTTTCAAAATGATTTTTGGTAATGTTTCAGTCAGCCAGATGACAGCCCTTGCGGCTCCCACCGAGATCTGTGGAGCTTAAAATACTATTGTGTAAAACAGCAACTCGCTACGGCCATACCACTGAGCACGATCTCGTCCGATCTCGGAAGCTAAGCAGCCGGCCTGGTTAGTACTTGATGGGAGACCGCCTGGGAATACCAGGTGCTGTAAGCTTTTCTTTCGCCGCAGTGGTTGCCCTCTTCGCCATGAAACCGTGGTTTTCAAATGATTTTTGGTAATGTTTCAGTCAGCCAGATGACAGCCTTGCGGCTCCCACCGAGATCTGTGGAGGCTTAAAAATACTATTGTGTGTAAACAGCATTCGCTACGCCATACCACGCTGAGCACGCCCGATCTCGTCCGATCTCGAAGCTAAGCAGCGGCCTGGTTAGTACTTGATGGAGACCGCCTGGGAATACCAGGTGCTGTAAGCTTTTCTTTTTGGCCGCAGTGGTTGCCTCTTCGCCATGAAACCGTGGTTTTTTTCAAAATGATTTTTGGTAATGTTTCAGTCAGCCAGATGACAGCCTTTGCTCCCACCGAGATCTGTGGAGGCTTAAAAATACTATTGTGTAAAACAGCACTCGCTTACGGCCATACCCACGCTGAGCACGCCCGATCTCGTCCGATCTCGGAAGCTAAGCAGCCGGGCCTGGTTAGTACTTGATGGGAGACCGCCTGGGAATACCAGGTGCTGTAAGCTTTTTTTCGGGCGCAGTGGTTGCCTCTTTCGCCATGAAACCGTGGTTTTTTCAAAATGATTTTTGTAATGTTTCAGTCAGCCAGATGACAGCCTTGCGGCTCCCACCGAGATCTGTGGAGGCTTAAAAATACTATTGTGTAAAACAGCACTCGCTACGCCATACCACGCTGAGCACGCCCGATCTCGTCCCGATCTCGGAAGCTAAGCAGCCGGGCCTGGTTAGTACTTGATGGGAGACCGCCTGGGAATACCAGGTGCTGTAAGCTTTTTTTTTCGCCGCAGTGGTTGCCCTCTTTCGCTCATGAAACCGCAGTGGTTTTTTCAAAATGATTTTGGTAATGTTTCAGTCAGCCAGATGACAGCCTTGCTCCCACCGAGATCTGTGGAGGCTTAAAAATACTATTGTGTAAAACAGCACTCGCTACGGCCATACCACGCTGAGCACGCCCGATCTCATCCGATCTCGGAAGCTAAGCAGCGTCGGGCCTGGTTAGTACTTGATGGGAGACCGCCTGGGAATACCAGGTGCTGTAAGCTTTTCTTTTTCGGCCGCAGTGGTTGCCCTCTTCGCCATGAAACCGTGTGGTTTTTTCAAAATGATTTTTGGTAATGTTTCAGTCAGCCAGATGACAGCCTGCGGCTCCACCGAGATCTGTGGAGGCTTAAAAATACTATTGTGTAAAAGCACTCACGCTACGGCCATACCACGCTGAGCACGCCGATCTCGATCTCGAAGCTAAGCAGCAGCCGGCCTGGTTAGTACTTGATGGGAGACCGCCTGGGAATACCAGGTGCTGTAACTTTTTCTTTTCGGCCGCAGTGGTTGCCCCTCTTTCGCTCATGAAACCGTGGTTTTTTCAAAATGATTTTTGGTAATGTTTCAGTCAGCCAGATGACAGCCTTGCGGCTCCACCGAGATCTGTGGAGGCTTAAAAATACTATTGTGTAAAACAGCACTCGCTACGGCCATACCCACGCTGAGCACGCCCGATCTCGTCCGATCTCGGAAGCTAAGCAGCGCGGGCCTGGTTAGTACTGGATGGGAGACCGCCTGGGAATACCAGGTGCTGTAAGCTTTTCTTTTCGGCCGCAGTGGTTGCCCTCTTTCGCTCATGAAACCGTGTGGTTTTTTCAAAATGATTTTTAGTAATGTTTCCGTCAGCCAGATGACAGCCTTGCGGCTCCCACCGAGATCTGTGGAGGCTTAAAAATACTATTGTGTGAAACAGCACTTGCTTACGGCCATACCACGCTGAGCACGCCCGATCTCGTTCGATCTCGGAAGCTAAGCAGCGTCGGCCTGGTTAGTACTTGATGGGAGACCGCCTGGGAATACCAGGTGCTGTAGCTTTCTTCGCCGCAGTGGTTGCCCTTTCGCCATGAAACCGTGGTTTTTTCAAATGATTTTGGTAATGTTTCCGTCAGCCAGATGACAGCCTTGCGGCTCCCACCGAGATCTGTGGAGGCTTAAAAATACTATTGCGTAAAACAGCACTCGCTACGCCATACCACGCTGAGCACGCCCGATCTCGTCCCGATCTCGGAAGCTAGCAGCGTCGGCCTGGTTAGTACTTGGATGGGAGACCGCCTGGGAATACCAGGTGCTGTAAGCTTTTCGGCCGCAGTGGTTGCCTCTTTCGCTCATGAAACCGTGTGGTTTTTCAAAATGATTTTTGGTAATGTTTCAGTCAGCCAGATGACAGCCCTGCGCGGCTCCCACCGAGATCTGTGGAGGCTTAAAAATACTATTGTGTAAAACAGCACTCGCTACGGCCATACCACGCTGAGCACGCCCGATCTCGTCCGATCTCGGAAGCTAAGCAGCGTCGGGCCTGGTTAGTACTTGATGGGAGACCGCCGCCTGGGAATACCAGGTGCTGTAAGCTTTTTCTTCGCCGCAGTGGTTGCCCTCTTTCGCCATGAAACCGTGTGGTTTTTTCAAAATGATTTTCGTAATGTTTCAGTCAGCCAGATGACAGCCTTGCGGCTCCCACCGAGATCTGTGGAGGCTTAAAAATACTATTGTGTAAAACAGCACTCGCACGGCCATATACACGCTGAGCACGCCCGATCTCGTCCGATCTCGAAGCTAAGCAGCGTGGGCCTGGTTAGTACTTGATGGGAGACCGCCTGGGAATACCAGGTGCTGTAAGCTTTTCTTTCGCCCAGTGGTTGCTCTTCGCCATGAAACCGTGTGGTTTTTTCAAAATGATTTTTGTAATGTTTCAGTCAGCCAGATGACAGCCTTGCGGCTCCACCGAGATCTGTGGAGGCTTAAAAATACTATTGTGTAAAAACAGCACTCGCTACGGCCATACCACGCTGAGCACGCCCGATCTCGTCCGATCTCGAAGCTAAGCAGCGCGGGCCTGGTTAGTACTGGATGGGAGACCGCCTGGGAATACCAGGTGCTGTGCTTTTCTTTTTGGCCGCAGTGGTTGCCCTCTTTCGCCATGAAACCGTGGTTTTTTTCAAAATGATTTTGGTAATGTTTCAGTCAGCCAGATGACAGCCTTTGCGCTCCCACCGAGATCTGTGGAGGCTTAAAAATACTATTGTGTAAAACAGCACTCGCTACGGCCACCATACCACGCTGAGCACGCCCGATCTCGTCCGATCTCGAAGCTAAGCAGCCGGGCCTGGTTAGTACTTGATGGGAGACCGCCTGGGAATACCAGGTGCTGTAAGCTTTTCTTTCGGCGCAGTGGTTGCCTCTTCGCCATGAAACCGTGTGGTTTTTCAAAATGATTTTTGTAATGTTTCAGTCAGCCAGATGACAGCCTTGCGGCTCCCACCGAGATCTGTGGAGGCTTAAAAATACTATTGTGTAAAACAGCATTCTGCTACGGCCATACCACGCTGAGCACGCCCGATCCGATCTCGGAAGCTAAGCAGCCGGGCCTGGTTAGTACTTGGATGGGAGACCGCCTGGGAATACCAGGTGCTGTGTAAGCTTTTTTTTCGCCGCAGTGGTTGCCCTCTTCGCCATGAAACCGCGGTGGTTTTTTCAAAATGATTTTTGTAATGTTTCAGTCAGCCAGATGACAGCCTTTGCGGCTCCCACCGAGATCTGTGGAGGCTTAAAAATACTATTGTGTAAAACAGCACTCGCTTACGGCCATACCACGCTGAGCACGCCCGCTCTCGTCCGATCTCGAAGCTAAGCAGCCGGGCCTGGTTAGTACTTGATGGGAGACCGCCTGGGAATACCAGGTGCTGTAAGCTTTTCTTTTCGGCCGCAGTGGTTGCCCTCTTCGCTCATGAAACCGTGGTTTTTTCAAAATGATTTTTGGTAATGTTTCAGTCAGCCAGATGACAGCCTTGCGCTCCCACCGAGATCTGTGGAGGCTTAAAAATACTATTGTGTAAAACAGCACTCGCTTACGGCCATACCACGCTGAGCACGCCCCGATCTCGTCCGATCTCGAAGCTAAGCAGCCGGGCCTGGTTAGTACTTGATGGGAGACCGCCTGGGAATACCAGGTGCTGTAAGCTTTTCTTTTCGGCCGCAGTGGTTGCCCTCTTTCGCCATGAAACCGTGGTTTTTTCAAAATGATTTTTGGTAATGTTTCAGTCAGCCAGATGACAGCCTTTGCGGCTCCCACCGAGATCTGTGGAGGCTTAAAAATACTATTGTGTAAAACAGCACTCGCTACGCCATACACGCTGGGCACGCCCGATCTCGTCCGATCTCGAAGCTAAGCAGCCGGGCCTGGTTAGTACTTGATGGGAGACCGCCTGGGAATACCAGGTGCTGTAAGCTTTTCTTTCGGCCGCAGTGGTTGCCTTTCGCCATGAAACCGTGTGGTTCTTTCAAAATCATTTTTGGTAATGTTTCAGTCAGCCAGATGACAGCCTGCGCTCCCACCGAGATCTGTGGAGGCTTAAAAATACTATTGTGTAAAACAGCACTCGCACGGCCATACCACGCTGAGCACGCCCGATCTCGTCCGATCTCGAAGCTAAGCAGCCGGGCCTGGTTAGTACTTGATGGGAGACCGCCTGGGAATACCAGGTGCTGTAAGCTGTTCTGTTCGGCCGCAGTGGTTGCCCTCTTCGCCATGAAACCGTGTGGTTTTTCAAAATGATTTTTGGTAATGTTTCAGTCAGCCAGATGACAGCCTTGCGCTCCCACCGAGATCTGTGGAGGCTTAAAAATACTATTGTGTAAAACAGCAATCGCACGGCCATACCACGCTGAGCACGCCCGATCTCGTCCGGACGCGGAACCTAAGAGCCGACGGGCCTGGGTAGGGCTTGGTTGGGAGACCGCCTGGGACTACCAGGTGCTGTAAGCTTTTCTTTTCGGCGCAGTGGTTGCCCTCTTTCGCCATGAAACCGTGTGGTTTTTTCAAATGATTTTTGGTAATGTTTCAGTCAGCCAGATGACAGCCTTGCTGCTCCCACCGATATATGTGGAGGCTTAAAAATACTATTTTTTAAAACAGAACTCGCCATACCACGCTGTGCACGCCCGTACCACGCTGAGCACGCCCGATCTCGTCCGATCTCGGAAGCTAAGCAGCGTCGGGCCTGGTAAGTACTTGTATGGCAGACCGCCTGGGAATACCAGGTGCTGTAAGCTTTTCTTTTCGCCGCAGTGGTTGCCCTCTTCGCTCATGAAACCGTGTGGTTTTTCAAAATGATTTTTGGTAATGTTTCAGTCAGCCAGATGACAGCCTTGCGCTCCCACCGAGATCTGTGGAGGCTTAAAAATACTATTGTGTAAACAGCACTCGCTACGGCCATACCCCGCTGAGCACGCCCGATCTCGTCCGATCTCGGAAGCTAAGCAGCGCGGGCCTGGTTAGTACTTGATGGGAGACCGCCTGGGAATACCAGGTGCTGTAAGCTTTTCTTTTGGCCGCAGTGGTTGCCCTCTTTCGCCATGAAACCGCGTGGTTTTTTCAAAATGATTTGGTAATGTTTCAGTCAGCCAGATGACAGCCTTGCGGCTCCCACCGAGATCTGTGGAGGCTTAAAAATACTATTGTGTAAAACAGCACTCGCTTACGGCCATACCACGCTGAGCACGCCCGATCTCGTCCGATCTCGGAAGCTAAGCAGCGTCCGGCCTGGTTAGTACTTGGATGGGAGACCGCCTGGGAATACCAGGTGCTGTAAGCTTTTCTTTTCGGCCCCAGTGGTTGCCCTCTTTCGCTCATGAAACCGTGTGGTTTTTTCAAAATGATTTTTGGTAATGTTTCAGTCAGCCAGATGACAGCCTTGCGGCTCCCCACCGAGATCTGTGGAGGCTTAAAAATACTATTGTGTAAAACAGCACTCGCACGGCCATACCACGCTGAGCACGCCCGATCTCGTCCGATCTCGAAGCTAAGCAGCCGGGCCTGGTTAGTACTTGATGGGAGACCGCCTGGGAATACCAGGTGCTGTAAGCTTTTCTTTTCGGTCGCAGTGGTTGCCCCTTTTCGCCATGTAACCGTGTGGTTTTTTCAACTGATTTTTGGTAATGTTTCAGTCAGCCAGATGACAGCCTTGCGGCTCCCACCGAGATCTGTGGAGGCTTAAAAATACTATTGTGTAAAACAGCACTCGCTTACGGCCATACCACGCTGAGCACGCCCGATCTCGTCCGATCTCGGAAGCTACGCAGCCGGGCCTGGTTAGTACTTGATGGGAGACCGCCTGGGAATACCAGGTGCTGTAAGCTTTTTTCGGGTCGCAGTGGTTGCCCTCTTCGCCATGAAACCGTGGTGGTTTTTTCAAAATGATTTTTGGTAATGTTTCAGTCAGCCAGATGACAGCCTTGCGGCTCCCACCGAGATCTGTGGAGGCTTAAAAATACTATTGTGTAAAACAGCACTCGCTACGCCATACCACGCTGAGCACGCCGTCGATCTCGGAAGCTAAGCAGCGCCGGGCCTGGTTAGTACTTGGATGGGAGACCGCCTGGGAATACCAGGTGCTGTAAGCTTTTCTTTCGCCGCAGTGGTTGCCCTTTCGCCATGAAACCGTGGTTTTTTCAAAATGATTTTTGGTAATGTTTCAGTCAGCCAGATGACAGCCTTGCGGCTCCCACCGAGATCTGTGGAGGCTTAAAAATACTATTGTGTAAAAGAGCACTCGCTACGGCCATACCACGCTGAGCACGCCCGATCTCGTCCGATCTCGAAGCTAAGCAGCGCCGGGCCTGGTTAGTACTTGATGGGAGACCGCCTGGGAATACCAGGTGCTGTAAGCTTTTCTTTTCGCCGCAGTGGTTGCCCTCTTTCGCCATGAAACCGTGTGTTTTTTCAAAATGATTTTTGGTAATGTTTCAGTCAGCCAGATGACAGCCTTGCGGCTCCCACCGAGATCTGTGGAGCCTTAAAATGACTATTGTGTAAAACAGCACTCGCCACGGGCCATACCACGCTGAGCACGCCCGATCTCGTCCGATCTCGAAGCTAAGCAGCCGGGCCTGGTTAGTACTTGGATGGGAGACCGCCTGGGAATACCAGGTGCTGTAAGCTTTTCTTTTGGCCGCAGTGGTTGCCTCTTTCGCTCATGAAACCGTGTGGTTTTTTCAAAATGATTTTTGGTAATGTTTCAGTCAGCCAGATGACAGCCTCGCTCCCACCGAGATCTGTGGAGGCTTAAAAATACTATTGTGTAAAACAGCACTCGCTACGGCCATACCACGCTGAGCACGCCCGATCTCGTCCGATCTCGGAAGCTAAGCAGCGTCGGGCCTGGTTAGTACTTGATGGGAGACTGCCGCCTGGGAATACCAGGTGCTGTAAGCTTTTCTTTTCGGCCGCAGTGGTTGCCCTCTTTCGCCATGAAACCGTGTGGTTTTTTCAAAAATGATTTTGGTAATGTTTCAGTCAGCCAGATGACAGCCTTGCGGCTCCCACCGAGATCTGTGGAGGCTTAAAAATACTATTGTGTAAAACAGCACTCGCTACGGCCATACCACGCTGAGCACGCCCGTTCTAGTCCGGTCTCGGAAGCTAAGCAGCGGCGGGCCCGGAGAGGCCTTGGGTGGGAGACCGCCTGGGAATACCAGGTGCTGTGCTTTTCTTTTGGCCGCAGTGGTTGCCCTCTTTCGCCATGAAACCGTGTGGTTTTTTCAAAATGATTTTTGGTAATGTTTCAGTCAGCCAGATGACAGCCTTGCGCTCCCACCGAGATCTGTGGAGGCTTGAAAATACTATTGTGTAAATCATCACTCGCACGGCCATACCACGCTGAGCACGCCCGATCTCGTCCGATCTCGGAAGCTAAGCAGCGCGGGCCTGGTTAGTACTTGATGGGAGACCGCCTGGGAATACCAGGTGCTGTAAGCTTTTCTTTTCGCCGCAGTGGTTGCCCTCTTTCGCCATGAAACCGCTGGTTTTTTCAAAATGATTTTTGGTAATGTTTCAGTCAGCCAGATGACAGCCTTGCGGCTCCCACCGAGATCTGTGGAGGCTTAAAAATACTATTGTGTAAAACAGCACTCGCTACGGCCATACCACGCTGAGCACGCCCGATCTCGTCCGATCTCGGAAGCTAAGCAGCGCGGGCCTGGTTAGTACTTGATGGGAGACCGCCTGGGAATACCAGGTGCTGTAAGCTTTTCTTTTGGCCGCAGTGGTTGCTCTCTTCGCCATGAAACCGTGTGGTTTTTTCAAAATGATTTTTGGTAATGTTTCAGTCAGCCAGATGACAGCCTGCGGCTCCCACCGAGATCTGTGGAGGCTTGAAAATACTATTGTGTAAACAGCACTCGCACGGCCATACCACGCTGAGCACGCCCGATCTCGTCCGATCTCGGAAGCTAAGCAGCGCCGGGCCTGGTTAGTACTTGATGGGAGACCGCCTGGGAATACCAGGTGCTTTTCTTTTCGCCGCAGTGGTTGCCCTCTTTCGCCATGAAACCGTGTGTTTTTTCAAAATGATTTTTGGTAATGTTTAAGTCAGCCAGATGACAGCCTTGCGGCTCCCACCGAGATCTGTGGAGGCTTAAAAATACTATTGTGTAAAACAGCACTCGCCACGGCCATACCACGCTGAGCACGCCCGATCTCGTCCGATCTCGAAGCTAAGCAGCCGGGCCTGGTTAGTACTTGATGGGAGACCGCCTGGGAATACCAGGTGCTGTAAGCTTTTCTTTTCGGCGCAGTGGTTGCCCTCTTTCGCTCATGAAACCGTGGTGGTTTTTTCAAAATGATTTTTGGTAATGTTTCAGTCAGCCAGATGACAGCCTTGCGGCTCCCACCGAGATCTGTGGAGGCTTAAAAGTTCTATTGTGTAAAAACAGCACTCGCCACGCCATACCACGCTGAGCACGCCCGATCTCGTCCGATCTCGAAGCTAAGCAGCCGGGCCTGGTTAGTACTTGGATGGGAGACCGCCTGGGAATACCAGGTGCTGTAAGCTTTTCTTTTCGGCCGCAGTGGTTGCCCTCAATCCCTCAAGAAGCCGTGTGGTTTTTTCAAAATGATTTTTGGTGATGTTTCAGTCAGCCAGATGACAGCCTTTGCTCCCACCGAGATCTGTGGAGGCTTAAAAATACTATTGTGTAAAACAGCACTCGCCATACCACGCCATACCACGCTGAGCACGCCCGATCTCGTCCGATCTCGTCCGATCTCGGAAGCTAAGCAGCGTCGGGCCTGGTTAGTACTTGGATGGGAGACCGCCTGGGAATACCAGGTGCTGTAAGCTTTTCTTTTCGGCCGCAGTGGTTGCCCTCTTTCGCCATGAAACCGTGTTTTTTCATAATGATTTTTGTTAATGTTTCAGTCAGCCAGATGACAGCCTTGCGCTCCCACCGAGATCTGTGGAGGCTTAAAAATACTATTGTGTAAAACAGCACTCGCTACGGCCATACCACGCTGAGCACGCCCGAGCACGTCCGATCCCGGAAGCTAAGCAGCCGAGGGCCTGGTTAGTACTTGGATGGGAGACCGCCTGGGAATACCAGGTTCTGTAAGCTTTTCTTTCGGGTCGCAGTGGTTGCCCTCTTCGCCATGAAACCGGGTGGTTTTTTCAAAATGATTTTTGGTAATGTTTCAGTCAGCCAGATGACATCCTTGCGGCTCCCACCGAGATCTGTGGAGGCTTAAAATACTATTGTGTAAAACAGCACTCGCCACGGCCATACCACGCTGAGCACGCCCGATCTCGAAGCTCGAAGCAGCAGCCGGGCCTGGTTAGTACTTGATGGGAGACCGCCTGGCAATACCAGGTGCTGTAAGCTTCTTTTCGCCCAGTGGTTGCCCTCTTCGCCATGAAACCGTGGTGGTTTTTTCAAATGATTTATGCAATGTTTCAGTCAGCCAGATGACATCCTTGCGCTCCCACCGAGATCTGTGGAGGCTTAAAAATACTATTGTGTAAACAGCACTCGCTACGCCATACCACGCTGAGCACGCCCGATCTCGTCCGATCTCGAAGCTAAGCAGCCGGGCCTGGTTAGTACTTGATGGGAGACCGCCTGGGAATACCAGGTGCTGTAAGCTTTTCTTTTCGCCGCAGTGGTTGCCCTCTTTCGCCATGAAACCGTGGTGGTTTTTCAAAATGATTTTTGGTAATGTTTCAGTCAGCCAGATGACATCCTTGCGGCTCCCACCGAGATCTGTGGAGGCTTAAAAATACTATTGTGTAAAACAGCACTCGCTTACGCCATACCACGCTGAGCCCGCCCGATCTCGTCCGATCTCAGAAGCTAAGCAGCGCCGGGCCTGGTTAGTACTTGATGGGAGACCGCCTGGGAATACCAGGTGCTGCAAGCTTTTCTTTTCGGCCGCAGTGGTTGCCCTCTTCGCCATGAAACCGTGTGGTTTTTCAAAATGATTTTTGGTGATGTTTCAGTCAGCCAGATGACAGCCTTTCGGCTCCCACCGAGATCTGTGGAGGCTTAAAAATACTATTGTGTAAAACAGCACTCGCTTACGGCCATACCACGCTGAGCATGCCCGATCTCGTCCGATCTCAGAAGCTAAGCAGCATCCGGCCTGGTTAGTACTTGGATGGGAGACCGCCTGGGAATACCAGGTGCTGTGCTTTCTTTCGGCGCAGTGGTTGCCCTCTTTCGCCATGAAACCGTGTGGTTTTTTCAAAATGATTTTGGTAATGTTTCAGTCAGCCAGATGACATCCTTGCGGCTCCCACCGAGATCTGTGGAGGCTTAAAAATACTATTGTGTAAAACAGCACTCGCCACGGCCCTACCACGCTGAGCACGCCCGATCTCGTCCGATCTCGAAGCTAAGCAGCCGGGCCTGGTTAGTACTTGGATGGGAGACCGCCTGGGAATACCAGGTGCTGTAAGCTTTTCTTTTGGCCGCAGTGGTTGCCCTCTTTCGCCATGAAACCGTGTGGTTTTTTCAAAATGATTTTTGGTAATGTTTCAGTCAGCCAGATGACAGCCTTGCGGCTCCCACCGAGATCTGTGGAGCCTTAAAATGACTATTGTGTAAAACATCACTCGCTTACAGACATACCACGCTGAGCACGCCCGATCTCTTGTCCGATCTCGGAAGCTAAGCAGCGTTGGGCCTGGTTAGTACTTGATGGGAGACCGCCTGGGAATACCAGGTGCTGTAAGCTTTTCTTTTCGCCGCAGTGGTTGCCCTCTTTCGCCATGAAACCGTGTGTTTTTTCAAAATGATTTTGGTAATGTTTCAGTCAGCCGGATGACAGCCTTGCGGCTCCCACCGAGATCTGTTGAGACTTAAAAATACTATTGTGTAAAACAGCACTCGCTTACGGCCATACCACGCTGAACACGCCCGATCTCGTCCGATCTCGGAAGCTAAGCAGCGTCGGGCCTGGTTAGTACTTGGATGGGAGACCGCCTGGGAATACCAGGTGCTATAAGCTTTTCTTTTTGGCCGCAGTGGTTGCCCTCTTTCGCTCATGAAACCGTGTGGTTTTTTCAAAATGATTTTTGGTGATGTTTCAGTCAGCCAGATGACAGCCTTTCGGCTCCCACCGAGGTCTGTGGAGGCTTAAAAATACTATTGTGTAAAACAGCACTCGCTTACGGCCATACCACGCTGAGCACGCCCGATCTCGTCCGATCTCGTCCGATCTCGGAAGCTAAGCAGCGTCGGGCCTGGTTAGTACTTGGATGGGAGACCGCCTGGGAATACCAGGTGCTGTAAGCTTTTCTTTTCGGCCGCAGTGGTTGCCCTCTTTCGCTCATGAAACCGTGTGTTTTTTTCAAAATGATTTTTGGTAATGTTTCAGTCAGCCAGATGACAGCCTTGCGGCTCCCACCGAGATCTGAAGAGACTTAAAAATACTATTGTGTAAAATAGCACTCGCTTACGGCCATACCTCGCTGAGCACGTCCGATCTCGTCCGATCTCGGAAGCTAAGCAGCGTCGGGCCTGGTTAGTACTTGGATGGGAGACCGCCTGGGAATACCAGGTGCTGTAAGCTTTTCTTTTCGGCCGCAGTGGTTGCCCTCTTTCGCTCATGAAACCGTGTGTTTTTTTCAAAATGATTTTTGGTAATGTTTCAGTCAGCCAGATGACAGCCTTGCGGCTCCCACCGAGATCTGTGGAGGCTTAAAAATACTATTGTGTAAAACAGCACTCGCTTACGGCCATACCACGCTGAGCACGCCCGATCTCGTCCGATCTCGGAAGCTAAGCAGCGTCGGGCCTGGTTAGTACTTGGATGGGAGACCGCCTGGGAATACGAGGTGCTGTAAGCTTTTTTTCGGCCGCAGTGGTTGCCTCTTTCGCCATGAAACCGTGTGTTTTTTCAAAATGATTTTTGGTAATGTTTCAGTCAGCCAGATGACAGCCTTGCGGCTCCCACCGAGATCTGTGGAGGCTTAAAAATACTATTGTGTAAAACAGCACTCGCCACGGCCATACCACGCTGAGCACGCCCGATCTCGTCCGATCTCGAAGCTAAGCAGCGCCGGCCTGGTTAGTACTTGGATGGGAGACCGCCTGGGAATACCAGGTGCTGTAAGCTTTCTTTTGGCCGCAGTGGTTGCCCTCTTTCGCCATGAAACCGCGTGGTTTTTTCAAAATGATTTTTGGTAATGTTTCAGTCAGCCAGATGACAGCCTTGCTCCCACCGAGATCTGTGGAGGCTTAAAATACTATTGTGTAAAACAGCACTCGCTACGGCCATACCACGCTGAGCACGCCCGATCTCGTCCGATCTCGGAAGCTAAGCAGCGTGGGGCCTGGTTAGTACTTGGATGGGAGACCGCCTGGGAATACCAGGTGCTGTAAGCTTTTCTTTTCGGCCCCAGTGGTTGCCCTCTTTCGCTCATGAAACCGTGTGGTTTTTTCAAAATGATTTTTGGTAATGTTTCAGTCAGCCAGATGACAGCCTTGCGGCTCCCACCGAGATCTGTGGAGGCTTAAAAATACTATTGTGTAAAACAGCACTCGCCACGCCCATACCACGCTGAGCACGCCCGATCTCGTCCGATCTCAGAAGCTAAGCAGCGTCGGGCCTGGTTCGTACTTGGATGGGAGACCGCCTGGGAATACCAGGTGCTGTAAGCTTTTCTTTTTCGGCCGCAGTGGTTGCCCTTTGTCGCTCATGAAACCGTGTGGTTTTTTCAAAATGATTTTTGGTAATGTTTCAGTCAGCCAGATGACAGCCTTGCGGCTCCCACCGAGATCTGTGGAGGCTTAAAAATACTATTGTGTAAAACAGCACTC
>JAIFZK010000045.1:30000-112500 GCA_027481765.1 Tenualosa thibaudeaui
ACTGTGAAAAAACTACGAGGAGAGGAAATACAAGTATGTTAAATGTGGATTTAGGGAAACAACTCTTTTGGATGACGGACTGGCTGATGAGCAAAGAGTTAATGACGACAATTTTGTGACGGTGAAAAGGAAAAAACGAAAGGCTGATAAAATAGAAGCGGTGCAAAATGATGAAGGAGTGAACGTCCAAAGAAAATGTGAACAAGAAACTTGCAGAAGTGAGAAAACGAACGGTGAATGAAAACGTGAGTGAAACCGGAAAAGAAAACGTGAGTGCAACACCTGGTGAAACTGTGTAAAACGAGCGTAAAGGAAGGGGAACGCGGTGAGAAAGACAAAGCGGGAGTTAAATATAAAAGAGAATGGACTGTCTTACTAGAAACTGAAAATGTGATGGGCCTGAATGTATATGAGCTAAATTAAATTATTCGAGAGTATGGTGGGGACAGGTGAACTGCTGGCAAAGACAGGCAAAATAAAGGCAAAATAAACAATTTGAGGCCACCATGAATTTAGAGGGCGCATACGATAAAATGGAGGAGGGCTTACGCTACGGTGACCGAGTTATTACCGCAAAGAGACTGCATAGGGCAGAGGTCATGGACTCCTTCCTCCACCTACCACCTGGGCTACCTGATAAACAGATCCTGGATCGTCTGATCAAGTGGGAGGTGCACCCAATTCTCCTGGTGAAGCGGCGGTACTACCCGGGCACGACCGTGGCTGATGGAACTGATGGCTGATACCTGAAAGTTAAGTTCCTGAAGGAGGTAGCTTCTGCCGGAGAGTTATGATGAGGTGCACCTGTCAGTCGTCGGAGGAGGGAGAGGAGGACGTGTCCGAGAAGAAGGAGATCCTGGCCTCTGCCCCGGGTCCGGTGTTGGAGGAGGAGCTGGGGCTGGAGTCTTACGAGGACGCGGAGGAGAGCAAGGGCAAGCCGGTGGAGATCGCCTGTGGACAACATGAACCGGAGGCAGCTCTATCCCCAAGGAGCTCGGTCTTTGACATTGCCGACAGCGTGGAGTTGGCGGAGGGAGTCGAATGTAGTCGATGTACAGGGCGAAGAGAAGGGGCCCCAGCACAGATCCTTGTGGTACTCCTGTGGTGAGTTGGTGAAGTGCCGATGTCTGTCCTAGCCATGAGACATTGAACGACCGTCCAGTAAGATAGGACTTGAACCAGGAGTGCGCTGTGCTATCAATACCTATGTTGGTCAGCTTGTCCAGTAGGATGCGGTGGTTGACCGTGTCAAATGCTGCTGATAGGTCCAGCAGGATGAGCACTGAGGATTGACCTGCCGCTCTGGCCTCTTTCAGTGCTTCCGTCACAGACAGAAGCGCTGTTTCAGTGGAGTGGCCACTTCTGAAGCCGGATTGGTTGGAGTCGAGGAGGCTGTTCCGGGTAAGAAATCCTGTTACCTGTTTAAAGACAGCTCGTTCAATGGCTTTGGAAAGGAAGGGAAGAAGAGAAACAGGCCGGTAGTTCTCCACTTGAGTGGGAGCAAGGGATGGTTTTTTGAGCAGCGGTGTTACCTGGGCTTGTTTGAAGGCGGTGGGAAATGTACCCCTAGTTAGATTTAAAAGTGGAAAAGTTTCTGGCTGTCCGTGGCATTGTGAATTTTGTTGTGATAGAAAGCCATTTTCGCAGCAGTGACACTGGATGAGAAAGAGGATAGTAGTATTTGGAATTGTGGTAGATCGGCCGAATTCTTGGTTTTGTGCCATTTCCTCTCAGCAGCTCTGAGGTTAGTGCGCATTGAACAAAGTGAGTCATTAAGCCACGCGTGAGACTGAGTGGGTCGTGCGGGTCTGGTAGACAGAGGACACACACAATCCAAGCAGGAGCTCAGCATAGAACAGAGTGACTCTGTGGCATCATCAACCTCAAAAGAAGAAAAACTTCTAGATGGTGGTAGAGCAGATGCCACCAAGGAGGAAAAGTGAGTGGGAGATAGATTCCGGAGATTGCGACGGTGGGAGACAGTGGGAGTAGGAGCACATGGTTGCTGACAGAGGGAAACCTTGAACTGAATAAAGTAATGGTCAGATATTTATTTTATATTTTTATATTTTTATGCATTTAGCAGACACTTTTATCCAATAGATGTAGAGGAGTAACTGTCTGCAATGTAGCGGTGCACTTCCTGGCAAAAATTAGATCAAGTTCCTTACCAGCTTTGTGAGTTGGAGGGCTGTAGACCCGCTGTAGCTCAAAGGAGTCCATCAGAGATAGGAATTCTGCGGAACCTGGATTGTCTAAGTGGATGTTCATATCACAGAGAACAAGCGTGGGACAGTCATGCTCAGGGATAGAAGAAAGCAGAGTGTCAAGTTCTTCCAGGAAATCCCCCATTTGACCTGGAGGGCGATAGATAACACACAGATATATTTTGACCGGTTCTGTTACCAAGATGGCATGGTATTCAGAGGAGCTGTATGTGACAGATGGTACCAGTTGGGTATATTTCCATTTGTCTGATATTAACATCCCCGTACCACCCCCTCTCCTGGATGGGCGTGAGGTGTGGGAAAAAGCATAGGTGGTGGAGAGTGCAGCAGGAGTGGCAGTGTTTTCTGATTTGATCCAGGTCTCTGTGAGAGCCAGGATGTCCAGTGAAACATGGTTTGCATAAGCCGAAATGAAGTCTGCTTTGTTCACTGCAGACTGACAGTTCCACAGACCTATGGTGAATGAGTTATTCGTGGATGAGGAGACATGATGTCTAGAGCAGAGGTTTGCAAGGATCCGTTTCCTTTTGTAGAAGCGGAATCTGCGGCGACTGGAGACAACTGGAATGGAGTAGAGGCACATTGTGGCAAGATGAAGGTTGCATGGAGTAAGTTACAGAGAATAGGACACTGTAATTGGTTCGCTAGGTCGGTGTCCTTGCGCAGGTAGACATGCTTGTCTTTACCCAAGTCAGTCTTCACACAAGGGCTGACACTTCAGTGTCACTCCTGCTATTAGGAACAATGATTGATTGCACCCGGCTGAGACCGCCCACCAAGAGTCAGACAGAAACAATAGGCCTGATAGGAGTGGCCAACGACCAATTGATCTCTGATGACCCAGCTGTGCTGGTAGTTCACACCTTCTGATGGCTTGTAGGTGTATTACAAATCAGGTGGTTTCCCACAAGACAGGTAATCCAAAGCAGTGTAAGGTGTGTGGTTTGGAGAGTGAAGGTCTTTTTTATGTGTAAAAAATTTGACTTTTAAAGAAAAGATAAAACAAATAGTGCTTGGTTTTGGGGAAATACGTGAACAGGAACTGGGAGGTGAGGAGGACAAAAAGGGGTGGAGTTGGATGTCTGTTATTTCAAGCAAAACTTTTAGCGATTTTGGAGTCAATGCACATGTATTTTAGTGAAAGAGGTGTGTGTTTTTTTCTGTTCTGTAATGTTTTATTCACCCGTGGCAGGCTTCCCCCGAGATCTGTGGAGGTTTAAGAATACTATTGTGAGAGACAGCACTCGCTTATGGCCATTCCACGCTGAGCACGCCCAAATTTGTGAGTTTGCAAAGTGAGTGAGTGGCTGCAGGAGAGTGACAGAGGCTCCCTCATTCATGTTTGATTTTCAATGTTTACATCAGTTATTTAATTTAGATAAGTTTGAGTTTAAGTTTTTTTATTTTATTTTTTCAAAAGCAAGCCTAGCGGTGGTCATCTGCTGCTGGGTTTGGCGAACTGTGAGCACATGGACCAAACAAATTTGCGTTTGATGCCAGAAAAGGACATTTTAAGAAGTGAAAAACAAAAACATACGGGAGACAAAGTAATGGACATGGAAATTAATACACACACTGGGAATTATGATATTTGAACAGAAAAAGTACAGATAAACTGTTTGAAGCGAGCATGGCAACAGGGAATGTGAGTGGAGAAAATGAAGGACTTTTGAATATAGCTGGAAAGGAGGATGTGAGTGGAGTTAATAATGACAATAATGATGGATTTACTGTGGTGGAACAAAGAAATAAGAAGGAGAAACAAACTTTGAATGTGAGTAACTTATCAAAGGAACGCAATTTGAATGATGACAAAAACAAGCGGAGGAGTAATGGGATGGCAAAGGAAAATGTGCAAGCGAGAGCTAAAGCTAATACTATAACATATAACAATGAAGCAAGAGAAAGACAGAGTGGAGTATAAAAGAGAATGGACTGTTTTAATCGAAAGTGAAGATATTGTTCTGATACTGTTCTGAACTGAATGTGATGACTTTAATTAAGGAAATCGAACTGGTGGTTGGCCACGGAGCATTGCTGGCTTTAAGACCAAAACAAAACAGACAATTTGAAGCAACTTTAAACTGTGAAATAGCCTGTGAAAAAAATCAAAGATGGTTTAATGTACGAAGCACAAGGAGTTGGAGTTAAGCGGCTACATAAGTCTGAAGTCTTGGTCTCTTTCCTGCACCTGCCCCCGGATGTTAAAGACAGGGAGATTCTCGACTACCTCGCTCGATGGGGGGGTTCTCCCTATCCTTCCTGTCAAGCAGCGTTTCTACCCGGGCACTAATGTGGCTGATGGTACGCGTTTCTTTAAAGTGCGGTTCCCGAAGGAGGTGGTGTCACTGCCATACAGCGCACATTTTGACATGGTGGACGGTCCTCGATACTGCAGAGTTATTCATGATCAGCAGGTGAAGTTATGTCGTCTCTGCATGAGCCCGGGGCACATCTTAAGGGATTTGCGTGTCTTCAGCAAGGTCACTATGCCCAGGAATGTGACGCCGCTAAATGCCCTGATTGCAGAAGAGCCATGATCCGGTGCACCTGTGTCTCCGACAGTGAGAGCGAGGTGGAAGAACAGCAGGTGAAGGAAACGAGGATTGAGCAGTCGGGGTTGGTCAGCGGGAGAGAACCATCTGAGCCCCCCCAGAACGATGAGAGTGGAAGTAAAAGCAAAAGCGAGAGCGAGGTCGAGATGGGCATTGACCCTGAGCTCCCCTGTGGCCAGCCTCAGGCTGAAACGGCGACCTAACCAGGGAGCACCGAAGTAGGCGAGGACGAAGTAGGTAGCGTGGATCTGGTGGAGGACGCCGGCGAGCTTCGTCTTGCTGGAGCTGTGCCGGTGGGGGGAGTGGGGCAGGAACTGAAGGAGCCAGATCAGACGGAGGAGGACTTACAACAACAAAAAGAAACGAAGGTAAACAAACTGGGACAATATTTAGAAAAAAAAGTCTTCAGCGTTGCATATTGTAGTAAAGAAAAGGAAAAAAAGAAATTGAACATTAATCTAGAACGTATCTTACTGGAACAAGAAAGTAGAAGGGGTACTAGAACTGCAAATCCTTATTAAATACAATTACTTATTGCAAAGAGATGAGAAGAGACGAAATAAAGTATGAAAAAGGAATTAGAGACGATTTGGAAGTAGAACTGGTGAAAGCAGATAAGGGGGACACAAATATAGAATTATTGAACTAGAAGAAAGTTTAAAGAAAATTGAAGAAAGTAAATGTAAAGGGGCCATGATTAGAAGCAGAGCAAAATATATGGAAGAGGGCGAAAGGTGTACCAGATTCTTTTTTGATCTGGAGAAAAGTAGGCAGAAATAAGAAGTATTAAAGATGAGGAGGGGAATATTTTAATTAATAAAGAAGAAAATAATGAAGTGTGCCTTGGGTGGAATAAAGAATGGCAGGAGCCCTGGCCTTGATGGCTTACCGTGTGAATTCTATAAAGCTTTTATAACCGTTTTAATCCCTGTTTTAAACATTATTTATCATGAAGTATGGACAAAGGGGGTTGTGAGTCCATCAATGTCTAAAGGTGTCAATTAAAATAATAAGCCTATAAGCCTTGGCAGATTTTGCCCACAGTCATTCAGACCAACCAAGGGTATGCTGTACTGGGTAGGGACATCTCAGACACAATTAACAGCGTAAGAGATAAAATATGGTATATGGACAAGGAAAAGAGGAAGGGTTTTGTAATAAGCATAGATTTCGAAACAGCATTTGATAAGAGTGGAACATGATTTTCTTTTTGGAGTTTTGAGTAGATTTAATTTGGGGAGGAAATTTATCAAGTGCCTGAGGTGTCTACTCAGGTGCCAAGAGCTGTCAAAGTCAATGGCTTTTTAACTGATTTTATCTATTTAACTAGATCAATTAGACAGGGGTGTCCACTGTCTGCGTTGCTTTACACCTTGGTTGTTGAGCCCTTGGGCTTGGCAATTAATGCAGACAGTGGAATCCAAGGCATCCCAGTGGGGATTTTTAGTGTTTTTAATTCCGAGTCAAAAATATACCAGTATGCGGATGACACAACTCTTGTGCTAAAGGATGAGGGTAGAATAGATAACAGCATGAAAGTTTTAGATATTTATTGCAAAGGCTCTGGGGCCAGAATGAATGTGGGCAAAACTGAGTTCATGAGATTGGGAGGAGGAACTGTCAAGGACATTACCCGTTAAAGAAATTCATTCTTGCATGAAAATTCTGGGCGTTAGAGTGGGACCTGATGAAGTATTGACCACTAAGCAAACATGGGAGGAGATGATTGGCAAAGCAAAAATTGGCATTTTGGGGGAGGAGGAGCCTCACGCTCAAGGGCAAAATTCTAGTGTTGAACTCACTATTTTTGTCTAAGATATGGTACGTCCTTGGTTCAGTCTGCTTGCCAATAACTTCTGCAAATGTTGTGCTGTAAACGTTGTGACTGATTTTATCTGGCATGGTAAGCCATCCAAAGTAAAGTATGAGACTCTGATTAGGGCAGTGGAGGAGGGAGGTTTGGGATTGCTTGACCCATCCTTAGGCTGAAGGCCCTGAGAGTTAAAAACTTTTTATTGAATGATGGTAAAGAATGGAGAAAAACAATGGTATAATTCCTTAGCAAAGTCTGTGGCAGGGGGTCTTCAGCCCTATGGATGGGGTTGAAAGATAATATGACTGTCGGCATTCCAGAGTTTTACACAGACGTTTTAAGGGCGTGGGGAATATTTAGATAGAGTCTAGTTATAAATCCAGTGGGGAGGGAAGCAATTTTAAATGAACCGTTGTTTTTAAATCCAAATTTGAAAATTGGCTGGGGGTCCATCTGGAAGGTCTGGTATGATGCCGGTTTTAGAACGATCAGATATCTCTTTTATGAGATAAGGCCAGGGCTCCTGCCTCTTCAAGCTTTTGTGGACGTAAAAGAAAAAGAAATAAAAGATGACCATGGGATTGATAAAATTAGAAAATCATGTGTGCAATACCAAAGGAATGGAAGAAAGAAATTGAAAAGAAAAAGGAAATTGACAAGGGGGTCTTTGAAGTGTTTTTTAAAGAAGGGAATACATTTACATTTATGCATTTAGCAGATGCTTTTATCCAAAGCGACTTACAATTTTGTCAACTATCAATTGTTCAGGGCTAGTCTCCCCTAGAGCAACTTAGGGTTAAGTGCCTTGCTCAAGGGCACAGCAGTGGCAGCGGAAGTTTGTTTTATTTATTTTTTTAGGAATCTTGCTTTTATAGAACCTGTATCAAACACCTATTGGTCGAGAGTGTTTTTAAATGTATGCAAAGATGATATATGGAGAAATATAAGGCAAAGCTTGAAATGTTCAGTCTTGGAAAATTTTGATTTCATGTTGGGTCACAATTGTGTCTCTAATGATGACACTTTTTAAAATGGGTTTTGTGAACAGCGATTTATGCAGAATATGTGGAAAAGAGAAGGAAGGAATGGAGCATGTTTCTCCTGTGTGATAAATTAAAATGTTTTGAGAATAAATGAAGTAATAATAGGTTTGATGAAGATGAAAAAAATTGGGCAAAAAGTGTTCATGTTTGGAGCCTTTCAAAAGCAAAAGAAAAACAGACAAGCAAGAGGGTAAGGGTGGGTGAGGAGGGTTGGGAAAAAAGATAGGGAAATTGACATCTGCATTTTATTTAAAGCCAAATTGTTGGGAATCCTGGAAACACTGTATGCCTATTTCAGTGAAAAAGGAGATCTGGAAGTTTTTAACAAAATATTTGCTTTTACTAATCCTTTTATTCAAGTGATGTGGGAAGGTGTAGCTTTAAACCTGCCAAGTTGTTCTTAAGATTGTTATTTGTCTGCTTTTACGAACCATGCATATTTATTTACTTATTTATTTATTCTTTTGTTTTCTTCTGTTGTGACCACAGAATTGCAAGTTTGCACATGTGTGGTTGACTTGCATCTATTTATTGCTAATGCACATGCACTTCAAATTGAATGGTCATTTTGTTTTGCACAACTGCGTTTCTTGCACATATTTATTATGTGTATGGATGTTCTGTTTGTGATGTATGTACCTATTTATTGCTAATACATATACATTTTAAATTGTACGGTCATTTTGCAGTATTGTTATGTATGTGTGAGAGACCTTGCATGTTTTGCACAAAGCTTTTTTTGCACAATTGTGCTTTTTACACATAGCTGCTTTCTTCATACAAATGTCTTATTCATGGAAGTGTAATGTGAATGAATTGATGTGACCCCTGCTGCAATTTTGCACAATTGCGTTCTTTGTACATATTTACTGTGTATGGATGTTTTTGTTGTGTTGGATGTACCTGTTTATTGCTAATGTACATGCACTTTAATTGAATGGTCATCTTGCATTATTTTTGCAAATGTGAGAAATGTGGGTCATCTGATGAAATGTAAAACAGTGCTTAAATGGAAAACTGAAGACGATTACAAATTGATCTGCGTGTATTGTAATTCTCTGTGAATGTTGCATCAATAAAAAGACAAAAAAAAAAAATCTCATCCGATCTCAGAAGCTAAGCAGCGTCGGGCCTGGTTAGTACTGGAATGGGAGACCGCCTGGGAATCCCAGGTGCTGTAAGCTTTTCTTTCTCTGCCCCCCGGTGGCCGCAGCGGTAAGCTACCTTCGCCCATGTTTTTGTATTTTTTTTATTTTGTATGTTTTTTTTATTTTGTTATGTTTTTGTCACTTTTTTACACAAAAAAAAGCCGGATGACAGGCGTGCGGCTCCCACCGAGATCTGTGGAGGTTTAAGAATACTATTGTGAGAAGCAGCACTTGCTTACGGCCATACCACACTGAGCATGCTCGGATCTCAGAGTGAATGGCTGCAGGAGAGGGAGAGCCTCCCTCATTTATGTTTGATTCAGAAAGTTTATTTCAGATCTGTATTCAGATAAGTAGAAGTTTAAGTTAAAGTTTTGTTTTTTTTGAAAAGCAAGCCCAGCCGTGTTTTTTGTACTGCTAGGCGTGCAAGTTAGCATTGGACTGCATGGACCAAACAATTCCACACCGGCATTTAACACCAGACAAGGGATTAATGGAAATTCAATCTCAAAAAACACAGAAGGATATCAACTGGGGAACATGACATGGGCATGGACAAGAACTGAAATGGCTGAACAGAAAGAAATGACAACGGCAACAGAAAGTGTGAGTAGGAACTAAGATGGGCTGAATACATGTGAAAGAGAAGCAGGAAACAATATGGGAAATGAAGAATGATTTTTTGAATAGCAATGGGGAATTTACTTTGGTGGAAAGAAGAAAAAAGAAGATGTAACAAACTTTGAATGTGAATAAAAAAAAAAACGAGAATGAACAAATTTTGAGTGCCAAAGAAAATGAGGAAAGAGACAATGTGATGGATAATGAAAATGTGAATGTGAGAGCTAAAAATAATTTTGGAAGAAATGCTAATGAAATAAGGGAGAGGCACAATGTAGAATATAAGAGAGAATGGACTGTTTTAATTGAGAGCGAGGATATAAATGGACTAAATGTCATGACGGTCTGTGGTGGATCATGGAGCACTGTTGGCACTCAGACCAAAACAAAACAGACAGTTTGAGGCAACCTTAAACTCAGAAGATGTCTGTGAAAAGATTGAAGATGGATTAAGTTATGAATCGCAGTGTGTTGGTGTTAAGAGGCTGCATAAGTCAGAAGTTTTGGTCACTTTCCTGCATCTTTCCCCAGACATCACAGACAAGATGAACCGGGGGCTGATGAACCGGGGGCTGAGCTTCTTAGAGGGCAGTCGTAGATTGCGGATATCCCGGGTGGAGAGCCAGACCTTCTGGCCCACCACGTAAGGAGGTGTGGTCTTCTCCGGGCATCTGCGTGGTGTTGGAATCGTTGGACTGCTCTCTGGAGTTGCTGATGTGCACTGGTCCAGACTCTGCTGCTGTCCCGTTGCCAGTTGTCCACATCGATCACACCGGTGGGCTCAGTATGCCAGGGGAAGAGGGGTGGCTGGTAGCCGAGTGTGCATTGAAATGGGGTGAGTCCGGTGGAGCGTTGGCGTAAGGAGTTTTGTGCGTATTCAGCCCAGGGTAGATATTGGCTCCAACGGTCTTGCTGTTGCGCGCAGAAGGTGCGGAGGAATCTTCCAATTTCTTGAATCTTCCGTTCCGTTTGACCGTTGGATTGAGTTGAGTTGGTTGATTAACCAGAGGTTAGGCTGACGGCCACACCAAGGCGTCCTAGGAAAGCCCGCCAGAATCGTGAAATAAATTGCGGACCACGATCAGAAACGACATCCTCGGGGAGGCCGAAGTGCCGAAATACATGATAGAAAATTGCCTCGGCAGTCTCCGCAGCCGAGGGGACAGATTTAATCGGGATGAGTTTGCAAGATTTAGAGAACCGATCAACAACAACTAGGACACAAGTGTAATTATTCGATTTGGGTAAGTCAGTAATGAAATCGATACCGAGGTGTGACCACGGCCTCTGGGGTACTAGGAGAGGTTGGAGCTTTCCTTCTGGGAGATGACGGGGAGTTTTCGCCATGGCACACAGGGCACCCAGACACATACCTCTGGACATCGCGATCCATCCGAGGCCACCAGTAACGATCGCGGAGGAGAGAGAGAGTCTGGGCAGCCCCCGGATGGCCAGTGCCTAAGGAGGTATGGAGGTTCTCGAGTACTTCTTGACGGAGCCCGGTAGGCACATATAGACGGTTAGCCGGGGTCTCAGGGGGCGCAGGTTCCTGGACTATGGCTTGGGCGATACGGCTATCCAGAGCCCACTGGATGGGACTCACGACGAGGTGGGCCGGTAGTATGGGTTCGGTGGATTTCGGTGAATCCGCATCCCCGTAGACTCTGGACAGCGCGTCAGCCACCACGTTTTTGGACCCCGGCCTGTAAGATAGAACAAAGTCAAACCGTGTGAAAAATAGTGCCCACCGGGCTTGACGGGGATTTAAGCGCTTGGCCTCACGGAGGTAGGCCAAGTTCTTGTGATCCGTAAGAACTCGGAAAGGATGCTTTGCTCCTTCAAGCCAGTGGCGCCACTCTTCCAGGGCGAGTTTAACAGCGAGCAGTTCACGATTTCCTTTATCGTAGTTCTGTTCTGCCGTAGTAAACTTGCGGGAGAAGAAGGCGCACGGGTGCAGTTTGACGGGGGATCCGCTCTCCTGGGATAGTACTGCCCCGGCTCCAGTTGTGGAAGCATCTACCTCCACAATAAAGGGTTTAGTAGGATCCGGGAGCAGAGGCGAAGGAGGTTTTGAGGTTTTTGAACGCCTGTTCGGCTTCAGGGGACCACTGGAGGGACTTGGGTTTTGATCGGAGGAGGTTGGTGAGCGGGGCGACTAGTAGGCTATAATTCTTAATAAATCTACGATAAAAATTGGCGAAACCCAGGAGGCGTTGCAGTTCCTTTACAGTAGTGGGAGATGGCCAGTTGATCACAGCATCGACCTTCCCCTGGTCCATCTTTACGCCCTGGGCAGAGATATGGTACCCCAAAAACAGAACCTGGTGCACATGGAAGACACATTTCTCTGCTTTGAGGTGGAGGTGGTGCTCACGGAGCTTGCGGAGTACCTGCTCCACATGGTGGCGGTGTTCGACCTCATTTTTGGAATAGATGAGAATGTCGTCTATGTATACGAGGACGAAACGATGAAGGTATTCTCGAAAAACTTCATTCATATACGATTGGAAGACGGAGGGGGCGTTGGCAAGGCCGTAGGGCATAACCCGGTATTCATAATGTCCATTGGGTGTAACAAAGGCCGTCTTCCATTCATCCCCCTCCCGTATTCCAGATGAGGTTGTAAGCACTCCGCAAGTCCAGCTTCGTGAACACCACTGCTCCACGTAGCTGTTCCAGGGCGGCCGGAACCAGGGGAAGAGGATGGCGGAACTTTATTGTTATACGATTGAGGGCTCAGTAGTCGATACAGGGCCGGAGTCCTCCGTCTTTCTTGGCCACGAAGAAGAAACTGGAGGCGGCTGGAGAGACGGACGGGCAGATGTAACCCTGTTGCAGCGCTTCCCGGATATACTCCTCCATGGCTGCTTGTTCTGGCAAGGATAATGGGTAAACTTTACCCCTAGGCACTGGTTCTCCCAGCAGCAGGTCAATGGCACAGTCCCAGGGTCGGTGTGGGGGTAATTGGGCGGCGCGTGCAGGACAGAACACCTCAGAGAAGTGACGATAATCGTGCGGAATGGTGGTGCTCTGAGTGGAATGTGGACTTTCGACCGAAGTCGATCCCAACACCAGAGGTGATTGATCATGACGTGACCTAGGAACAGGGAGACAGGACAAACACAGGTTATGACAGTTAGCACCCCATTTTACGATTTCCCCGGTGGCCCAGTCCACCACCGGATCATGTTGTACCAGCAACAGGTGGCCCAGGATTAGGTCTACCGTGGCTTCTTCAAGAACTAAAAAGTCTATACTTTCCTTATGGAAAGCCCCGACATGTCTGCACAAGTGAGGGTCACAGGGAATAATAAAGGAGAGAGAATGGATGGTAGCAGGTTGGTTCCACTCACCTGGACGCGAGGCGGATGCACCGGGCATGTGCGTATGTGGTGTCCAGAGACACCACAGTAGAGGCACAGACCCTGTTCGACCCGCCTGCGTCGTTCGGCAGGAGTAAGCTTGACCGTATCAACCTGCATGGGGACCTCTGATGGGGAGTCGGGTGGTGTATGTTGAGTGAGCGGTGGAGCGGTACTGGAGACTGGTAGCAGACAACCCTCTCTTCGGTGAGCCACCCGGATGGCGAGCTGGATAAAACGTTCTAAACCGATAGTGTCATCGTACGCTGCCAGGTGGAGGAGCAAAGCAGGCTCTAAGCCGAGGCGAAAGGTGGTAATGAGCGCCGGCTCGTTCCACCCACTGGCGGCGGCGAGGGTGCGTAATCGCAGGGCGTAATCCGTGATTCGGGTTTTACCCTGTTTGAGGTTATGTAACTGTTCTTGTATCATGGAGTTCCCCACCGGGGTCTGGAAAACCTCCCGAAAATGTTTGACGAATGTTTCCAACGACTGTGTCGTGGGTCCCGCCTGCTGCCACACACTCTCTGCCCACTGGAGAGCCCGGCCGTCCAAGCGAGAAATAATGTAAGCTATCTTGCCACGTTCCGTGGGGAAGTGGCGCGAGTCCATCACGAGGGCTAGAGTACACTGCAGCAGGAACCCACCACATGCTTCCGGACTTCCGGAGTAGGTTGGAGGGTCAGAGATTGTAGATAGGACGCAGACTGGAGGCACCGCGGAAGTCAACAGATTTCGCTGTCGTTCGTCAGATAAAGTCTGAGATTCTGTGTCTCCATAGTTACTGTTCAGTCTGGTCTTCTATCAGACTCAGACAGACAGAGACAACAGATTCAGAACAAAAGAGGATTTAATGATTTAACGAAAGTCAATAGTAACAAAACAAGTTCGATTAAACAACGAAGGATTAGGGTAAATAACAAAGCTCAGAAGTTTAACTAACAAAATCACGTCTGCTACTATAGCAGGGAAAACACTAGTAAACTAGTGTAAAGTGTAAAGTAAAGGAGCAGAAATACAAACTTTGGAAACGAGGAAGTACAGGGGAGATAACGGAGACGTAGGAAGTACAACACAGGCGAAGAGTCCAGGATGACAATGACGGAACATTAACAAGACCAGACACAGAGTGAAGTCGAGGGGAGACTTAAGTAAGGTGGAGACCAGGTGATATCAATTAGAACTCAGGTGAAGGGGATCGTGTGTGAGGAGGAGAGTGCAAACGAGGAGACGAGCTTAGAGTCTGTGGTGCTGAGTGAGGGGGCGTGGTCGTGGCCAGGTCCGATGGAGACCCGACATAGTGATTGTAGTGGCCAAAGTTTCCTTAGTGTGTTCAGTAAATTTTCCTTCATATATTCATACACTTAACCACTCTAAGACAGAATGAACGAGTCACTATGTGTGTTTTAGGTAGAAGAACGGTAGAAAACTCTGTTCGCTCCATCCTTTACTGAAAATTCTCACCCAGATGCAAACACACAGTATTCTCTTTTCAAAAACGTGCAAGCTCCTACGTCATAGCTCAGCGCCTGTTTCTAGTAATAAAGTGTAATAAAGTAATATGCAAACTATACAGTGATGAAATTATAATGCGATTATAATCAATCACTGAATATTAATGAAAATAACATGTCCAAGTCAGAGCATAAACATGAAAAACATGAAACATGAAAAATTTCCGGCCCCTAATTGCTCATCATGTGGATGACAATTACATAACTAAAGTGTAACTAGAGTGTCATTTTCTATATTCTAATCCCCTTCAGTACAAAGGTCTAAACCTACACAAACAACCTAAACTAATGTAGGTGAGGCCTACAAGATAGACTGTAGAAAATAATAAATTCATAATAATAATAATAATAAATAATAATGTCCTTCATTGTCCATGAGACTCTTCCATCTTATGCAGAAGACACAACTTGTCTATGGGCCTCTCCAGGGTGTTGGAGAGACCCTGGAGACAGACAAACCCTAAGGCATCGGGGATGGTCTTCTCCACTCTTCCCATCAACTAGGACCCTCTTGGAGCCCTCTCATCCACGATGAGTACGACATCTCCCTCCTTCACATTTCTCTTCCTTTCCAGCCACTTCTGCCTTTCTTGTAAGTATTCTCTGGACCAGCGCTTCTAGAAGATGTCAGAGATATACTGCACTTGCCTCCATCTTCGTTTAGAGTACAAATCCTCCTTCTGAAACATGCCTGGAGGCAGTGCCGGTTTTGCCTTAAGAAGGAGAAAATGATTTGGCGCCAGTGGCTCGAGGTCATCCACATCATCAGATGACTTGGTAAGGGGTCTGCTGTTGATCACTGCTTCGACTTCACACATCACAGTGTGCAAACATTTATCATCGAATGTTTGGAGCTTCAGGAGATTGGTATCATACATGTATCTTACATACTGTTTTTATTTGGCGCTCCCAAATCCCGTCGTGGTGCGAACCGGCAGGCGGGTTAAAGATCCATGTAACTCCTCTTTGCAGTAGACCCTCAGAGATCTGAGACTGGTTCCATTCTCTCATCGCCTGGCGGATCTTGTGTTCTGCAGCAACCAGGTTCGTCCTGTTATCAGATCTTCCACCTGTCCTCTTCTGGCAATGAAATGTCTCACTGCATTTATACATGAGTCGGTGTCGAGCGAGTGTGCGATTTCAATATGGACTCTGACTGTAAGGCAAGTAAATAAGGCGCCATAACGCTTGACTCGTGCACGCCCACGCTTTGCTTGAAAAATAGTCTACACCGACGTTAGTGAACGATGGATGGTCAGGCAGAAGACGATCAGGTGGTAGATTCGCCATCTTCTGTTCACTCACAGCAGCTTGACTCTTCCGGCATTTCACACACTTTGAAAGCACACTTCTCACCGCTGCATTTCTTCATGAGCACTCCTAATGATGAGGGTTGTGACGTGGTGATCCTTGGCCAGGATAGCCGGATGCCTTGTGTGTTCTGGCAAGGCTGCCTGGTGCAATCTTCCACCAACCCAGAGAACCCCATCTTGGAGGAGGGGATCCAGCTTCATGATAGAACCGCTTCTCTTGATCCTTTCACCTTTCTGCAGCGTGCAAAGCTCTTCATGGACGGTTTGACGTTGGCTGAACTGAATGATCACAGTTTCTGCTCTTCTGGTGTCCTTGCATGTAGATGGCTTCCTTTCAGGGTAGATCTCCATTTCTGCATATGACCCAACTGTCTTGATTTTCACATCTTGACTTTCTGAAGACTGGGCTTCCTTGTTTCGCACTGATTTCTAAGCTGCTCCTTCAGCCTCAACATCCAGGCGACGGCCTTCCTCAGACTGTGCCAGTCGGAGTAGTGATGAATCAGCTTGAAAAGAGGGTCTGTGCTTGAGTCAACAGCCTTGATGATGTTCATGCTGGTCATACGCTTCACCTCAGCATCATCTTCACTTATCTCCTTTGAGAACTCTGATAGGACCGGCCAGTGAGACTCATTCTTGGCTAAGAAGTCAGAACCTTCAATCCAACTTTGACACTTCATGTAGTGCTCTGCCTTCATTCCCCGTGTTGCGTGGTCAGCTGGATTTGAAGCCGTGTTGACATGTGTCCACTGAGCTGGTCTTGTGTTCTCTCTGATTGTTGACACTCTGTTTGCAACAAATTTTTTAAAGCGAGCGCTGACATTGCCAATGTATCGGAGGACAGTGGTGCCATCTGTCCATAGCACAGACACTTTGAGGTCCATCCGAAGCTCTTCCTTCAAGAGCTTATCCATTTTCACCACAATGGTAGCCGTGGTAAGCTCTAGGCGTGGTACAGTGACTGGTTTAAGTGGTGTCACTCTAGATTTTCCTAGCAGAAATGAGCAATGGACTTGACCATGGCTCTTCTCAATGTGGAGGTAAGTGACAATGCCATAGCCCTTCTCGCTAGAATCAGCGAAATGGTGCAGTTGCGCTGACATTACTGGACCAAATCCCTTCCTGACAGAAAAGCTGTTGAATTGGCTCAGATCAGACAGCCAGGCCAACCATCTGTTTGCCATGTCTTCTGGAATCCCCTCATCCCAGGTAAGTTTCATTCGACAGAGACTCTGGACGATGGTCTTCGCGAGAAGAATGAATGGCGACAGGAACCCAAGGGGGTCGTAAATTGAGCTGACGACCGAGAGGATACCCTGTCTGGTGATGGGCATGCTCTTCACAAGAATACGGAACTTGAAGAAATCTGATTCTAGGCACCAGTCCACTCCAAGGGCCCTTTCCATGGGTAACTCATCCGATCCAATTAGCATCTCGACATCTGCGTCGATCTGTGGTAGCCATACTTTTTTTTGCAGATAGGGCCACCTTTCCAAGTCCCTTTCAACAGGAACATCGTCCTTCATTACAGGTATGTCTGTATGAGTGTGGATGATGTGCTCAAAAGCCCTCAGGAATGGCAGGAACTCCAGAGGATCACCACTAAATACAGGGACATTTCGTTGAGGTAGGTTAGCTAGTCTCTGTTGTGTGACTAACATCTCTGTGATATCCTTCTGTTTCAGTATCACTTTGCCAAGTTCAACTTGCCTTCCATTGGAACTTGGTACTTGTGTTATTGTTGTTTTCATTCTTAACTTGCACATATGACCTGTGTCTTGTTGGAGTGTGAGAAGCACTGTTATCTTGGATAACTCGAAGACAGCTCGTCAATTTTGGTCTGACGACTGGAGCATGATGTTCAATGGTTGCTGCTGTAAGCATGTTCTTGTCGAAGTAGGAATTCATACTGTCCCCGTCCATGTTTTCTGTGCCATCATATTCTTCCAGAACTTGTATCTTTGTTGTGGACTTCGCTATGGCAGTTTCAACAACTAGCTCTTCCATTTGAGCCTTTAACTGAATCTGTTTGGCTTTCAGCTGTGCTTCCATTTGAGCCTCTTCCAACTGCAGTGCCTGTTTCTTCTTAAGTGCGGCTGCACGTGCGAGTAGGGTTGCACGGTTAGCTTCCTCCGTTTTATGCAGAGAAGAAGCATGAGATGACACTCTAGATGACTTTGAGTGTCTACTGCATACACTTCGTACTGAACTATATTTTTCTTGCACAGCAGAACCTCGCTGTGTCATTGCGCCATCATTAGGAGACACTTGTTCAGTAGCAGCCTGTTCATCAGCGGCCTTGGCCTGCCGTCTTGCCTCCATTATCCACTGTTCCAATTTGGTCAAAAAGTTCTCATACTTTGAAAGGTTTGGCTCACTCCAATACTGCTCATCTGGTAACAGTTCACTAATTGCATTGTTCGTTTCAATAAACTCATTCAGGGATTTTGAATAATCACTAAGATGATCTCTTTCCACTAGAAATGCATTGGAATCATTTAACATGAGGTTTTCTAGTTCCCCTGCTTTGGAGACAAGGCACGCTAATACACGTTTTCCTAAGAGTCATCTGCTTCTCAAGTTTATCTTCCAGGGCCTTCGTGGTCAACTTAATCTTTCTTTTGGTGTTAAGCTCAACATTGCCCTCCATCGCGGTTTCGTTCTCAGACATTTCAATGGCTATTAATGTTAGATAAGTCTCTTAATATAGTAAGCTCTTGCAAACTTCTGAAATCCACATTTACAGTCCTCCAAATTTTATCTCAAAACATGTAGATGCTTTAAAAAGAGATTCCAAGGCTGTCTTTATTCCCAGAGTCAAACTCGAGCTTCTTCTGGGCTAATATGACGATAGCACTTTCTGTCCAAATGTCCCGTGGCTACTGGCTAGCAGCAACTCTTATACTTGACTTAGCCACGTTAAGTGACAAATTATCCTTATTCACCGTTATTAGCAAGGTCTGCAGCTATATTTTATTCATTCATTCAAATTGCTCTTTGTTTACTCATCCATCATCGAGTAGGCTAGTCACGGTCGCTCAATATTTCTTCAGCAGTCTAGCTTCCTTCATCAACCCGTGCCCAGCGTAACGCATCCTCCCTCGGCTACCGGAGATCTTCTCTCGCTCTCGACAGTTTTCTACTTAATGTAGTGGCCACCCTAACCCTAACCACCCTAAGACGGAAAGAACGAGTCACTACGCGTGTTTTAGGTTGAACGACGGTAGAAAACTGTGTTTGCTCCGTCCTTTACTGAAAATTCTCACCCAGATACAAACACACAGTATTTTATTTTCAAAAACGCGCAAGCTCCTACGTCATAGCTCAGCACCTGTTTCTAGTAATAAAGTGTAATAAAGTAATATGCCAACTATACAGTAATGAAATTATTGTGCTATTATAAGCAATCGCTGAATATTAATGAAAATAACATGTCCAAATCAGAGCCTAAATTAAAACATGAAAAATGGCACCAACACTGATCATAATTATGTACATTTACAAACGGATTTTAATGATATAGACAGAGGGCCTGGATTATGGCATTTAAACACTGAAGTATTGGAAGACAATTTTTATAGGATGGAAATGAAAAGTTTAATAGTAGGTATCTTAAATGACATTAATTTGGTGGGATAATTTAAAGTATGACTGAAAAATACACAATTGCTTACTGTAAAAAGAAGAGAAGAGACATATGAAGAGGAAATTAGAAGAATTACTGAAAGCAGATATGAGGGAAAATAATCTAAAGTAATTACGTTGGAAGAAAGTTTGAAGAAAATAGAAGAGAGTAAGTGTAAAGGGGCTATGATTAGAAGTAGGGCAAATTACATGGTGGAGGGAGAGAGATGTACAAGTTTCTTTTTTGATCTAGAAAAAAGTAGACAAAGAGCAGAGGAAATAAGAGGCATTAGAGATGAAGACGGTAATATCTTAATTAGTAAAGAAGATATTTTAAAGAGGGTATTTATTTTTTACTAAAGAAGGAACAGAGAAAAAAGACAGAGCCTATTTATTGAATCATGTTAAGAAAAGAGTGAGTGAAGAAAACCGAGACATGTGCAATACTGATATAACTAATGAAGAAATTGAATGTGCCTTGGGGGCAATGAAGAATGGCAGGAGCCCTGGCCTTGATGGCTTACCGTGTGAATTCTATAGAGCATTTAGAACCATTTAAAAATATATCAGTATGCAGATGACACAACTCTTGTGCTGAAAGATGGACGTAGCATAAATAACAGCATGAAAATTTTAGATATATATTGTAGAGGTGCTGGGGCCAGAATGAATGTGGGCAAAACTGAGTTCATGAGGTTAGGGGAAGAAGGAGCTTTGTCAAGGACGCTACCCTTTAAAGAAGTTCAATTTTGCTTGAAAATTCTGGGAGCTAGAGTAGGACCTGATGAAGTTTTGACCACCAAGCAAACATGGGAGGAGATGATTCGCAAAACAAAGCAAAGATTGGCTTTTTGGGGGAAGAGGAACCTGACACTCAAGGGTAAATTTTTAGTGTTGAACTCACTATTTTTGTCAGAGATATGGTACGTCCTTGGTTCAATCTGTTTGCCAATAACTGTTGCAAATGTTTTTAAATGTTTAGTGATGGGTTTTATTTGGCACGGTAAGCCACCTAAAGTCAAATATGAGACTGATTAGGGCAGTGGAGGAGGGAGGTTTAGGATTGCTAGACCCCGTCCTGAGGTTGAAGGCCCTAAAAGTTAAAACAGTTTTTATTCAATCATTCTCCAAAGAATGGAGAATAACAATGGCATACTTTTAAAGTAAAATCTGTGGTAGAGGGTCTTCAGCCTTATGGATGAGGTTGAAAGACAACATGACTATTGGCATTCCAGAGTTTTATAGGGAAGTGTTAAGGGCATGGGCAACATTTAGAGAGGGTTTAGTTATTAGTCCAGTTGGGAGGGAAGCTATTTTAAATCAAACTTTGTTTTTAAACCCAAATTTGAAAATTGGCTGGGGGCTCTATTGGAAGGTCTGGTATAATGCTGGTTTTAGAATGATTAGAGATCTCTTGTATGAGATAAGGCCAGGACTCCTGCCTTTTCAAGCTTTTGTGGATGACCTAAAATAAGTCAAGGAGTACTATGAGTCAGACAAAATAAAAAAAGATGTGTGTTTTAAGGAAGGGAACAGTGTTTTTGAACTATGTTCTTTAAAACAGCTCTTTATTTTTCAGAAATCTTGCTTTATAGAACCTGTGTCAAATATTTACTTATTTATTGCCGTTAAACCATTTTGCTAGTCTGTTGCATTTGTTTTTATGAATATTTATGAATATTTTGTCTATTTATTTACTTGGTACTTGGTCTTCTGGGCCTCTTTGCTCTCAGGGGTGTCGAGCCCAAGGCACCGGCCAAACAGTGTGTATCCCCACCTGGACTCGTACTTCTTGATGAAGCTGGCAGCGGTCCTGTCGTGCTCATGAATTGAGCGGGCAGCTGGGACTATCTTCTGACGCAGGTTGGCAGGCACCAGGTGGTGGTGGTCGCTCTCGCTCTCGTCAGTCAGTTGCAGGAGCCGAAAGGCCAGTGCCTCCACTTCCTCTATTCTTGGCAGATGCAGATGCCTCTGACCCATCAGCACATCCTGCAGTGCAGGACTTGCCTCCTACTCTGCCTGCGTGAGGACGGCGTGTGTCAGACAAGGTCGATGGGATCATCCTCTGGAGAACCGTCGACATCCTCATCCACCTCCACTTCACCTTGCTCCACTGACTCCTCTTCCTGCCCCTGCTTCTCCTCCGTGACTGCTCTTCAGCTGCAAAAATTACATTTATGATTAGTACAAAGTCAGATACGTACAACCACTTCTTCTTTCATACATACAGACTTGCGGTAATAAAACATGCACAGGTTCTTCATTATATTTAGATTAACAATATGTGTGTGTGTGTGTGTGTGTGTGTGAGTGTCTGTGTGTGTCATATTGGCTGTCATGAGTGTCTGATAAATGAATGTACCTTTCTGGGCATAGTAGCTCTTTGCATAGAAGATGGTAGACTGGCACCAGGCATACCCCACCACAAGGAGCTCCTCCTCATCGGGGGTCTTGTATTTCTTAGGGTAGGGCATAGGAGCAGAGAAGTTCGGTTCATGCGCTGGATCTGCCTTTCAGGCCTTGACCACCAGCGACATGGAGCGACTCCATGCGATGCTTCCACTGCACGGCCAAAGAAGAGCAGGTACACCTGAAACATATGTAACACATGTAGTGTTCTGTTAGTGTTTGAACAATACAATCCATCACTGAAACCAAAGCTATTATTAAACAAAGCATGATCCCACATCTGTGCGATGGTATGGCGTTGTACAAGTGGGAGTGCATACCCTCGTCTGCACCTGTTCATCACCACCACCTTAACAGAAACATACAGCTGTTTGCCTGGGGGATCCTGTAAAGCACAACACACCCTGCGTGTACATGAGAGCTTTAATTTAATTCCAAATAAACATTCATTCCACTTTAAAAAGACCATGTAAACACTTAATTCCTAATGAAAATTATTAAATTAAATTAAATTCCGAATTAAGTGGGTGGTTTCTTCCTATTTTAAAGCAGAATTAATGTATTCATCAAACATGTAAACGCTTATTCCACTTAAAAATAATTCTGGTCGTTCAGCGCATGCTCTTTGGGTTACCTTTCTGACGCAATGACGCACAGCAAGATGGCGGCCCGTGGTAAACGTTGGTCTTGAGCCGAAACTGTTTTTTTTTATTCAGCTGACATACGTAAAGGGCGATAATATTATCGAGCTACTGCTGAATTATTACCGTGATCACTGTGACAAAAGTTTGTACCACATTTGTATCCATGGCGTAATGACAAACTGAGTTGACAGAAAAGCCGGTAGCCAGCTGAAGTGTGCATTTTCTCCCGGGAGATGTAAATATGTACGTGTGCCCCCTGCCCAATCAGAACCCTTCCTGACCCCCAGACGCGCGGAATTAAATAAAGCCAATTTAACGTGTGTTCCATGTAAACGTTAATTCAAAATTATTATATCCATGTAAACTCGAAGGGGAATATGTTAATTCCAAACTATTTATTTCCGAATGATTAATTCAGAATTAAAAAACATCACGTAAGCGTGGCCACAGTTCTTGTTTATTCTGGTGTCCACTGCAATGTTTGCCACATTAGTTTAGATGGTTTTACAATGATGTGTGATTACAACAGACATTAACCAACCGCATGTATCCGAGATGCTTCCTTGCAGTTGCCCAGTGTGCATCCACTGCCTCTTTAGACTTGAAAAGGTGGATGCCATCAATATCAAGTCCTGCAGGTCCCTTGAACTCCGCAATGATGGATTCAATCACTGAGGCTGTCTCCTGTAACAAAATCACAATAAAAGTATTGTTACTCAAAGTGCATGCTTATCAATGAAGTTTATGTATGGACTGCTGTTAAACACTTACCTCAACCCCATGGGTAATGCGTCTGACATAGGACTTGATCTGGTGGGGCTTCAGAAAGGCAATCATTTCCTTGTCACTGTACTTGGCATAGAGCTCCTGGTTGCCATTTCTGACAGCCAGCGCCAGGAGCATCATGTTCCCTTTGTTGTACGCCAGGACTGCACCAGCCATGGTGGTCATGAAGGCCCTGTACTTGGCGTGGCTCTGCTTGATGACCACCGTGTCCCAGCGGTGCAGCCAGTAGTGGATGTCCAGTCTGACCACAGCACCCATGTTCACCCAGTCACAGAACAGGGTCTCCAGAAAGGAGACCAGAAAGTCTGCGTAAATTACTTTAGGTGCAAGTGCAGGCGCTTCAAATTGGGCCATCAAACCTCTGGCCATGCACTTGTAGCATCCCTCTGACTCAGATGCCGCCACCACTATGGTCAGGAACTGGCTCCACTCATTCAGCACGCTGATGACATACTGCATGGTGCCCTGGCCATCATCCATACAAAAAGCTACTGTGTCCAACCCCTCAACCTTTATAACACCCAGTTCCATGGAAATGGAGGAAAATCATTGCTGTGAAGATTTGGTCAAGTTGATGGATGAAGAGCAACTCACAAGGGAGGATCCTTTGCAGAGTCCAGACTTTATCTTATGTAAAGACGGATCTTCAATGGTGATTGATGGAGTGAGATGTACTGGATGGGCGGTGACAAATCACTTTGAGGTGTTGATGTCACAAAACAGACAGAATGGACCATGGTAGCGTCTCGTTGCAAATAGTCTTTATTTGACGATTGAGGGAAAAGGGAATGTAAGTGTGCTCCATGAGAGCGCCCTTGGTGCGGGGTTGCAGGAGGCTCGTAGAGCAGGGAAGGGCTGGCAGGAGCACTCGTGGTCGGGCTGATGTCGGGTCAGGTAGCTGGGGCAGAGGAGCAGAGCGCTGGTCGAGGGCAGGCGGCGAGTCAGAAACCAGGGCTGGAGAGCAGAGCGTTGGTCATGGGCAGACGGCGGCTCAGAAGCCGGGGCTGGAGAGCAGAGCGTAGGTTCGCTAATACACTGACGGGGAACGGCTAAAACAGAAGGGAATAAATACTGACAGACATTAGGGAGAATGAGACACAGCTGGGGAGACAATAGGGAACAGCCAGTGGGAAGCAGGTGAAGCCTAAACCGGAGAAGCGGAGAACGAGGAAAGAGGGATCGTGATTGGAATTAATTAAGCTTGTTAACGGGTTGGCAGCAGAGACAGGAGGAAACGGGAGTAAACAGAGACAGACAGGACAGGGTGGTGACAGTTGAAATCAGACTCAATGGCGCCTGGAACATCGACCCAGCAAGCGGAAGTCAAAGCTTTGGCTGAAGGAAAATCTGCAAACATCTATACAGATTCAAGATATGCTTTTCGAATTGCACATGATTTTGGTCAACTATGGAAACTACGAGACTTCGTGACAGCTAAAGGCACACCCATAAAGAATGCGGAGCTTGTTGCAGAACTACTTGACATGATGCCGTTACCCGAAGAATTGGCAGTGTTAAAGGTAAAAGCTCATACCAAAGATAATACAGTTGAGGCAAAAGGCAATGCAATGGCGGATGCAGCCTCAAATGGACCTTCCTCAAGGCCTACACAACAGCGCCACCCTGTACAACCAATCACTTCGACAACACCTGTCCTTGCCTGAAATGCCACAGATCACTTCAGAAGTCATAACCTACATGGATGACCTTGCCACAATGCCTGATTGCCACAGAAACGGAGGAGGAGCATGACAGAAACATGCAAGCGACTATCTCCATCCGATAGGACACAAAGTGAGCTATGAAAAGACACAGATGTCAATGCCGGCGGTGACCTACCTGAGGCAGAGAATTTCAGAAGGAAAGAGAGAAATCACCATTGATCGCACAACTGCAATTAAGCAAACACCTGAGCCAAGCACAATTAAGCAACTACGCTCATTCTTGGGACTGTGCAACTACAACAGAGCATGGGTTGAATCATACAATGAGAAAGCCCAGCCGCTGATGGGCTTACTGAAAGGGAATCCCCAATCTCTCTGACCAACGAACAAAAGTAAACTTTTGAAGAGCTGAAACAAGCCTTGTGTGAAGCACCTGCACTGGGTATTCCCAACATCGACAGACCCTTCGTCCTCTATGTCAATGAGAGAGACGATTTCATGACTGCAGTGCTGACTCAAGAACACGGTGGACTTCAGGCAAACATTTACACAGATTGAAGATATGCTTTTGGAATTGCTCAAGACCTTGGTCAACTATGGAGACTACGAGACTTCACGATGGCTAAAGGCACACCCATAAAGAATGCAGAGCTTGTTGCGGACCTGCTTGACGCTACGCAGTTACCCAAAGAATTGGCCGTGTTAAGTAAAAAAGTTAAAGTAAAAGCTCACACTAAAGATGATACAGCAAAAGGCAATGCAATGACGGGTGCAGCCTCTAAAATGGCAGCACAAAGGGGAGGGGAGAGTATGGAAACAGACGGCTCACAAGGTGAAGAAAATTTTTTGGAAAAAGACAAGAATGGCGAGTCAAAAAAGATGATGAGAAAGCTTCAGAGAAATTATCAGACATAAAAACAATGCAAGAAAATGCAACTTTAGGAGAAAAGTGGAAATGGATTGAGAATGATAACGATATGTTGAGACATGGAACAAGAGTGGTAGCACCTGCTGAACCACTTAGTGATGCAAATACATTCTCTGGGACATGGAGTTGAAAAGATGAAACACAGGTTCTCACAAGTGTGATGGAATCCAAAATTCACAGCAGTCACAACAAGCTGTGCCAGCCAGGAGAGGAACCTCTCAACACACTGCTGAAGTGCTAGTGAAAGACTTCATCCCACGCTATTACGTACCAGACCAGATCTGCTCAGATCAAGGAACCCATTTCACTGGAGCTGTGTGTGCTGAAGGGTGCAGAATGCTGGAGATACAATGGCAACTGCACTGCCCTTACCATCCTCAGTCCTCAGGACAAGTTGAGAGGGCTAATCAAACCTTGAAAGAAAGGTTGGTGAAAAAACATCAAGGGAGTGCCCTGGCCTGATGCACTACCAGCGGTCTGGTGTAGTATGAGAGCTTGAACCAACAAAGAGACTGGACTGAGCCCTTACAAAATCATCACTGGACAGCCAATGTCTTTGCCTGGAACCATCAACTTCAGAAAAGCTGACGTACACTTGGTGTCAGATGCTCTGTTGAACTATTACATCTTGCTCTCAGAGGTCTCTACAGCAGAAAAGAGAGTGCGAAAAGCCTGGCGTGAACCACCTGAAGGAGGATATTCTCTTGTGCCTTGACAATCCGTGATTGACAATCGGTGAAGCCCCAACGCCTGACTCTGTAAGCCAAGTGGGAAGGACCGTTTGAAATACTTCTCGTCACCTCTGAATTGTTTTACCCTGTTGGAGTTAAGGAAAATTCAAAAAAGTATTTAAAAAGTATAAAATGAATCATAAGCAGTAAGCATATGCAATCATCAGTCTTGTGTTTTAATCATGGTGTGTTTTTAATCATATGACATGTTTACAATGAAAATAAATAAGCATGATATTTGATATTAATCATACTACTGACAAATCAGATGCTGCTACAAATAGATTACAATCTGTTTACTGGTTTATGTCTAAGGACTAACTTCTCCATCTGATACTGCTCAGTCTTGTCTTGTATGTCTGTAAATCTATAATCACACTTCTGCTGCTAACTTGGGAGAAGTTCAACACCCCACACCATGCCACGACTCAAAGACGATGTTCCACCTGACAACTGTATGCTGTTTGCCTTATGTGTGTTTAATGGGGTTATCTGTGTTTATGATAGTCACCATGAAGTGCACAATGACAATGTGTTTCTGAAAACTGCCCATGGTTATGCTAAATCTAAAGGGGAGAAAGATGTTGGGTTTGTGGGTTAATACCATCTGCTGTTGAAACTTACCCTTATTTAGCCATTCCTTTTACTTTGAGTGAATATGCTACGGCTTACAACAGTGTAGATAGTCCATGGTTCAATCCTAATGTCACCTTCTTTTCCCTAAAAATTGGGACAGGTCAACCTGAAAAGGTCAAATTGAGTTCCTAAGGGGTTATTGTGTTGGGTCAATGGAGGATGAATACTAGTTTTGTGTGTAGCAAGTATGCTTATTCATTTCTCCCTCCTTATTGGCAAGGAACCTGCTATGTCGCTTATGTAGTACCTGCAGTTAGGACTGTTGAGAGACATCAACTGATTGGAAAACACAGAGCCAAGCGTGATATGTTTTGGTATTTCATGTATTTCATCCATGTTGGCATTTAGCCAGTGTATATAAGCTCTACCCTCAGTACACTAAATTGCTTGTTTTCATGACTACAACCCAGTGCATGAATAAACCAGCTGGACCATATTTAGACCTTTGTTGCCTTGTCAAGTTCTTTGAAATCTTCTTTGAGCATCTCAATTCAACACAACAGAAGACACTTACACTGTTTAATAGGAAACGGGTAATGATTTTGCTTTCTTGAACACTTCTGGTCCTGTGTGATATTAGATAAAGTGACATAGTAGTAGTTGTATTTCATAAGATAGGTCTAAAATAATTTGAATAATTTGTGTGTTTATGATAACATAACACTGTCACAATGAATGTTTTGTGGGAATATGTGGTGGTTTGAAATGGTTACTGTTGTCAATTTATAAGGTTGAATACTATTAAAGGTAACCAGTGGGTATTCTGCATTATTGGAACTATTAAAGACAGTCCTCCAGTATAACATTTGTGAAGTAAGGGTTTGTTGAGTTTTAGTATAAGGGCTTTGGTTGTTAGTAGGATTGTGTAATATGGCTTAAGTAGAGCTAAAACCACTCACTCCGTTGGAGGAAGTGATGGAGAGAAATCAGTTGGCAAAAAAGTATAGTGACACACGTAAAAAATGGGTTGAGTGTACAAAGAAACATGCTGATCCATGGCCAAAAGGATCAATTGACCCAAAATTGTCAATACAAATGGAAGCAGAAATTAGAGACAAAAAGGATAAGACAACTAGTCGATGAAAAAAAAGAGCAGAGGAACTTGAAAGTCTTTTATGAAAATAGCACATGAAAAACAAATGGCTAAAAAAAAAAAAAAAAACAGGTCAGGAAAAGGATATTGAAAAATTAATAGATATTAGGCCTCCACCCTATGCAGTATCTTCTCAGCAAATAAAAGGAATTTATCCACAGTTGTCAAATAGGACAACATCCTCAGGCTACATTTAAAGGGGAATTATTAGGTACTGCTGAAGCGTCACAGAGTGTTTGTGGTGAGCACGTCAGGTTTTCCGGGGCAGAAGAGCAGGGACAGCCAGGTTGGTCTGGGTCAAAAACAGGAAGAAAAAGTAACAGATAAACAGCTCAGAAACACCATACCACAAAGACAGTCTGACAAGGACTGACTGGAAACCGTGGGTTTAAATACTGTGGCTGGAACAAGGAGCAGGTGGAGGCAATGATTGAATCATTAGCGGGAGGAGCAGTAGTGACTGAGTGAGAGCAGAGTGGGCGTGGCAAATGATTGAGTGGGTATAGTGTGGTGGGAGGTTGCCAGCACAGGGTGAGACCATGACAGACAGTTTTGCAAGTGGGACAAGAGATGGCTAATCTTGGAAGACAGTTGGTAGAGGATACTACAAAAATCTTAGGGAGAAGTTCTAAGGGCTCTTAAGGTTCATGTGCAAAAGAAGAAAGATCAGAGGAAATGAGGTGGAAGGTGGGCTAGGAAGTGGAACTATATTAGAGCAGGGATTAGAAGAATCTTGTCCAGACTACAGTTACTTAAACAAAAGAGATCAAGGCATGCTTGAAAAAGAATCAGCTCAAAAAAGAATGGGAAATCAAAAACAGGATAATCAAAATCATCATAGTGGGACAGCATCAAGATAAGGTGAAGTAAGTATTCCAGTGGTAAAATCAAAACAAAGAAAGGACATTGGTAGTCTGGGTAATTGGGAACGGCTGGCTGAGATAAATCAAAACATAGAAAGGTCAGTACAAAGGGCAAGAGAAGAGAGGAGAAGAGAGACAGGAATCTGTGATAAAGAAGTTTTAGAAAACAAGAGATGCAATTAAAGATGATATTGATCATTTAGAGAGGTGTCTAATTTGAGATCCTAAAATTTCAGGGGATCAAGTGTAGAATTATTAGCAACAATAGGAAGGGAAATTGAGAGAGTGAAAATGGGCACAACTACAATGGAAGATAGCAGAGATACATGCAGATGAGAAAGGCATATAGAAGGGTTATTAAACAGCCAGGAATCCTGGCAAGCCTTTTATAGACAAAGGACAGGTAGTGCTAATGTAAGTGTGCATGACTATGGGAGTGACATAGGGACAATAGTAGATGCTCATATCATAGGAACATATGAAGGACAACCTGTGGAACTTGCCTTGCAACCTCAAGAGTAAATTGAGAGTCAGGGTGATATGGATGAGGAAGAGGGTGATGAAGATAAAATGATACTGTTATTGTTTTTAAAAGATATGACATTAGGAGTAAAAAAGAAAATGAATGAATTTAACAATTTCAGAAATGAGGTGTGGAAAGCTCTGAGAGAGGAATATCCTACATATCTACACTGAGCATTGATAAACTGAAAGCAGATAAAAATCCTGCAGCGTTTGTTGAAACAGCATTAGACAAGACAAGGTAGAGTGAGAGGAAATTACAGAGGAAGTTTCATCCGATCTCAAACACCTGGAACAAGACCACCTCCAGTTTGTTTTGCTTGTCAGCAATGTGGACATTTAGCCAGAGACTGTTCTAGTAAGAAACGGCTGGCTCCAATGGTCCAGTTTTCTTCTGGGGGAGCTTATGATTATGAAGGAACACCGCATGATTGTGCTGCAGGTTCCATAATTTTTTCTAAACTGCAACCTGATTTCCCTAAACCTTTTTCCTCTTAAAAACAACAAAAATAATTTTTTTTTGTGAATGGGGTTTTACCTCCACCAGAGGGTTGATGATAACATCTACTACACAATTTGGCTTCAGTAAGGTGTTGGCTTATGGGATTGTAAAATAATGGGATCTTATTGTACTACTGCAATGGTTCTTAGTATTGTTAACATAATACACCCCCCATAAGTTTTCCTTTGCTTGATAGCTGCCTGTATCTTTGCCCAACATAACTTTATATTCAACCATTGTGATAGATCGGTTCTTATCATAATTTCACCAATTCTGTCCTTGACCATGGCTGCCACAAAGAAAAAACAGAAAATTGGTTCCAGGCTTGTAGGTGGCAGTGGATGTGATGCCTTAGGACACCTTGATTCACATTCATCTGAATCATTGCAATGTCCTGTCTCTGTAAAACTAGAACCTTTAGATTTTCAACTCAATGATTTGTCATCAAACAAATCTTCAGTTGTTAATAATGCTCATGACCTTCAGCTAGATCTTGGGACTTGAAATCTGAGATCAAGATTGAAAAATAAGGGAAGAACCCCTAACTTTTGTGGGTGCTGAGATGATTGTGGACCCATTCACAGACTGTGACAACTCTGAGGTCAAACTTGAAAAAGGGCAACTAACCAAGTGTGTCTCAGAGATGAGTTTGCAGCACACACAAGCAGATGACCATGATAGAGCACTACTGGTTTTGACTGAGCAGGAGGATGCCAATCACAGGCTTTTTTGCCAGATTTTGAGTTATACAGACAAGAGTGAACAGCCACACCATCCAAAGACAAGCAAAACTGAAAAAATGAAAGGAAAAGCATGAAAAACTGGTGCAAAAGACACATGAGAATAGGCAGCATGAACAACTCTACACTGTGGGAACATGTATGCCAATGCAAACATGGAATCTGGACACTCACATGCGAATGCACACTGGGGAGAAACCTTATGTCTGTCAAACATGCGGGAAGGCATTTACTCGTTCGGACCGGCTGGCAATCCACACAAGGATCCACACTGGTCAGAAAAAGCCAGTGCGAGAAGACTTTTGTCCTTGCATGCTACCTTCGAAACCACATGCATCGCCATACACAAGAGCGACTGTATGCTTGCCATTTGTGCGAGAAGCAGTTCTTTGCTTCAGGTCATCGGGACAAGCATGTGAGAATCCACTTGAATCTGAGGCCTTTTGTTTGCACTGAGTGTGGAAATGGCTTTGAGTGGTCGTCCTCACTGAACAAACACCTGCCCATCCACACAGATGAGTGTGGGAAAGCCTTACGGTATAAATAACCAGGAACAGTAAGATCCACAGACAATAAGCAGAGAGAGAGATACAGTCGTCCTACTTGGTAATATCAAAAATGTTATAATTGTGTGATTTAAAAAAAAAAAAAAATATATATATATATGTCGCATCCATCATCCTCCTTTTCCATGAAATTTGTGCCCTCACCAAAATGAAGTACAGGGAAGAAATGATTTTGTACAGTACAATAATATCTGAGCAGCATTCATTAGTCCATTAGGGACAGTGTTGTGTTGCACTGATTTGGTGTTCAGCAATCCTTATATTGTATAGGCAGTCTGCTGTAGATAGCAGAGTTATCCGTAAATGTGTAGAATTTTGTGTTACTACCACTTTTAAAACAAAATGTCCTGGTATCAATGTTTTAGGTGAAAACTTGTGTTACCTCTGCTGAAAACAAAGCTCCTAAATCAATTAGCTTGAAATCTTTGTACACAGATAAGGCATTGACTAATACTTTTTATATTTGTATATATTTGTAACACTGAATTAATAAATGGCAGATTAATAATGGTACCACAACTATCATGCAAATTTTCTTCTTGAGATATCAAACTATTTGAGGATATTTGTTAATCCTGTTTTTCCAAGTTAATTTAAACAGCCTTTCCTGCATTTTAACACTAGAGGGCAACCCAAACTTGTAATTTCCCTTTTTTCATTACTTCATGCAGGTGCCCTGCTTAATGAACATTAAAAAAGCATTACTGTGAATGTTTTCATTACTGTAGTCATACGATGTGCAGCTTTGAAAACCATGTGTGTTTAGGGATGCCTTCAATGAAAGCATAACACATAGGGCTATATTCAGATATGTTGGGACTTTGCAGGGACAATATAGAAAACAGAACTGTATTTTTGCTTTTGCTAACTATTACTATTACTATAAAACCTTGCTGTGCAAGTAATATGCATAACATGTGGTGTGTACAGTCTGCATCGCAATGTAAGGTGATCTGAGAAAAAGAATAGAAATGGCATGACTGATGTAGGCCTACTCATATGGCATTATAATTTTGTCATATAAGCCTTTACAACTTCAAGTGTCACAAAGCCTTATAGGCTTCTTTGACCTTTTGATACTGGGGAAACATACCACTTTATTGTCTGTAATGGTGCCATATTGATTTTTAATTATGTGTTCATCTCACTGTCCTTAAATTGCACAATGTACTGAGTGCTGGTGACTCCTCATTCACATGGGTAATTGGACATATAAAAGGACAATTAACAAATTGAAGCTTTATAATGCTTTGTGACACTTGTAAAGGCTTATATGATAACATAATGCTTTATACAGTCATTAGATGTATAATACAGTATTATACATATAAATGTATAAGCAGTTATGACCACTGATGTCATTAGTTATACAAGGCTTTATGAATGCCTTATAACCTTTCATGAAGGAATACTGGGTTCATAGAAAGTGTTGCTATATGAATTAAGGAAACGTTGATGGTGTTATAACCTCACCCAAAGAAGCAAACAGTTATGAAATTATATACAGTACATTTTCAAACGTAGGACATTTTGTTGCTATCCCAAATTACCATATTTGAGCCTTAATATGGGATGCTGTTTTGTGTTTTGTGTCACCTACTACAAAACCAAATGTATGTCAACACAAAACCACAAAAATTTAGTGGCTAAAATGATGGTAAATGGTGATGGTGGTCCCAACTGTATAGGGATTTGGGCCTTTTTAATTTAATCAAAATACGTTTCTGACAAATGACAGATATAACAAGCACATTTTATTTCGGTGCTGAGGCATACAGATGTGGTCCACTTTTATGGAATTTGTTCAATACAATACAATATTTATTTTTAATGCTTTTGATTAAAAGTATATGATGCAGTAGACCTTGGGGGATGGAGAAAAGCGTTATGTTTGCTAAAATAGCTTTCTAATAAAACGAGATGAAAGTCATTTCCTATTAATAGTCCATATTGTGGCGTATGTGTTAAATTAAAACACCCCTGTTACTAATAGGCGCGTCAATGGAATTTGCTACATGTTGGCCTCAAAGCAACCTTTTCTTTCGGAAACCGTAGAGGGCGGTCAAGCACTATTTAGACCAAGGTAAGAAACAGGCAACTTGGTGCAATGACCGTTTCTTTTCACTTTTGGAAATATTTGAAAACTTCCCGATTACTAGGCGTGCATGAAAACTAAATGAGTAACTTGAATGTGGTCAACTAATTTTGGTAAGCTTCTCAGCCTCTTAGGAAAACAATACTTTTCCGTTGTCTGTTATCATAGGCTACGTTACTCATCTAAGGCTACGATGTTTAAGAGATTTAAGTGGAAAGCGAACGTTTTGCCTAATGTTTTTTCTGCCGTAGGACTATAGCGGCGAAGGTGGTCAAATATTCTGCTTGACTACGCTAGAATTTGACAGATGTCAAACTCGAAGTTATGAGGACACTGCGGCGCTAGGAGAGCGAGCGAGCGAGGGAGAGAGGGAGCGCGCGCGCACCAAAATCGAGCGCCTCCTTACTTCGTGCACAAAGCAGTAAGACCAGTGATCGGATCTCACGACACTCACAGCACCGACGGACACGCACGAGGCAGGTAAGATCTGAAAAAATGTAATTAACTATTTGATAAGATCTACAGTTATGCAGCATCGAACCTGATAGTCCCGAAATTAATCTAACAACCAGTAGGGTGAGGCAGTAGGCTACAGGCTACTTATAATGACAGTCTGACAGTTTTTGGTTCCTTACGAGTATGAGATGTTCTCAGTTCATATTTGATTAGTTCTGCTTGAAAGTAGGCTATATAACTTTTTAGAAGATAAGGAAACAAAACGTGCTGCTTCAGAATGTTTTTGTGAGTGTCCACGCTGACAGGTGTAGCCTAATGAAATGAGTCCAAGCAAAACATGACTGTTTAGTTGTAAGGACAATTGCGGTTTATAAAAAGTGCTTTAATGTTTGCCACTGAATATTTTGCGAAACATTACGTGTCCGACACTTCACTCGTTTAAGTCTACTAAGCCTTGTGGATCTTCAGGTGTGTGACTCACAGACTTCTCGGAATAGGTTGGCTATCGGATGCTCCTACTATCTCAGGTATCTTCTGCAACGACAACGCCTGCTGTGCAGCGTGCAGGGCGCCGTTATTTATTCATGTGTCACCTGAACAGACTCCAGTAGAAGCTCCAGTTGCGCCGCGACTGGTTGGCTGAACTGTGAAGATAGAGGGAGCTTTTGGCGACATGGTGTTTGTCAGGAAGCTATGAATTGGCTATTGCATTTTCCTCTTCAGTAGCCTATATTTTCTTGTTGGAAAATTAAGGCTATGTCAGTTAAGTTAAAGACAGTTCACTTGTGATCTTCAGTGAAATAGCGTAGGGGCTGTGGCATGTGACATTTTTTTAAGTGATTATAGGCCAATAATGATGAAAGTTTCAAAACCCTGTTGGAATTTTAGCTCATAATTCCCATTTATAACGTCACGTTAAATGATTTTTAATTTGTGGCAATGATCATGTCTTTGGCTGTGGCCTTAGACATTTCTGTAACGCCCACTTTGATACTGATTTAATAGCCCCTGTCAGTTACTGTGAGTGTATCTGAAGAGGCACTTCCCTATTTCAGAATCAGTCTCACAGGAGTAGTAGTCAGTAGCTTATTTGACCATTAAAATTTGTTGATATGTGACTGCTGAGCGCCTCCCGATTTCTCCTTCCCAGCCTAGCCTTAATGGAGTGCAGCAGGAGCTAGCAAACTATATTTCTAGTCTGAGTTACAGTCCATTTTCCCCTCACTAGTCGGCCGTGTTCAGTCAGCTGTACAACTTGTAAAGCATGTGTCTCAGTCTGTACTTGTCATTGATTGCTTTTATGCCGGACAATATCACAGAGTAGCCTACATCACGCAGCGTAGAACTGCAAAAATTCAGTTGTGAGCTATAGTGTCCCCACAGTGCAGTGCACTCCTCTGTAACAGTAACTACAGGAGTGGAAGAAAGACTCAGAAAGTGGTGCATTAGCAGGTCATAAACCCTGAGGCCTAATTCTCTTCTTCTATTCTCCATAAAGGCCAAGGCCAGATTTTTCTTTCCTTTTTCTTAGTTGTAGTATCTGTGACTTGGATTGAGGGACTGTAAAGGCATTGATATCAAGTAATTAAGCAATGTTTGCTAAATGGGAATTAACTGCCAAAGCTGATCTTGACTATGAGTGCATGAAACACTGTCAGTGCCCAGTTATTGTTGAGACACCAGAGGGCATTGCGTCCATGCATAGAGTGATCTATTTTCTCTCATGTTGATATTTTTAGCCCAATCTGAGTGCTACATATTGTATGTTGTAGATATACCAAATAATCCAATCACTAGATTACTTTTTTGAAGGAATAAACCAATTGAGTTCACCCAGGCCACATTTGTCCCTGTTGGGGCCCAGAGAAAGATTTTACTGGATGATCGGTGGGATTGTTTAATAAAATAAATAATTTAAGTTGTGGATAAAAAATATATCTTGACTCTCTAGATGGTGCAGAGCATCTTCTGTTCTGTTTTTGTTTCTAAAAATGCATTTCAGAGCTGCCGTGCCCTCACAACAAGGTGACATTACTGTGATTTTGGTCAGTCTCAAGCATTTGGATGATGCTGCCATCATAATGGTGATCTTTGATAGCATAATGTTATACCTCTGAGGCAGCTCAGGCTCATGACTCAGGCTCATCAAGTTGGGCATTTGTGTCATTCAGATTTCCCTCAATGTTCGCTTTCATTCACTTTGCTCATGTATATCACCATTGTTCTCTCTGTGTGTGTATGTGTGTGCTTGTGTGTGGGCACGTGTATGTGCATGTCTGCAGTGTTATGTATGGGTTGTATGGGTTATGTGGAAGCTGCAAAACCCCTTTTACCATCATTTGAAGTGAATAATCTTCCCTGTGTAGACTAGGGTGTTGTGGGCTAAAATAAAAAAAGGACATTTGGAAATTAAAGCTTAACTTACAGCTTCAAGTGAGGACCAAAAACAGAGCAGGAGGAATGGCCAGCAGAGAGAGAGATGGCAGGAAGGCTGAGTGTAGACAAACAATGGTGATGATGAAGTGGAGAAAGAGGGAGGAGAATGGAAAAAAGTTGTGGACAAAAAAAATATATATGTGCAATATGGGCGGTGCAAAGGGCGGTGGTAGCGTAGTGGCTAAGGAACCTGGCTAGCGTGCAAGTAGCCTGAAAAGTTGTGGGTTCGAATCAGCTGTCACCCCCTAATCGAATCCCACTGTCACTTAACCCTAAGGGAGGGGAGACTGGCCCTGAACAGTTGATGAGTTGTAAGTCGCTTTGGATAAATGCGTCTGCTAAATGCGTAAATGTAAATGTAAACATATCTATGTATGTTTTGGGCTGTATTTCCTTTCTTTTTATTCTACTTTTGACAGCTCTCTCTTTCTCTCTCTCATGCTCTTATCTCATTTTACCTCTTTTATCTCCCTCTCTCTTCAGTTTCTCTCTCCGTCCATCTTCTCTCTTTCTCTGACCTCCTATCAGATGGGCAGACAGCAGTGGTCACCCTGTTGTATGATTTGCTCTGTGAATCTGTCTGCTAGTGCCCCTTCACTCCCCTCTCGGCCACCCCCAAATTACTCTCTCTCTCTCTCTATCTATCTCTCTTTCTTGTCTCTTTCTCCCTCTTCTGTTCTGCCTGACTGCTCAACCTGATTTAATGACCCCAAACAGATGGGCTGAAGAAGAACAGAGAGAGAGAGAGAAAAAAAGAGTGAAAGGGGAATAGAGTGAGATAGAAGGATAGAGAGAGAACACCGTACAAATTTGTCATGTGTGGGGTCTGTCATAAATGTATTGACGAAATTTGTGTAAGCATCTGACAGATATTCTCACAGACGTTTGTGAAGTCAGAGACAGATAAACAGACAGACAGACAAGGAATTAGGCCTGGTGGTAGTGTTAACACCCCAGGTCGCTTAGGTCTTCATGCTCACCAAAAAGGCAGTTGCCTGGCATGGCATCCAGAGAATACTACCGACGTGGGAGCCACAGTTATTTCTGAAAATATAAGCCTCAGTGAATTCCCTGCTTTTGTAGAACCCCATTTGGGGGTCTAAGTAATGTGATTTGTGAATGTGAATACTCAGCTCAGCTATAAAACAATTAGATCTGTGAATATACGATATGACACACAACAATAATAACCACACAAATAATTTTATTCTAATTCACTTTCCTTGCTTACATGTAATATCTACAACTGAATTTTGATCATTTGCTGTGACAAAAGTACTTGATTTAGCCGTAATGGAAATTGAGCATTTATGTAAAACAAGCATACAGTTCATTTAAAAATGGATTTCTGAGAAGAACGGAGGGTGGGGGGATTATTAGGAAAGAGTTATGGTCTGCACAAGGCATTTACAGCATCTTTTCTCCAAGAAAACCAGGCTGGGATTAACCTAAACTATGAAACTCAGCCTCCTTCATCCTGGCTCTTTCTTTCATGTGAAGATGCTAATCAGTGACAGATGTGGGGGTTTGGTGCTAAGGAACATGTGTAACAAGCTACGGGTCTTTTAGGTTGGATGATGGATTCACATTGACAGTGGAGGGTGAGAGAGAGGGTGTTCACAGGGAGTGAATTTCGGTTCTTTTACTGGTCAGTTTTCTGGAGTGCCAAAATCCTGATTTTTGGCTGCAGTGCCATGTTGCACTGCATGGCAAAATGAGATCGGTCATCCTCCTCAGTGGGACCCACTTGGCATTAGTCTCATTTGTTTTTGGAATTTCAGTCCTGACTTGTGTGTGTGTGTGTGTGTGTGTGCGCGTGCACGTGCACGTGTGTGTGTGCGTGCGTGTATGTGTGTGTGTGTGTGTGTGTGTGTGTGTGTGCATGCGTGCCTACATGTCAGGGGAAGTTGGGGACTTAAGAAGCTTCAGCTGGAAGCAGTGAACATGAAAGCTTGGTCGCTAACTCTAGAGATTGATGATGAGCAACAGGCTCACTCTACATAGCTTTTCTTCCCCACTATGAGCTTTGTCACTTTTTTAGGTCATGTATAGTCAAAGATCCCTTTCTCATTGAAAGGCAGCATCTGTGTTTACCCCATTTGTTTGTTTGTTTGTTTGCTTACTTGCTAGCTTGCTCCTATGTCTCCTCTGAGGGATGCAGATTAGGTGCCAAACTGTTGTTTTAATCTTTGACATCTACCAAGGGCACTCTCTTTGTTTCACTGATGCGTTGCTAGACACTTAACTGAAGGCCTATGATTTTATTCTTCTTCTGTAGGCCTTTGTGTTTCTCCAGACTGACAGCAGGGGGTAACTGGGGTTTGTCCTGTGTTATTTTCATTTTGTAATAAGCAGACTTTTGAAACTCAGTCGGACAAGCCCAACTTTCCCATCATGATGGATTCCAATTGCTCTCGGATTTATTTTTTTTTGACAGTGGTAATCACTAGCAGCAGTAAGGAAACATCGTAAGGAAGATGAATCTGAAGAATATATATAGGGATATGATGGCAGAATCACAGGCCAAAGGTAATCAAAGGTAATGGTTGGCTAAAAGATGGCGCCAGAGGAGGAGAAACCTGAAAGTGAAGAAGAGAGCCAGAGTTGAGAAGGAGCAAGCACAGAACGGACTGGCAGTGGCTGTAGACGCCCTCTGTTGTTTGCGCATAACTCAAACTTGGAGGTGGATTTACGGGCTTCAATTACAGTCTCCGCCATAAATAATCTCACTGAAGGCAACGATAATGCCCATTCAGTGTTAGCTTTGTGCCATGACAAATCCTTGTTGTTGGTATTTATGTGTAGAACGCTGCCCCAGAGAGAGAGAGAGAGGGGGAGGGATAGAGATGGTATGAGAGAGTGAGAGAAACAGAAGGAGAAGGAGTATAGGAAGGGTGGACGGGAGGGAGAGAGAGGAGGAAGGCGATGAGGGACCAAGGCTGACAGCACCTGATTTGTTGGGAAGCTGAGCATTTGTCAGCAGAAGAGTCGAGAGAGAGTGTTGGACAGGATGTTCTGCTGGTCTACCCCTCTCTCCAATGGGGACAACCGTCACTTCCAATCTCTTTGTGCTCTAGAGCAAATCTGGAGAGACAGGTTACAGTGCTTAAAAGCAAAAACAAAAAGCATTTTTCTCAGGGCTTCAGTATCATCAAGAATAGCATAGTGGTTAGCACATTTAACTGAACTGAAATTTAATTTATTGACATCAGAGCTTTCATCACTAGATAATTCTCCATTAGGGTGTTTTATGGAAATATTGTCCATTGTGGTCACAGACATGAATAGGGAGCTGTAACAGTACTTGGATTTAAAGGCAGTCAGTAATCCTGCTTGTTGTCCTAATTCTCTCTGAAAAATGTGACCTTTTCCGTCCAGGGTCTGTCAGGTTGCTGTCAGCAGGATTAAAGAAGCCGGACAGGATCTGGAGACAGAAAAAGAGAGGATGACAGAGGGAGAATGACAGAATAAAGTAGAAAAAAGTTAGACTTAGAATTGGTGAAGGTTAGAGTGCAAGTAAACTTTCTTGAGACAAGAGATCTTTCTGACAAAACAAGGCTTTGCCTTTTTCCAAACAGGTCAAAGGTGTGTACCTTTACTTCAGCAATTCATTTCTAGCGTGAACAAATGTATTTCCTCTGCCCTTAGTGGAAACACTCTTTGTGCTCCTCCTCTCTTGTGTCAAACAGAATCAGGTACTTCTGGGACTTATTTGTCTACCACCCACACCCTCACCTTCATCCTCCATCTGTGCAATACATTCTGTGGATGTAGCCATTTGTAGTGGAAAGCACAACCGCTGTTTATTGGCTTCAGCAGTAGAAGACCCAGTAGTGGGAGGGTGGTGGTGGTAGGGGTTCCAAAGCCTGTGATCCTAGTGTCTAATTGAGGGCCTCTGGTCCAGTAACTCGGTGCTGGCAGTGGCACAGATGTTGCTGCTGTGTACTGAGGAGGAGGGGGTTAGAGGAGGGAAGGCTGATGGGAGACAGAGAGATGAATGAGGCTCCTCAGGCTACATGCTGCCCTCTGTACCTCCGACGTCTGTGTTTATGTTGGGTGATGCACACACACAAGCACATACACTGCATGCCACATGACACGCACACACGTCATGTCTGTGGGGACATGACTCTACAGGCTCATTCTACAAGGTCATGATACCAACATAGAGAGAGAGAGAGAGAGAAAAGAGAGGGTAGAGGGAGAAAGTGTGTTTTCATGAGAGGGTGCGGGTTTGTGAATCTAGTAAGTTTCAGTCGAGAAAATGTGTCTTTTCATGTATGAGGGTTCATGATCTGTGTACAGCACTGAAAGGCTTTTTTGTGGCGCCTTCTTGCTAGGCCAATTCAGATGCTGTTTGTCAAATGGCTGACCATTTCTGTAGCAGCCTGATGGGTCCATAGCAACAGAGTTTTGTTCCCCCAACTCCAATTCTGACAGTTTGTTTTTTTTTTCCTTTAAAGTGATCGTACAAATGAAAAAGAAAGAACCCGTCCGGGAAAGATACTCCCTCTCTTTTCTCTTCAACCTTTCTCTCAACCTCTAGCCTGGCAGCCTATTGATCCATGTCTTGTTTGACCACACTGCTGTTTCGGGTGCACCCTTACTCTACAAACAAACTAAAAACACAGCCCAAACTATGTGTCTGTGCAGATGGAGGCTTTTAGGTTGTTATGTCAGTTTAATGAGGTGTCAATTGGGGGAAGATGGGGTATCAATTCTCCATTAAGTTGTTTTTGTGTTAAATATTCTTGACTGAGCTTTGTGGCACAACCATATCATTTAGCTGATGCTTGCTCTAATGCTCTGGGGGAAATGGTGCGATGTATCAACTTTCTCCATATTCTCAATGTCTATCATGAAAAAGTAACTTTGCTATTTTTGAGCTCCTCCATTTGCACTTTATGCACACATCTTTATGGTTTGCTGATAATCCAGTGCACTGGAAACAGGTGCACTTGTTATTCCCTCATGAGTATAGTTGTTGCTTGTCAGATTGTTACATTTACATTTGGAGAGGTTCAGGCCAGGGTCAGCCATGCACAGCAGCCAGCTCCTGCATGGTCGTGTCGTCACATGAGAGTACCTAAACACACCGCTATCTGTAGAGTGAGTGAGTGAGGGAGGGAGAGATGGAGAGAGAGAGAGAGGTGGTTTGGGACTCAAGAGGGCAAGCGATATCCTGTAGTGATGACGACAGGCTGAGTCGTCACCCGCCCCCCCCCATCCAGTCCCAATAATTATCATCTCCCCAGGTTCTTTGTCAGCCTCTGCAGTGTTTGTCACACACAAACACACACACAAAGTCCAATAAACGTGTAGATGTGTAAAAACACATTAGTAAACAGATGCACACACTCACACACACACACAAACACATAGTATATGCACACAACACACACGCGCACACCAAAATACAATTGGCACCATTTATGTTGTTCCGTGCATGCACTGGATTTCCATGACACATACAGGTGTATTTAACAATGAATTATATATGATTACAACATTAATTTCTTATAGATATTATTATATGGGCTTTATGTACACAATACTTTATTATAGTTTATAGGCCTATTTTTTATTTTTATTTTTTTACCACAAATTAACATTAAAAACATACTCTGTAAAACAGATCATTAAAATTGTTATAACTTTCAAAATGGTGGAAAATTATAGGACAGTATTTAATTTCCCAGAGTACCTTTATCCAAGTATTCAAAAGGTTTCTTACTGATGTCATAAGAATGAATTTCTTTAAATTGCAATTAATTTAATTCCACTTCCTTTAATTCATAAGTAAGTCATATTCAATTCAACATCCTTTAGGGTGGAGCCAATTGAAGTTCAAAGTCAAATTCATTCATTGATTGAATTAAATTCTGCATTTTGCATATGCCTGGTACGTGTGTGTCTATGTCTGTGTCTCTATATGTGTGTGTGTGTAGTAGTGTGCTGTGTTGTTTGTACCCCCTAGCTTTGCCTTTGGCCCTGGGTGTCCCATTACAGAGGTGTTCACACAGATCTAGAGACCGTGCACTGGCAGCAAAGCAGCTTATCCAGATTTGACATAATGGCCTGGTGCAGACAGCACACTCTACATAACATCAGCAAATTGGCAAAGCACTGGGACTCCTGGTCCAGACGGTGAATGCCAGCTGGTGAATACCAGCACTGCACCCATTGTCACACTGAACTGCTTCCTGTGGTTTGGTTTTATCTGCCTGGTAGACACCGATGCACAGTTCTAAAACAATTTTATGTGTGTGTGTGTAGCTTTGGGTTTAATGTCCAGGTAAGAGTTGGTCCTGGATTGGGTCGGACAGTAACGTATTTTACACCCCTTATTTCCTGTGATCATCACACGGGTTGGAATTTACTGATGCTTTTGTCGTCAGTTTTCTAATATAAAAAAATGGGTTGCCCACATGGTTCATGCATTTTCCATTAGCGCTTGTCTTGTCTATGTCTTTATGAAAAATAAAGGATAAAAGGATGCATGAAATATGTTGAATGACAATAGTTGGCTTTATTAAATTAAATGTTTCTGATAAAAGAATGCAAAAATGACCCAATTTTAATCTCTCTCTGAGTTTCTTTTCTTTATCATTCATAACGATATGGGTCAAGCGTTGAGTGCACTTGATGAACTTTTAGTCGCTGACTAAGAGGTTTTTCCATATATGCCAGACCTGCTGAAGACACACGCACACACACACACACACCAATGTGTGTGGGGAACACACTGTCCCAGTAACACAATGGCAGTAACACTCTGCTCCCTCCATCACTGCAAAAAAAGCAGTGAAACTAAATGATTAGTTTCTGATCAATGGAGTGGTGAGTGATTGCCATTTTGTAAGTGCCATGACTAGCGTAAATCTCCTATTGACTGCCTCCGTCACCTTGGGCTGAGGCCTGTGTATTTCGGCCTTTTCAGATCAGGCTTTGTGGAGGTTAATGCCAGTCAGACACATTTTGCTGTTTAATCAATAATAGAGAGCTGAAGCATGCTGCGTGACCACTCAAGATTTTCATCAACTCTGACCAAGGGATGCGCACTGATGGCATCCCTCTCAGAAAAAAACAAAACAAAACAGTGGTCTTGGTGCTCCTTGTGCTTAAGTACAGGAAATACAGCCTCTGAGATATACTGGAAGAGAATAAGGATGGTTCTGAGTGTTGGCTGGGCATTTGCCTGACTACTTGGTAAGTGAATATTTCTGTCATTTAATATTTAATGATGACTGGCCTCAGATTTTGTCTTATTGAATTGCAGTTTTCAGTTTTGATGTGCAGATAGATAAGTGAATAAGTGGATAGACCAAGTTACAGTACAGAAGTTACAGTATCAGCTCTGTAGAATCGGTTATGGGACAGTATATTATGAACATCTTGGTCAGACTACAGAGGTTTGTCAGTCTGTTGCCCTTTGATTGTCTGAGCTACACGCCCTGAGCAAGGCTGTCTCCCAGGAGCAGACGGCTGGAAAAGATGGAGGCCTCCGCCAGAGATGGACAAGGAGACTCAGTCAGTTGAAGCAGGGAAGCGACAACAGAAAAGAGATGAGTGTGTGTGTGTGTGTGTGTGTGTTGTGGGGGTTGTGGCACAGACAGGGCTGACGAACAGGGAATGAGATTGGTAAGGATGGAGGGCAGAAAGGAGGGGAAGAGAGAGGGGAAGAGACGGGCGAGTTGACAAGAGAGCGGCAGCAAAGGAGGAGTGGAGATGAACAGACTGTGACAGACTGGGAGAGAGGGAGGCATGCGGAGGTAGAGAATGACAGAGAAAGAGTTACAAGGAAAGGGATTGAGATAGGTTGTGACACTGTTGTGTTTTGGAGGTGTGTGTGTGTGTGTGTGTGTGTGTGTGTGTGTGTTTACATTGCTTGGTGGGGGGTGGGGCAAAGTGGAAGTGCTGCCTCTTCGTTCCTCTGGCTTGGGGAAGGTAATTGTTACAGGCATGACCAATGACATGCCAAAACTCACCCACACCTCGGTGTGTGTGTGAGTGTGTGTGTGTGTGCGTGCGCGCATACATGTGTGTGTGTGTGCATGTGTGCGTGTGTGTGATAATGTGAAGGAGGGACTCATCTACAAGGTGGTCAGTGCTCAGTCATTGGTAAAAATACACCTGTAATCAGTAGCAGCACTGTCCTCTTCGCTCCCACATACACCCATCTCTCTCTGTCTCTGTCTCTGTCTCTCTGTCTCTGTCTCTGTCTATCTGTCTCTCTCTCTGTCTCTGTCTCTGTCTCTGTCTCTCTGTCTCTGTCTCTCTCTTTGTCTCTGTCTCTCTCTCTCTCTCTCTCTCTCTCTCTGTCTCTGTCTCTCTCTCTCTCTCTCTGTCTCTCTCTCTGTCTCTGTCTCTCTGTCTGTCTCTGTCTCTGTCTCTCTGTCTCTGTCTCTGTCTCTGTCTCTCTCTGTCTCTGTCTCTGTCTCTCTCTCTCTCTCTCTCTCTCTCTCTCTGTCTCTCTGTGTGTGTGTCTGTGTGTCTCGCTCTCTGGCATAGCCTTATGCAGGCCTTGTTCAGATGCCCTTTCCCAGAAAGCCTGCATGTTACTAACATCTTCAGTATACAGTATTCTGCTATATAGCACCTACTTTATGGAGAAGAGAAAAAGTAAAGTAAAACTGATCAGTTTCAGTAACACCCGAAGCCAATATGAAATATTAAAATAGTCATTTACTAAATTTGCTTAATCGTAAATGTGATATAAATGATTGATAGTCACATTAATTCTATATGCTTCCAAGTTAATGATATACAGAAGTAATATAATTATCCATACTGAAACTACATCAGAGGGGATACACTTGTAAATAATCTCATTTATTTTTTGCCACGGCGCCTGAAAAGTAAATTTAATATTGATAGAGAATACTGGCTATTGGAAATATTGAGGGCACTGAGGCATTGTGTCTATCAGCAGAGAAGACTATATAAAGCTAGCATAGTAACATTCAGTGAGAGGGCAGTTCTCATTGTCTTGAGATTATCTCCACTTGTCTGCATCCAGATGGAGGTGCAGCTCTGACATTGTGTGTGTGCGTGTGTGTGTGTGTGAGGTTAGTTCTATCCATCATGTTGTCATCACTCATATTCATGTCACAGCCTGTCTTTATCGTGATTAAAGATGGTCAGTGATTTTGTTGACACTGACATGCATGTATGTGTATGAAGTTGTGTGTGTACATGTGCGTGCACACTTAGTGTGTGTCTGCCTCTAAGCACTGCTCACCCAGCCCCTGTCATGGACCAAGGCCAGGTTGGAGTCTAATCTCTCTGAAGGCGACCTAGCTGAGGCGGATAGCAGCCAGAACTCGTTTTAAAAGGCAAAAAGCAGGACCCCTGAACGTGGCAGCCTGGCTTCCCATGTGCAGATCCCTGCGGGTCTCCACTTCAAGGAGTATGTCTGACAGGTTTTTAAGCACACAGAAAGTAATTAACAAATGACCCAGAGCCTTTATTGGTACTCCTACTGAGTTTGGCAAGGTGGCTAAGCCTGAGGAATTGTGTGTGTGTATGTATGTATGTGTGTGTGTGTCTTAGGGAATGAGGGAATGGTGCGTGTGTTGGTGTGTGAGTCAGTCTGTGTGGATGAGAAAGAGAGCAATGACTGTGTGAGTGAGAAAGAGCATGTCTGTGAGAGAATGTGTGTGTCTATGTTTTTGAATCCGAGTATATTTTTGTATTATTCCCAGGACACCTCACCTCGGGTATCTATTTGTTTTCTTGATGGTGACAATGGAATCACTAGGGCTTTGTGTGGAAGGATGCTACGCAACATATTACAGCCAACATGACATAATACATAATGCATCACAACTGCATTTGAAATATTTAAATTAGTTTGTCATTATATATTTATCACATTGTTCAGTGCTTGGCCTTGAAATCTTCAACAGGTACTTGCCTCCTGGCTATGTCTTCTGTAATTAGTGCCTTTTGATTTCATTGTGCCAGAATACAAAGCTGCTGTCTTGCACCCTAGGGATGCGGCAGGTTTGAATCAGGAGATTGTGGAGTTGGAGTGGTATAGTTAGTTTGGGAGAGTAACTATTTTGGCAAGATGGCATTTGTTATGTTGTCCAAATTGGCAGTGCTGGGAAAAAGCACATTTCAAATTCTAATCAGTTTTGATTTTTATATTATAATTTTAATATGATTATGCCTATATGAAGTAGAAAACATGAAGTGTTAGTAGAGAATAATTCAAAAGTGGGTAAAGCATTTGGGAATGGGATTGCGATTGGATTCAGCAATCCAGTTACAGCTCTCTGTATCCTCTGCCCTGACTCTGGGAGACTGGAACAGGTTAGGTTTTTTTCTCAGATACTCTTTCAGATCACGTAACACAGCAGTTGCATGTAAGGTTGCCCAGGACTGCATCGTCAGCATGGGACCCACCATAGAATGATACATTCTCTGGTAGTCCTCCATGGCACAGCTCTGAATTGGCAGAGGGTCCTCAAGGGGTTGTGACCCATTAACAGAACTGATTTGTGCGGAGAGGCAGTAACCCTTAGGGATGGCTAGTGAAAGTCTGCAAAGACTGCATTGTTTTATATATATATATATGCTATCCTTCTATCCTTCTTCCAGAGCCTCAGCCATATGCCTGGGGCTGGGTTTCAGCATAGTCTGTCTTCTCTGACTCTGAACAACTTGCAATATGCAAGCAAAAGCACAGACGTCTTTGTGCCGAGGCAGCCATGGCCTACCGATTAGGGCTTTGGGCTTGTAACCAAAGGGTTGCTGGTTCGATCCCCGACCACTGGACCATGGCTGAAGTGCCCTTGAGCAAGGCACCTGACCCCTCACTGCTCCCAGGGTACTGCTGTAGCAGGCAGCCAACAGCTCCGAGTTAGTGTGTACTTTAATTCACTGTGTACTCGGTGTGTTTCACAATTGGGTTAAATGTAGAGACTAAATTTCCCTCACAGGATCAAAAGAGTGTATTATTATTTTTATTATTATATCTTTAAATAAAGATGGGTGTGTAATTCAAAATGTTAAAGCACATGTATAAGGAGAACGCACACTCGTTTCCCCTGAGTGCAGCCATCCAGTTTAAAAGAGAGACCAATGCCTTTTTGTGGCAACACTTATGTGTTTTGGTTGAGCCACTGGGCCACCGCAGGGGTGTTGTCAGTATCTGACCAGCGCTGCAATGAAAGTCTCCAGCCAGTCCATGGGTGTTGAAGCAAACAGGTCTTTGATGCCTCCTGGGTAGGAATGTGTTGCAATGTGTATGAAATTCTCACGGAATTATAACCTTAAGAAATATAACAGATCCATAGTTTTATGGTACTGTGATTGTAACTCTAAAAATGCACTGAAATGTGTTGGAGTGTCAACAGTTTACTGCAGAACATGGCCCTTTTTTTGTTGCCCAGAAAATTCCATACAACTGACTTCATCTATTTCAAGAGGGGTTGGGGGTGGGCAGTCACTTCTGTCAGCCATCATATACAGCTGACTGAATGCCCACCTCATGTCAAGCATATAGAGGAGGGGAAGGGGGAGGGGGAGGAGTCATGGGTGATGCACATGACTTGAGTGAGAACATATATACCTTAAGTAAATTTTACTCTTTTTCTTTGTCAAACCATGGCATACTTTCTGTCTTTTTCAAACCATGGCACACCTTAAAACCAGTATTCTTCCCATGCATATTTTGGGCCCTCTTTTGACATCATGGCTTAGCCTGCTGAATTTTTCAGTCTTTTCCATCACAGGCCGCTGTGAAAGTGGTGATTACATTTAGAGGGACCATGAGGTGGTGGAGTCTTCTATGACTGCCCTGCAGATTGCTGCTTTAGTGGTGCCTCTGGGTGATGTTTCAGTTTTGGCTGAAATCTCTAAGACTGGGTCAAAGGAGAGGGATGCCTCCTCCAGAGTCCAGCAGGAAGGCAGCAATCCTCAGCTGCTCCTCCAGTGAGTCTTCAGACAAAATAAAATTCTCTTTGTGTCCTATTTTTGCCACTCTGGGAAGCTAAAAGGTCATTGTAAGTGGATGAGGATGGTTGGATAGTTACTCTGAAATACATTCACATAAGCTAATTACTCTTAAAGTCAATGTATTTACTTTCTTCAGTAATTGAAGGATGTGAATTGCCTGTGCTGTGTCAGCATGGCCCCTCAGGCTAACCAGAGCATCCTTCTGGCAGACCCAACATCTGTCTCATGGGTGATCACCAGAACCAGCTAAGCTGGGTATGGTTTGTGTTGGCTTGCTTTCTTCCTTTCTTTGGGACCCTTGTGACCTGTAAAAAAGTAAACGTATGCACATCCCACCTCATCGAGGCCAGGTGCAAGGACAAAATGTGTGGCACACTGGGATAATGAAGATCAAGGCAGTGTTTGGAGGATTACAACAAGGTCTTCTTTAGCCCTCTTGGCCCTGTCCATGGTGCTGGACACTGAGTTTTTTCAAAGAGGTCTAAGGATCTAAGGAGATTGTTACACGTACTGAGGGTACTGGCAATTGAGAATTCAGTGAGAAATATTACATTTTATAAGCAGGCCCAGTGCATGACTTGGACGCAGCCATAGCAGTCCTCAATACAGTACAAGAAAGATACGGTAGAAAACATATAAAACATCAACCTGTGTTTCAGTGGATGTAAGAGAAACATTGTCATTATTTCTCTCTCTCTCTCTCTTTTTCTGTGTGTGTGATTGTGTGTGTGTGTGTGTGTGTGTGTGTGTATGTGTGAGAGAGAGACTTTATGTTTGCACACATGTGTGTTGTCCGTGGAGGAAACAGGAATCCAAATTAAAACAAATGTGGCCATTTCTTCACCATGCCCACATTCCCCCAGTCTGCATAATCCCTCTCTACATCCATTCTCTGTTTGTTTTTCTTCCCTCTCTGCTTTCCAGATGAATTGAATAGTCTGCAATTCAAATGGTTCACTTGGGACCGGCAACTTAGTAAACACTTTCAAACATTTTCTGCTTTTTCGTGCCACATAATCTCAGGTATCTGTGTCAATTTCAGATCAGGTATCTGTGTGTGTGGGTGTGTGTGTGTATGTATGTGTGTATATATGTGTGTGTGTGTGTATATATATATATATATATATATATATATATATATATATATATATATATATATATATATATATATATATATATATATATATATATATATACTGTATATATGTATATATAGGAAGAAACCTTGGGTTAGGGTTACTGCCAGGGGTCATGCAAGAAAAGTATGTCAATGGTTTTAGCTGAGCATCATAATAATTCCAAAATATTGTCCCACAACATTATATAGTAGTCAAGCCATAGGTGGCTAGACGGCGTAGTAGCAGCCAGACATAATGCCGCCTAATGCTTCCTCTCAATGTCACATTTTGCTACAGCATTGTGTCGGGGATCTGTCCAAAAGCTTAGGTTTTCTTTCTACTTATGCTTGGGTGACCAATCAGCAAACAGAGGAAAGGCTATGTCCTCGGTGGGAAGGCTGAAAGCAATGTCACAACTGCTAGCGAACTACATGTGGTAGCAAATGCCTAATAGTTTCACAGTTCACAGAAGTATATGTCCATGAGGAAGTCACCATACACAAATTGTAAGATCTCAGATGCTTTGCACAAAGTGAAACAACATGAAACCGTTTGGTATGCCAGGCTAGTGAAGTACCGGATTGTCGAGCAGTGACTTTTCAGCAGAATTGACTTTTTTAACTGCTTTACTAGAGAATTCTTGGGACATACCTCTACATCTACATTGCCGCATGTTTTCTTCCTATTTTTTGTTGCAGATCAAGGGCCCAAGTGGCAGCTGCAGACTGCCGTATTCTTTGGTCACACCCCAGTGCCTGTAACCTCTCAGTCTTGCCTGACCTCTCAGTCTAAGTTACTGTGAAAGATTGTGTTGGGTTTTAAAAATTGTACGTCACTACAAATTTTGATACAAACATTGATAATATCGGCTTCCACATTAATGAAACATTGAACAAGTCATTTTTAAAATAATTGTGCAGAGATAGATAGATAGAGAGAGAGAGAGAGAGAGAGAGAGAGAGACAGACTCAATGAATTATGAAAGGAGTGATTACTGAGAAGGCAGATTGAGTTTCGGTATAGTCAGTGAGTGCTGCCTATAAACTAGCACTCACACACACGCACACACTAAATAGAATGACAGATCACGTATACCCTGATCTCTCTCTCCCTCACAGACACACACATGCACACACACACACACACAAACCCTCATGACATCAGCATTTTCAGAGAGTGTTTGTTGATGACAGTCTAGGTTACCTAGCTACACTTTAACACTTTTCTAGTACATAGAATTCTATGTAGTGTATACATAGACTTGGACACGTGCTTGCCAGATATGTCCAAATATGTACCTTAGAGGTTAAATTGTCATTGTAATCCCACTTGGGCAACTGGGCAACACATGTTGCTACTGGGCAATAGACTGGGAGGACAGCCAGAGACAGGAAGGGTTTGTGTTTAGCTCAAAGGTGTTTTGTGTCCAATTTGTGTTTAGCTCAAAGGTCAGGCCAAGTGAAATGAGACATAGACACAGGTGTGTGTAAATGGATGGAAACTGAGTGTTATGACTGGAATAATTGTTTTGGCTTCAAACATTTCCACATTGTTGAGTGACCTCTTTCTGAAAAACTGAAATTTGGAAGAAAGGGTTTTTCAGTTATTAAAGGAAAATAAATTGTAGCCTGACACTTATATTTTTTTCTGACAGACAAGATGCCTGCTTGCTTAAAGCAATGATGTAATATGGCCACGTTTTAAAATTCTCATCAAAATGGGATCTAATGAATGTGGAGTGGGAAATGGAAGGCCATGTTTGCCATGTTGTGCCTTAACTCAGCTGATTTGTTTGCAGATTTGATTTGACAGAAGATTTGAAGGGCACTTATCCTAACAGCCATTTCTACAGCTCTAGGACGCAGCCCAAGCTCTGCAGGATTGAGCGCAAGGCAGCACAGCCGCATTTTTACAGCACATTAGCAAACAATCACAGCAGGAGTGCCAACCCTCAGTCTCTGTTGACAAACCCCGACGCGGTGACATTAACAGTAAATACCAGTAAACAATGAGAGCGTGGGCCACACATGCCGTAATTAGCTACAATTGCGCAGAGGTTGTATTTAGTGCAATTACGCGTCATTAATTGCGACCTGACTATACGACTTAATATGCCGCACATTCCATACATTTCCATTCAGGGTAGGTTTTGACATACACAACATAATCAGTTCCCTCATGTCTTAATCCGGCAGGGGAACTTAAGAGGGAGTGAATGAGCAAGCTAGTGTCAAGAATTCCCCCAAATTAAGATTCTGAAGTGCCCTCCTGTTTCTCATGTTCTCCCCTCCCCCTCTCCCTCCCTTCTGCTACCCTCTCTTCATCTCCCTCTCTTGTCCTCCATTACCCTGCCTGTGGCTTCTTCCCTCCATCTGGTAATGCCTCTGATTGCATCAATCTCTCTCACAGGCACGTCTCCCACTCGCAGCAGCCCACCTAACTGCCTCCTATTTAATAAGCATTATTTTATCATCTCGTCTCAGGTCTTTATGGAGTAATTAGGGGTTTTGAGATGGGATGATTATGGTGTTAAGTGGGATTCGCGAGGAGGTTGTCTGGCTTGTGCCAGCTTAACAGCACATTATCCTCAGTGGCGGGCCCATGCCAGGGGATTCTTCTGGCTTCTTGCTAGCACTGGGCACCGGCAATGGGCCAATGGTCTGGCTCTTGCCCTGGCAGAATTGAAGGTTTCATATGATATCTCAATGGATGAATGATCTTGCAAAAGAAGGACTATTCAATGTAAATGAGTTATTCCCTCTTCATGCACAGACGCTCTGCTTCAATTTCAGCCTCTAAGAAGGCATTGTAACAAGGATGGTTTGCCCTTTTCATTGCTTATGACTGTTCTTAAATCAAGAGGTTAGCATTATGATCAGAGCATCTGTCTGAAGCATCTTTTGTAACTCCCTAAAAACTGCTGTGGACCGCTGCAATCACTTTGCAATTTTATTTTGTGATTTTGCCCTGTGTTTTCTCTCTCTCAGCAATGAAATTCAGTTGAATGAATCTCATTATGGCCTTAGGAGTCCCATAACTCTCTAAATGATTTGTCTAGAAATTGATTTTTCATAGGAAATCATGATGAAAAAGTTTGGTATATCAGTAGTTTTTAATTTCCTTATTGTTCATCAATGCATTAACTGTAAAATAATCTCACTGTAGAATGTATCTGTTCTTTAGATGTTGGAAACAAATTATTTAGTTCTTCATTAGTTGTCTGTCTGTGTTAATGTGTGTGTGTGTCTGTGTGTGTGTTCCTAGCTGTGTGGCGCAGGCGCAGGAGATGTTGTGGCGTGTGGGTTCAGGTGGCAGGATGACAGTGGCCAAGCTGCTCCTCTCCTCTTTTCTTCTGCATTCGCTCAGTGAAGGTGAGTGTTGCACAGACACACACACACACACACAAGCATGCAGGTGCACACACACACACACACACACACACACACACTACTCCTTTCTCTCTTTCTCGGGCACTGCCTTTCTTTCATTCTATCTAGATTTTCATTTTCTCCCCCTCCATTATTCTCTATCTCTGATATGCCTTGTCTGCACCACACACCAGACCTTATACTCCACCGATGAGATCTGTAGTTGTAGTTCTTATATTGTCTTTGGATCAGAGCTATCTGCATGATAAAGATATATTATGTATCTCAATGGATGGAACAAGCCACTGACAATGCAATGCAACAAAGTCATTGATTAGATTTCACCAGGGAACTCAGATACACAGCCGCTCTAGATTAAAGTATCTGCATAGCAAATCCACCTAATTTATATGTGTTCACGCTCATTCTGATTCAATTATTACATCCTTTTTTCAGCCCACTAAAAGAAATAACAGCAACTGCATGAGTTTATATTATAGTATTTTGGCACTCTCCATGAATGGCAACGTCAAAATGTGTGCCCTGAGGTAGGTATTGTGGCTGGCATCCTTTCTTTGATCTTCTGAAGCGGTGGGATCACACGGGCACATTCGTACAAGCCTCCCTCCCACGCGTTTCTGTCCTCACCTCTGTGATGGGTCCCCATGTTTGTCACTTCCTGTGCCAGCTACGATCAGCGCCTTGCATCCCCCAACCTCTCCTCAGCTCAGCTGGCTGACAAGCGCATCTCTCTCTCGGCTTTCTACCACTGGTGTTTGTTTTTTTGTCTTTTCTTCATTCTTTTTCTTCTTGGTCCTCCTTACTTAACTCCCGACTTAACCATTCCACCAGTGTTTTTTTGTGCTTGCACAGGTCAAGCTTGTGTGTGTGTGTGTGTGTGTGTGTGTGTGTCTGTGTGTGTGTGTGAGAGAGAGAGAGAAGAGAGAGAGTGAGAGAGTGTGTGTGTGTATGTGTGTGTGTATGTGTGTGTGTGTGTGAATCTGTCTGTGTCAGTCAGTGTGAATGTGTGCGTGTGTAAGACAGACAGTGCTGTATAAACACGTTGATGTGGTGACAAGTGGTTGAGACAGGCAGGAGACACCTCCAATCAAAGCCACAGCAGTGCAGGCAGGCCAAGTTATTAGGGGAATGCCACCACTACTTTAACTCAACTTGAATGAGTTTTAATGTGCTCACTCTCTCTCACACTCCATCTTTTGCCGCCTCAACTCCTCTCCTCCTCTCACTTCCTGTCGCTCACACTCACTTCCCTCAATCCTGTCTGACACCAGTCTTCCTTCTCTGTCTCTCTATCTCCCTGTAGCTCTCTCACTTCCTTTTTTCTCTCTCTCTCTCATCTATGTGTCTGCTCACATAGGAACTTTGCTTTCATGGCTATTATCTCCCGCTGATTGTTAAGTGCATTGTGACTAGGCTGAAACAGAGAAAATGACGGAGGAGGCACCCTGATTCTCCCACTGTCCCCCCCCCCCCTCCACACACACACACACACACACCTTTAAGTGCACTCCTCAGAGATCGGTGTGAAAAACACAGGGTGCCTGGGGGAGAGGTGTTCAAAAGGACTAAATCCTCTGCCTGAAGCCCATCTCTGTCCTCCCATTAGACAGGATTCATCTGTGATTTAAAATTCACTTTAAGCACTTCAAATAAATATATAGAGAGATTGAGCCCATGCTGAGTGCAATACACACACCTTAATACATGCATTCACACACACAGACACAGACATAGACACACACATCCCCAGACATGCATATAATTAACACATAGATGTATAGAAGCACATAGAGTTTACATGGTCATAACAGAATGAATGAGCATGTACTATACTGCTATGCAGGGTTTCCCATTCAGGCAGTTTAGTGGATGAAAGGGGGTCCTCAGCAGGCTGACTAAATGGGCTTGCTGGCGAGGCAGACGTGCCTGTGCCTGCTGCAGCTAATCTCAGGCAGCAGGAGAGGCAGAGCACCGGGCCATCATTAGCTCCCCCCATGACTGGCAGCACTGTAGAGGGATGGTGTGTGTGTGTGTGTGTGTGTGTGTTTGAGTGCACCCCCGCTGACTGGCAACACTGTTTAGGGACGGGGTGTGTGTGTGTGTGTGTGTGTGTGTCAGTGTCTCAATGAAGGAGGGGGTGGGAGGGAGGTTGTGGTTGTGGGTGGGAGAGGTGGTAGCAACCAGCAAGGAGAGATGCTGAGAATAGCTATGCAAGTGTGTGTGTGAGAGAGAGAGAGAGAGAGAGAGAGACAGACAGAGAGAGAGAGTGAATGACTGAGAGTGAGTTTATGTGCAGGGGGGGACAGAAATGCGAGAGAAAGATCGAGTGCCATGTTCAAAGCCTGAAGTCGAGGAGTGATTCACTCTTATCAAACGCCACGACATCAAACACTCTGCCACACCCACCCCCGAACACACACACACACACACACACACCACCCATTCCTGACTGCTCCTCCAGCGGCCCACAACTGAGGGTCCCTGATCAAAGACCATCAGCTCGGTGCCCTCATCCTCCGCACAAAACTGCATGTAACCCAGTGCCCCGGCCAACAGACAACTCTAGGATTTCTGTGCCATTGCATGCGTGTTTATGTGTGTGTGTATGTGTGAAGGAAAGGCCTGTGTGTTATGTTTCATACTTAACTTTCAGGAGCCTCAGGAGTCACACAAACACACACACAAATCCTTTACACATGTCTGGATATTTCTTAAACAAAGATTTTTGTGACTTGTGACTCATGTGACTCATCGTGGCATTTGATGTTGTACTGAGGGAGATTACTTAAGACACACACATACACTTATAGGCGAACTCATTTACGTGCCGAAATACTCCCACAAATATGCCCATAAGCACACAGTTTTGCTGGGAGCTAATATTATTGATTAAGCAAGTGAAACTGTGAGGGTTGCTCATTAATAGTATGTACTTGTTGCCTGAGATCAATACTGTCTCCATTCACCGCTCCTACCAGGGCTCCTGCTGGTGAGACAGTGAACAACATCCACTGGTTACACTGATGGGCTAGAGCAAGGGTATCGAACGGCAATGACACACTTCATGTTTTCTCACAACATCTCTCTCCTGCTCCTTCTACATCACCACACCACTTAACCTAAGCCCCAGAGACGGAGCACACAATTGTGTGTGTGTGTGTGCGTGTGTGTGCGTGTGTGTGTTTGATGTCTGAGTGTCACAATGCATAGTCTCCAAGAAGACCTGATTCCCCTGGAGAGCTACTTGAAATTCTCTCTCACTCTCCTTCATTCTCTCTCTCTCTAATATAGCCTCCAACCAGCCGCCACGCTTCCTGAACTACTTCTTCCAGTCCTACCTGCTGATCTATGAGAATACGCCTGTGGGTGAGTAGCAAGTTTAATGCCTGAAAATGTCACAGATACACAGAATGACCCCCTACACACACACACAGACACACACACACAAAGATGGAGAGATAACTAAAACCTTTTAGTTCCCTGGTCGTTGTAGTGTTGATTAAAGCCATGTTTATTATGCTCGCCTTAAACATAGTGCAAAAGCTGTTTCTGATCGGGTGATGTGTACCCTCCTACCCAGCGGGTGACCATCATAAGGTCTAGGGTGTCATCATGACTTTTTGCCCTTGTTTTTTCATTGTTGTATTTTCCATTTGACTCAATGGGTATGTGTTCTGTGTCAGGGAAGAAAGCAAGCTGTGTTTGTGTGTGGTTTTGAAATGGTGCAGAAGGCCGTGTGTGTGTGTGATTATGGTAGCTGCACAGCAGATGCATGAGGGGATAGTGTGTAGGAGTGCATCACTGACAGGTGGAGTCTCCGTGGAGATGAGCCCAGGCGACGAGGTGAGGCAAGCGGATGGAATCCGACACTCACTCCCCACTCTGGCAACGATTCACACCCACACAGAATTATTCATCCCCACAGAAAGCCTGGGCTGAGTCCTCATTAACTACTTACGGCCTCATCAGGTCTGAGGTATAGGGATGTCTTAGGTCATAGGGCACATAGGAGTCTGCTTCTCTCTGACCTTTCGCTAGCCACCAGTGTCATGTTCAAAATAATTCTTCAAAAATCTCCCAATCTAATACTGTTTTAGTAAGAAATAGATTTGTATGATACTCTAAAGTGATGGAAAAAAGGGATCTTGGTAGCACTGAAAACTCACACACACTCACACACAAACAAACACACACACACACAAAAAGCAAAATGGGTTGTGCAGTTGTGTATTCAAATATTTTTGTTTTGATACTGCCAGTGTAAGTGTGTGTGTGTGTGTGTGTGTCTTTTAACCTACATATTTCTATTCTTGTATAGTGATTCTGTGCATTTGTGTGCTTGTATGTATTTTTGTCTGTGTGTGTATTTATATAGTTTGTGTATAGTTGTGTGTGTGTGTGCGTGTGTGTGTGCGTGTTTCTCCAGAGGAGTCAGTTTAGCTGTCCCTCAGTGTGCACCTGTGTATTTAATCAGTTTTGGGGGAGCCATTTGATTGACAGTGCAATTTGAGGGTGTCTGGGTTTTCATCACACTTGCACTGCTTTAATGGGACATTGGGTTAGAAAGAAAATACTAGGGTTACCCAGCAGGAGCGGCGTTATCAGTGGCCAGACCATCGCCTCTCTCAACCTCTTCCTCCTCTCATGCTGAGCATTTAGTACCAGAGCAGTGGGTAATATGCCTGGGCTCCTATACTACTGTAGCTGTGTGTGTATTTGTGTGTGTGTTTGTGTTTGTGTGTGTGTGCTTGTCCAAGCATAAATTTGATTCTGTATTCATTCATATATGTATGGGATTATGTTTAGATGTGTGCATGCTTAGAAGTGTGTATGCTAATGCTCATGTACCATGCCATGTAGACTATATGTGTATATGAATCACTGTGTCACTATATTTCACTGTTGTTGGTTATTGTGCATCTTAACCCATCTTGACCATCTGATCATTATATTGTCATATATATGTCCAAGAACAGATGCTACCTGGCCACCACTTACATACACACACACACAAAGTCTACACTTTATCTTGACAAGGTTACACATTTATTTACGGATGCACATTTATTTACGTTACCCAGTTACACAGAATCCTTATAGCACTCTCTCTTAAAGGAGAGATCCAGTGTAAATCATTCAATAGCCTGATGTTGATCAGGGTCACTCTGATACAACACAGACAGAATAACAGACCGGCAGCTAATATTAGCTGAATGTGGCATGGGAAACTGAAATTGAAAATGTTTCTGTGCCCCATTCAGTTAGTGTTAGCCAATTCATAATTTGGTCTATGTATCAAATCTCTTTTTCCCATTGATTCAGACCAGATCCTTTAATAAACATGTAGGGATTACCAGTGGATCCCCTTCCCCAACCAGATGCCAGTGTATCAGATCAGTGCAGACATCCTTTACTAAATCTTTCCATGTCATATTTCGACACGTCCCGAATCCTATTCCTGACTTTCCTGATGCTTGCGTTGCATTCTCTGTCCTCTGGGCCTGACTCCTGCCGTCCTTCCCAACAGGATCCCCCTCTGATTGGTGGCCTGGACTGTCAGCCATGTCAGCCTCTTGATGGCTTGTTCAGAGGCTGGGTGGATGACAGGGGGTGCATCAGAGGAGGGGGGAAGTGAAGAGAGGAGAGGAGAGGGTGGTGAGTGATTGGAAGAGGCCAATTTGTCAAGATTATTGTTTATTGGCCTGGGCAGATGTCCTCATGCAGGAGGACTTCCAGAACATTCTCATGCTGGCCACTGAATCAAACACAGGACAGCAGCTGTCAGAGAGGGGTGGGGGGTGCACAGCAATAGAAAGAGCTCTTTTTTGTGCATTTGTTTTTTTGGAGATTTGTTAATATGGAAGAGTAGAACTGATGTTGTGGTATTTGTGTTGTCTTTTTTGCCATTGTGCCTATATGAGAAACTGATAAAATCATGTGAATGCATTTGTGTGTTTGGGAGAGCAGAAGAGTAGTACAAATGTTGTGGTATTTGTGTTGCCTTTTTTCCCATATGACAAACTGAGAAAAAACATCTAAATGCATTTTTTTGCGTGAAGCACCTCACACTTCAGTTTCCCCACTCACCCTCCTCACCACACACTCGGGCGCTGTGTCTGAATGTGTTTTTTGTATCAAATCTCCATGGAGAGCCCATGTTTTCCAAATAACAGTTTGGCAAGTGACTTAATTAGACTAATTAGTCAATTAGCTGTGGATGATCTTGGCGCATTCATCTGTTTAAATGACAAAATATTTCAGCCACATACTGCTCTGTGTAAAGGGCACATTTTAAATAATTGTAAACTTAGCTTCCTGAGTAGAGCATTTTTCAACCCTAGGTTCTGCAAACATGCAACCAGTTAGGAGGCTGTAAGGAACAAAAACATATTTGGCATCAGATTTTTATTAGTGACCATCACATCATAGTATCAGAATTTCAGAACGTATATATTACTTATTTAATACATATATTTTATTAGATATTTATGTCCAGTACAGGATAAACTACATTTTAAATGCATTTTGGTTTGCTTTTCATCAACCCTGTCTTTTTGGAGTCTCTCTCTCTCTCTCTCTCTCTATATATATATATATATATATATATATGCATATGCATATATATGTGTGTGTGTGTGTGTGTTTACCAAGGCAGAGCAAAGAGAAATGTAAACTTATTACTAGGTGTGTCATAGCTGGAAGTTGTGGTAGTGTCCATTTGTGCTACAGTTTCGTCAGCGGCTAATTGAGCGACCACTTTGACCTGGCTACTGCTGTTACTGCTGCTGGTGTTGTCTTGCCTGTCCTGGGCCAGGTCTCCTGGAGAGTTGATAGCCTCTGATCAGGTTTCCCCTGCAGCCTTTGCTAAGCCGTGACAGTTGCTGTGGCGGCTGCCAAGTTAGTTGCATCAGACTGAAAGATGGTCATGATGTAATGGTCAGCAAAGAGTGTTGATTGGTTGACGTTGTGTTGACATCTAATTGACATTTGCGTACGCTTCAGACAGTGTTGTGGTGATGTCAAGAGTTGATGACTACAGTAAAAACATCATGGTTGTTTGACAGTGATTGTATGAAATGGTAAAAACAGTCAATTCGTTTGACTTGACTTGACTTGTTATGTTTTTGTGTTACTTGTCTTTATGAACCTGGTAAATGAACCTAAAAAAGTTTCCATTTAATGCACTTCAATGAAGTAGTCACGTCAATGGTGAAATGACTCATTACGGAGTAAATGAAGGCTCTCTAGGCTCCCTTTACCCCCTGCAATATGATCTAAACGAAAGTAACACTCAGGAGCCATATTGTCTTTATTACCTTGTCAGTGAACGTAACTCTTCGAAATAACTTCGAAGAAAATCTCGAAAATTATTATCGCTGGTTTGTATTCTTTGGTTTGCAGAAAAATGTATTGGTGAGAATTTAGGATGGTGGTGTTAGTTACAAGAAAAATCTGTGACTTTAGACTGTTAAAAAAATGTCTTTTTCACAAATTTATTCTCCAAGCTCGGATCCATGGGGCTTGAAGGTTCTGTACAGTATTTTTATATATTTCAATTCTACAGTATAAATGAAAAAGTGAACTAGCCTACAGACATTTATGCTAATGTTCACTAAGGAAACAGGTCTTTACCAGTCAGTCAGGGTTGTAGATTAGGTTGACAAATCATCATATGAACTTTGTCTTTGGACCTGTGAAATGCTGTGAGGCACTTTGGAGTTGTGTCCCAGTAAATCATCTCTCCTGCTCAGTGATGTACCTCAAAAGACACATAACACCTTTAGCTATGTTTCAGGTGACTAAAGTAACACCCCATAAAAGACACAAAACCCAGTAGGGTAAACAGGCCATATCAAAGGACAATGTGACTATCAGCGTTTTAGCTTAGTGGGACACTGGCATCAGAGCTGGATGGGTTGTTGATCTGTGCTTGTAATGGGTATGTTTGGGAAGAGTATGTGTGTGTGTGCATGTGTGTGTGTGTGTGTGTGCGTGTGTGCATGCATGCGTGTGTGTGTGTGTAATGAGAGAGAAGGGGGGAGAGAGAGAGAGTCTGGGCAAAGCTTCAGTGGAAGCTGTGTCCTGCCAGCTGGGTCCTCCTGGGTCAGCCATGTTTGTTTATGAGGGTGATGAAGTAGCAGAACCCTGGGAAACAGCACATGGATATTTAATCTGACGAGTGGACCCACCCCACCTCCTCTCCTCTCCTCTTCTTTTCTCCTCTCCTCTCCTTTTCTCCTCTCCTCTCCTCCTCTCTCCTCTCCTCTCCTCCTCTCTCCTCTCATCTCCTGTCCTCTTCTCCCCCCTCATCTTCCACTTAGCTCTTCAGCAGGAGTCTGGAAGATCACACATCCCCATGACTTGCCATGTTTAGAGACAGGCTGTCTTTGGGTCCGTGTGTGTTGTTTAAAGATCCCTGACAAAAACTCCCAAACCTTTTTAAGATCTACATTTGATACATTTTGTTTGTTACAACATACAGTTAAACAGTAAATATCATCTATGATCGTATCAAGTTTATGAGGCTACACAAGGTGATAATAATCTAAATTCATTTCCATTCTGATACATCTTTTTGTAGGCCTACTGACACTAGTATTAGAACTTGCTGCTAAGTAGTGTGAAATGTGGGAAATTTATAGAAAACTACAGAAACTCATGTGAGAGCTCTATGCTACAGTTATGCAGAGTTGTGAACAGTGTTGGGGACAGTACCCCCCCCCCCCCCCACACACACACACACACACACACACACCACATCTGGGATGAAGGATTTTTTTCATTAAAAAACATAGGGTTTAATCAGTGGTTTGAGAGTTTTTTTTTTTAAAGAGGCTATCCATACCTGTCTGAGTTTTACATGGTTACATTTAGGACTGTGTATGTTGGAGCAAGTATGAATATGTGTGTATTGACACAAAAATGTCCAGTTGATGAAGTAGGTAATATCTTGTTCGTGTGTGGGCATTTGATGGTGTGCATGTCAGTTGACATGCCTTTATGTTGTGTGTGTGTGTGTGTGTGTGTGTGTGTGTGTGTGTGTGTGTGTGCACGTGTGTGTGTGTGTGTGTGTGTGTGTGTGTGCATGTGTGCTCTTGCACATGTGTGTGACACATAATTAAAGAAAAAAAAAATCTTTTGTTTGTGTGTATTTGTGTGTGTCTGTGCTGGTGCCACAACCTCGGCACCCTGGGGTCTCCACGGTTACGCATTATTAGGCAAAGTAAAGCATGCTTGTTGTGTCAGGCAATGCAATGTGTAATTAACCCAGGGTTTGATTAAATGCTCTCATCTTCTAATCCACTTTAGCCTGATCTGTTGGATTAAAATCACTCTCTACGTGGCAATTAAGCTGCTCACACAACACCACATTTATTCACGGATGAAACTTTAATATCCTGCTCTGCTGGTTCCTTTCTTGCCAGCATACTCTGGATGTACAGATGTATCAGTAATATGCCCCCCCCCCCAGCTTATGAAAAAAAGCTGGTGTCATTCTCTATTATAAAAGAACAGTTTAGCACCGTAGCAAGTGCGTACAAGTTTGCTGAAAGAGTGAGAGAAAGAGAGAATGAGAGAGAGGGAGAGAGGAAATGCTGGAATCTTTGTAATGGATAGAGTGGTTCTGTGAGTTGCCAGTTCCCTCATTATGGAGGCGAGTGCCGTGTCCCCTGTGATTCTGTTGCGCAGGTAGCGAACATTTGTGTGATGCGCTGATGTGGGGGAGAGGTGGAAGCGTGTGATATGGATGTGAATGAGACGTGTTTGGAGAGTGATATGGAGGCGCCCGCCTCATCGCTTCTGGCTGTGGAAAATGTGACATCTTTGTAGTTGGGAGAGGAATTGATTTGTTTTTTTTTGTTGTTTTTTTTTTACTCTTCAGGCTGTTCTTTCCTTACTTTTTAAGAAGAGTGGTCTGCATTTAAGATGATTGGATTTTGACACTTCCACTTAGAAGAGCTACAGAGAGAAATGGCAATAATATGAATGTTAAATGTAGTTTTAGTTATCTATAAGATTAACTGTAGAGGCACATATGATGTATAAGGGTTCTCATATTAACAAATTATCTCAACAGAACATATTCAGCTCATAGGGTATTTGAATAGAAGGGATGAAGAGATAAATATAGCTGTGCATACAGCAGCTCATTTATTTAATTGTGTGTATGTGTGCGCGTGCGTGTGTGGTGTGTGTGCTTGTGAGTATAACTCTAGTATGTTTCTGTGATTTTATTAATGAGTCTGTCAAACCTGCTCCCTGCGATGTGGCCAAACTAAACGCTGGGCTCTTTTAATGAGCTCCTCCACTTTTCTTAATTCAATAATAATTAAGGAGCAGGAAGTCCCCCTGCGGCCTCGGCTTGTAAAAAAATACAGCCCCACCACCTCCCCCATCCCCTACACTCTGTACTGATAACGCCTGGCTGCCACATGCTCCATTCGGCCTTGATTATGCAGCGATGCCCCGCAGAGGCTACCCATAATCCACTAGACCCAGCGGAATCACAGTCAGTCCCAGAGAACAACCAGTAGTGTAGAGCATCGCAGCCTCTCAAGCTCTAGGGGCAGGTGCTGCTGTGGGAGGATAGGATGGTGCAGTGTGCCAGCATTAGAGAGAAAGTATAGGTTCACACTTCAGACCTGTTGTGCTCTTATGAATTTACATCAAGGAGGATTCATTGATGGAATGATGCGGTGTGGTTGGAGGACTTTATTATTACAACGATTATTTGTAGATTTGAAAGATTCTTTGAAATTGCATCATCATTGAAAGCAGGCAAAGAGACAAATGGACTTATAGTCATTTCAAATGACCCATCAATCTGCTGTGACAAATGACTTCAGAACAGTGACACAGTAGCGAGCATTGGTAATTACTGATGTTAAATCAATTACCTAGTCACCATAGGATTGGGTCGAAAACCCGATTGCTTTCAGGGTGAGTGAATGAATAGCTTTCTGGACAGGTATGTCAATGAGGTGTGGATTTATGCGTGCTGAAGTGGCAACAGTTTGGTTCCCCTTGGATGACTGACATGGGTGGGGATGTAATTCCTCCAATGGTGGCGCGACAGGGACATGCAGGGGCAGGTTCGCTTCGAGCCAGAAGCGTTCTGGCCTGGTCAGATCCTGATGAGTTAATTATTCAGGCAAGGAGCGAAGACGGTAATTGCTTAATCTGCTCGCTGAACCACGGAGGCTGAGACAGCGCAGGTTTTAGCAGGAAGGTGCATGAGGCTTTTAAGTGGTTTGGGGTAAAGACACGTACACACATATACACACATACAATTGTGTGAGTGTGTGTGTGTGTGCACATAAATGCACAGACTTATGCACACTGACACACAAATTACTTCTACATCCTTTTCACTCAGTCCCTATCTCTCGGTGCCTCTCTCTCCCTCTCTGTCTTTTGTGTCTCTCTATTCCTCCATCTCTTTGTCTCAAGCTCTCTGCCTCTCTCTGTCTTTTTCTCTCTTTCTCTATGGTGTTAATTGTGTCCACAGAAGGCTTTTTCTGGCAGAAAGGGGCTTTGCTTGTCAGGCAGATTGAAGGCCTAATGGCTGCTGCTGCAATTTTTATTTATTTATATATTTATTTATTTACCATTCTCCGCCTGCAAACAGCACCTCAGCTTATTGTTTTCTGCCCCGCCTGTCAGCCTGGCTGAAAGTTAAACTACCGGCAGCCCATTTGATGGTTGGCACTTACCCCTATAATTATTTATTTATATCTGTGGTGTGTTTGTGGCCTTCATACATACACATATATATATGTGTATGTGTGTGTGTGTGTGTGTGTGTGTATGTATATGTTTATATCTGTGAGAACTGTATGTAATGTATGTATTGTATAGAATTGTATGAGTATGAATAATGGATATGTGTGTGGGCATATTTCACTGTGTATACTATTATGTTATGAGAAGATTGATCACACTCATACTTCACTTTCGTTTTTTAATATATATCGCTATCAAAGAATTTTAGATTATTTTCCCAGTTGATTAAATTACTCATTGCAGGCCGAATGCAGGCTCTCCACAAGCATTGTCAATAATTTAGGATGCTGATGTCAGTTACAAAATAAAAAAAAAACATTGACTGTAGGGTTCTCAAAATCCCAGACTCTCTTAGGATACCTTTAAAGCTGCATGCATTGTATCCCAAAAAGCTTGTAAGCTTATCATTTGTGTCCAAATCTTTTTTTAAAGCTCTTCCTTGCTTTCTCATCCTCTCTCTCTCTCTTTCTCTCTGTCTCCCACTCTCTCTCTCTCATTCTCTACCAGCATTCCCCCTCTCCTCATCTGTCTTAACCGTCTCTCCCACATCTGCTCCAGAGGCCAGCACTCCTCCTTTTTCAGACGGTCTGTTTTCAGCAAAAGAAAGAGAGATGGTTGGTGTGTGATTTGGATAGGAAAGATGGAGTGAATGAGGAAGAGAGAGAGAGCAAGAGAGCAGAGGTCTGTGGATGAGTGTTGTAGGGAGCTGGACAGGGGCCAAAGCGGCTGGGTCATCAGCGGGAGATTTATCACTGTCCGAGTGCAGCTTAGAAATCCAGAGGCCTGCTCACACCCTGGACTCACACCTCATTTGGGCGCAATGAGTTTCTCCTCTGTCTCCCCCTCTCCTTCTCACTCCTCCACCCTCTACCTCCCACCTCTCTCTCAGTTCAATTCAATAAGCTTTATTGGCATGACTATTTAAAATAAATAGTATTGCTAAAGCAAAAATCACCAACTCTAAAATCAAAATCTCTCTCCATCCCACTCTACCTCTCACCCCTCATACTCATGAGTCTGCTGCTAGGTCTAGTTCCCCTCTCTCTCTATCTCGCTTTCCCCCTCCCTCTCCATCTCTGCATCTATACTTTGTGGTCTCCCTTGCTTTTCTTCTCCAAAAATAATGTTCCTCCTTCATAATGTTACAATAGTCATGCACTGTATGTACATCTCTCTCTCTCTTTTCTATGTCTGTGTCTGCTTTCCCTCTTATGCTCTCATCTCCCCAATTACCACATGCTTGTGGAGATGGTGTCGTATATACCAAAGGAGGATGGTCTTATACTGTATAGAATGCACTCGGCTTTCACAGGACCTCTCTGGCAGCACTTTGAGGGGGCTTAGTTCCTCTGCTTGTTATTCTATCTTTCTCTCTCTCTTTCGTTCGTCATGGCCCTCTGGGTCTGCTGTATTTTTTTTCTTTCTCTCCTCTCTGCACTCTGTTCCTCTCTTCCTCCGATCTTTTCCCTCTCCGATCCCTTCATCATCGTCAAGAAGGGATTATCTCACCTGCTCAAGCCCCCGCGAGTGTCACTTTAAATTAGCACTCCTGTTGGCTCTCGTGAGGGGCCACACTAACACGTTGCCCATGCCAAGATGCGCACAGAACAACTCGTTTCTCAGACTTTTTCCCTTCTTGTCTCCTCTGCCTGCTCTCTGCTGACGATTTCTTTCTTTCGTGTTCCTCTCTCTTTACTTTTCTCATCTCCTCATCGCTCTATATTCCTCCTTTGGTGATGTTCTCGCCTTCATTTCTCATCCCGTCACTGTATATTTTCCCCCTTTTTGTTTACCCCCTGTTTTTGCGTTTCATAGACCTTTCTCCTTTTTTCTCTCTTCTTCTTTCTTCTCTCCTCTCCTCCATTCCTCCTCCTCCCCTTGCCTCTTTTCTCCTCCCTCTCTTCTGGAAATAATGGTTTATACGCTCGAACGGCCTCCGCAAACAGCCCATCCATCAGCTCCGCCTGCGGATGCTCTCCGCCACTCGCTGCCGGCCGGCCCAGAGCATTGCACTATCACCACCACCACCACCACATACACACACATGCAGGAACATCATCAGCATCGCCAGTCCTAACCCTAGCGCCTCACCTAACACCTCCCTAACTACATGCCCCAACTACATTACCACACACTCACTCCATCCATTGTAGGCCACAGCACAACTACGTCTGTCAGCATGTCTCTCTCTCTTCTTTTGTTCCTCAGCCTGAGGCTACACCAGACACATAACTGAGCATTTCCTTCCACAAATCAATAGTTCTAGAGGGCTGGTCTGATTATTTTCTAATGTGTGCAGCACTGGGGTCTGGTGTAGCCAGTTCCATTGATTACACTGGAAGATAATTGTTGTAATATAGACCGTTTCAAGAGAGTTGGATTATTAGCATCATAGCTGTTCCCACAGGGTTTCCATTTGATTATCTCCCTTAACAATGGGATTCTCTTTTCTGATTGGCTGATGAGGTGGGAATTGAAGTAGATCTGAGAATCATCATTCCATTCAGTGTGCTTATAAATAGTAACCATAGCAAGCATAGTAAAGTATTTCATACTGTACTTTCCCCCCTTAACATTAGCTATAGATAAAATTATATCCTAAATACAAATAGTAGGTAGGAGGTAAGCGGGATAACGGCGGCCAAAGTGACCAACGTGATGGAAATAATGTAATGTAAAAAAAATAGGCTTAGCGCGTCTCAGAGTTCTTCGCTGCTACCTCGCCATTATTACCATCAAACTGGTCACCTCATTGGTCATCATCCCTTCCACATTCTATAATGTTATCTTGAAGTAGTGTGGGAATGAAATAGAACGTTCATAGATTTTGTTTCCGTTATGTGCCCAGTGTGGCCTCCCTGTCACTTCCATATCCTCTCCCTAGCTTTCCTCTCTTGTCTGTCCCTCTCTCTCTCTACTCTCCTTTCTCCCCATTCATCTCTCTATCTGGACCAGCTCGTCTTCCCTGACTCATCAACTCTTCCTCTCTGTCTGTTTTTCCATCAGGCCGTACTCGTTCCCTTCCTATGCAGGCCCCCACAGTTGCCTTCTCCAGCACTCTATCTTTCTTTCTCTTTCTTTATTCTTCACATCCTCCATGTTGGCATTCTATCTCATTGTTGTTGTTGTTGATGTTGATGTTGTTTACTGTGCCCATTGCTCTATAAAAAAGCCTTTAAGCAAAATCTAATTTTACTTATAACTCTGTCCTCTCATGCAGCCCACCCCTCTCTTTTATTGATTCTCTCTCTGTCTGTCTGTCTGTCTCTCTCTCTCTCTCACTCTCTCTCTCTCACTCAATCTTCCCCTTCATGAAATCCAAAATAAAGAAAAAAAGTAGAGTAGTGTCTTCCAAGGTGACACTTTCCCAGTTTCTCACAGCTTTCAGACATCAGCAGCACCAAGCAAAAAGGATTCCATTACAGGAGAAGGGTACTGTGTACCATGTCACACGCTCACCAGACGCCTCTCGACAGCGCGAATAAAACACTGCCCATGACAGCTTCCAAATTACAGTCAAAAGAGAACGAGTGCACATTCTCTTCTGTTATGGGCCATTTAACTGTAATTGTTAGAGTATTGCAAAATGGCATGAAATATCACTTTAGCTGTGCATTGTCAGATTTCACATTGCTTTTCAGATATCTATAAAAGGATCAAAAATATCCAGTGACAAATCGGTGACTTCCTGCATTGACCACAGAACAACTATAAATTTACTATAAAAATGGTATGAATTAGTCATCATGTTTAATATTGTATTTTGTGTATCTAGCAGTGTTTCAAACTTCATGAAATGGAGGCATGATCAACTCACAGGGTAATACAAGAAGAAGATTATAAAAAAATCATGATATAATCCCCCTCCCTCCTACCTCCCCAACACACATAAACATACTCACACACACACACACTTATGAGAGATGAGGCGGCAGGCATTTTAGCTTCCCTTTTGCCATTGTTTTCCTTTTCTTCACTTCCTCCTCCTCCTCCACCTCATCATCTACCTCCTCTTCCTCTTCCTCCTACCGACTCAGCGGAGGTGCGAAGTTTGTTTGTTGCTTTGTTTGTCGGACCTGTATGCAAATTGTAAAGTAATGGTTCATAGTTGGGATTGTATAAGACACTGCTAGTTTCACTTGTAATTCAGTTGAATTGAGCCAATTATTACTAGTGGCGCTGATTTATGTGTAACTGTGTGTGTTGATATGCATGTTTGTTTGCTTGTGCGTTTGTGCACATATGTGTGCATGAGTATTGTTTGTAGTATTGTTTGTGTGTGTGTTATGTTGTTTGTGGGTTTCATGTGTGTGTGTCTATGTCTGTGTGTGTGTGTGTTTGTGTGTGTGTGTGTCTGTGTGTATGTGTGTGTGTGTCTGCATGCTTTGTCTGAGCTGTTTGGGTTGTGGGGACAGATCAGCTCACAGCAGCTGTTTATCAGGTACAGGTGGACCCCTGCTGATACCTTCCACAGCCACAGAGAGCAGCTAACCTGGAAATTGATGTTTCACATCAACAAGCCTCTCTTTGCTCCACTGCTGGAAGCGTGCATGTGTGTTTGTGTGTGTGTGTATGTGTGCGTGTGTGTGCGCCCGTGTGCTTGTGTGTGTGTGTATGCATGTGTGTGTGTTTGTGTGTGGCATGTGCAAGATGTAGGTGAGGTGTGTAATAAATGGCTAATAGCAAAGTATGGATGTGTGAATGTGGCAGTTTGTAAGTTTATGATTGTAATACAGAAATACTAATAGGGCTAATCCTCAGGGTATGCTTGTTGCTTGTTATTGTAGTGTGTATGTGTGTGTGTGTGTGTGTGTGTGTGTGTGCACGTTCGTGCCTGTGTGTGTGTGTGTGTGTGTGTGCACTTGCTAACTGCTTTAAAGCTAAGTGTTATTGGGGGCAATGTGTTCAGTGGCACCATTATTTTTTCCAGTGCCATTCTGTGAGCTGGATGAAGAAAGGTTATCATGTCCTTCGTTTGAAAGCTGACATTTGTTCTCATAAAGGCCACGCCATCCTTCCCCTGTGGGATTCATCCAGAAGATCGGAGGCTGGATTACGGCACCCTCTCTGGACCTCTGCCAAAATACCACACCTTTTATTTATCTGCTTTAATTTTCTGTTGTTTGGATAAACTCCACTTCCTATTCTCCATTCTTCTTTTCTTGCCCTTCTTCCCCTGCTTTTCTCTGTCTTCTTTTTCTACCCTGCCTCTGTAATTCTATCTCTTATTCTCTTCATTTTCTCTTCGGTGCTTTTGTTATTCATTGATATTCAGGTTTGGTGTATCCTACCCCACCCAGACAATCATGTCACTGATTCAGCACTATTTGCAAAAAAAATACTTTTTACACTTTTTATTCCAATTTTCTGTGTCTGGCTGCATATTGTTTTGTAAGACACAATGTGTATGTGTGTGTGTGTGTGTGTGTGTGTGTGTGTGTGTGTGTGTGTGTGTTTGTGTGTGTGTGCGTGTATCTATGCTGAAATACTGGGAGGAGATGTTTGGGGTTGTGCAGGGGGTGGCCAGACTAATAGTATGACTGAAGTATAATTTAGTGGTTGTGTGTTTGTGTGTGTGTGTGTGTGTGTGTGTGTTTGTGTGTGTGTGTGTGTGTGTGTGTGCGCGCACGCACGTGTGCATACCAGTGTTTGTCTTTCTTATCTTACAGAGGAGAGGGTAGTTGACATTTAACAGACTGTTGCAGCCAGGCTACCTTTATGCACTTATTTTTATCTTCAAAAACTTGCAATTTTCTCCTGTGTTCAGTGTTTTTGTCTTCTGACTATTGTACAATTTCATTACAGCGGGTTTTTACATAGAATTTTTGAATTCAATTTAAATTGTATGGTAAGTGTTAATTTTCGAAAGTAAGCAAGGTTAGAAATTTTGTCCAGGATTATTTCAATCAATTAATATATTACCATAAAAATAAGTCATATTTGGAATGGTGAATTTATAGAAATAAGGAACGTGTTCCATTTTCCTTAAATGGATGCTAAATAAATGGTGCTAAAATGGCTGTTGTTCCATATGGGGGGAGGTAGGGGGGCCTTTCCAGAGCGACCTGCTATATCATCCTTTAGGCTTTCAGGCTGCAATTTCCTCAAAAAAAAAACGTCTCTAAGGTCACAGCCAAGGTGTTACAAAAAAATGTATTAGTCCAGCAAAAGACAGCAAGGGAAGAAGGCAGAGAAACTGTGTGTGTGTGTGTGTGTGTGTGTGTGTGTGTGTGTGTGTGTGTGTGTATGTGTGTGGGAGTCATCCAGCCTTCACACCAGCCAGCATATGCAGGCTGCATATCCAGTCCCAATTCTTTACAGGCTGATATCATATCCATTCTCATTGCAGTGCTCCCTATTTCAATATGTGTGTGTGTGTGTGTGTGTGTGTTTATTTCTATGAGTTGATGTTTTGATGAGAGACCATTGTGTATATTGGAGCATTCTGTGTATCGTTGCAGATTAGCGAGTGTTATCCTGTGTTCATTATTTTTTTGTTGTTTTGTATGTGTGTGTGTGTGTGTGTCTGTGAGCGTGTGCGAATGTGTGTGTGTGCTGCATACATTCAGTGTGCGGGTGTTTTTTTGTGCTATATACATTCTGTGTGTGTGTGTGTGTGGGAGGAACAAACAGAGTAAAAGTCATCCAGCCTTCACACCAGCCAGCATATGCATATGTGTGTGTGTGTGTGTGTGTGTGTGTGTGTGTGTGTGTGTGTGTTGATGTTTTGATCAGAGACCATTGTGAATATTGAAGCATTTGTGAAGTTACTGTCTTGAAGCTACTGTGCATCATTGCAGATTAGTGAGTGCTATCCTTTGTTCATTATTTTTTTGTTGTTTTGTATGTGTGTGTGTGTGCGGGTGTGTGTGTGTGCTGTATACATTCAGTGTGCATGTGTACATTTGTGCTATATACAATCTGTGTGTGTGTGTGTGTGTGTGCTTGTGTCTGTATATCTGTGAGTGAGTGTTTTTGTGTATATTTGTGCCTACATCAGCCAGCCCAGCTGTCATGTGCAAACTTGTCTCTCTTCCAGATACCCTCTCTCTCTCTCTCTCTCTCTCTCTCTCTCACACACACACACACACACACACACACACATTCTTTTTCACTCTTTCACTCTTCCTTTCCAGATTGCCTGAGAAGGTCAATTGCCAATTTGCCTCTGCCAATGTCTTTATCAAAACCAATATTAATTTTTGCTAATTAGGACCTGCAGCTAATGAGCGTTACAGATAATTAGTTCATTTATAATCCATAAAACAAGTGTGGCTTGTTAGCAGATCAGAGAGGCACAGCACACACACGAGCCCACAGCCACAAGGTCTGCTGAACTGTGAGCCTGAAGATGAGTTGCTAGAAGGTAACAAACTGTTATCACTCACACACACACACACACACACACACACACACATAAACATTCATAAACAGTAAGAGAAATCCTTCAGGATGTTGACCTGTCCTTTGTCACAGGTATGCACACACTCGTGTACACACACACACACAAACACAAACACACACACACAGCATTTCCAGGAAAGTGGAGCACATATGTTGTGATCTGTGACAGTGCCGATCGTTTCAGCATACTTACCCACCCCCCCCAGAGACCCATCAGAAGACCTGCTTTTGGCCACTCCATCCATCTCAGTCTCATACTCTGTCTCTCTCTCTCCCTTTCCACTCTCTGTCTCTTCCCTTCTTTCTCTGTCCCTCTGTTCTTCTCTTCATCTCACACTCATTCACTCCCCAAAACGTCCCTTTTCTCTCCTCTATCCACTTTTGCTCTTTTTCATTTTCTCTCCCTCTTGCTAGTTGTCTAGTTCTCTTTTGTCTTGTTCTCTCTCTCTCTCTCTCTCTTTCTCTCTCTCTCTCCCTCTCCCTCCTCCTCCTTTCATATCCACCCCTCCTCTCTCTGTCTGTCTCATCTCTCTCTCTCTCTAGGCTGTCTGCAGTGCTGACCTCGTGTCACCCTTACCCTCTCAGGCCATCTGAATGCAGCCACTGATAACCACACTTCAGGAAGAGAGGGACAGCTGAAGGAGGCAAGAGGGATGAGAGAGAGGGGGAAGGGGGGTGAAAAGAAACTTGTTGTCTGAGAAGTCTTTGCATTCATGTTTACGTGGGCATGGTTATCATAATGATAATAATAATAAAGAGCGTGAAAGAGAAAGAGAGTGAAAGAGAGCGATAGAGGTTGAGAGAAGAGGTGAGGATTGAGGAAGAGAGCTTAAAGAAGAAGTAAGGCTTTGACAATGGATGGATCCATGAGATGCCAAAGGAAGAAAAGCAGTGAAGGCATGAAATGACTGATGAAGCAGATGAAGAGATATTGATGGGAAATGGCATGTCTCAGTACAAAAATACCGTTCACAGTTATTGCCAAAGTCGGCTATTTTTCAACAGGCTCAAAACATCAATCACCCCCGGGGAGAATGGGCATTCTCCTCACCGTGCGTGTGTGCCGCCACAAAACTCAGACTGACACTCAGGGAGCTGATATCAATGCTGTGAAAGAGGACTGATTTCCCTCTGTGCATCTGCATTCAATTGCCAGTCAATCCTTTTCACTTGCAGATCAGAGCCATGCCGCTTTGGCAAAAGCTGCTATCATACCTTTGCATAAAGCTAGTCGTAATAGGACGGGTGACAAAATGAGCAAGTGTGTGTGTGTGTGTGTGTGCGTGCATGTGTGTGTGTGTGTTGCTAGACAGTTTCACATCTTGACCTCTTTTCACCAGTCTGTCACTGGGTGCTTGACAGGTCTCAGTTGCTGTGAGCGACGTCTGTCATCAACACTGCACTTCATGCACGTCAGCACTCTATAGGTACTTCTGATATAGGAGAGGTTGTGCTATGTGTTTGTGTGTGTGTGTCTGCCTGTGTGTGTGTGTGTGTGTGTGTGTGCGTGCGTGTAAGCAGTGACCATTAGCTCAGTGTTGATTTAGCTCTGTCAGCTTTGATGGATATTGCTGCGAGGTCACAGATTTGAATGGAACCCTGTCAAGAGGATTCTGTATGAATGTGTGTGTGTGTGAGTATGTGAGAAAGAAAAAAAATACAGAGAGAAAGGTGTGTGTGTGTTCTTCAGTGAGCATGTGTGTGTGAGTGTGAGAGAGAGAGAGAGAGAGATATGGCATATTTAGGGAGAGAGACAGTCCGGTAGAAGAGAAAGGACCAAAGATCTGTATGGGGCACGGACTTAAGTAGGGGTGGACACACTAGTGGTCAGTAGGGTTGGACACACTGGTGGTCAGCTTTGTCCTGCCGACAGCAGAGTCTGAAAGCCACACCATCCTTCTCTCAGACAGATACAGCTGCAGCCCTCTCCTTTCCACTCCTCTCTCCGCACCCCCATGTCCTTCTCCTGGTGATACTAAAGAAAGGGGTAAAAAGGAGGGGGGGGGGGGTATGTCAAAAGGAGAAAGTTTGTGTGTTTTGTTGAGCTGGTGTGTGTTTGTGTGTGTGTGTGTGAGAGAGAGAGAGAGAGAGAGAGAGGTGTAACCGTTTGAGTGAGCAATCAAATGGTTGGCACAGAGTCCTGATGGGCTCTGAAGCATAGCTCTGTGAACCATGATGGGAAAATGGAGGTGTGGGTGTGTGTGTTTGTGTGTTTGTGTGTTTCTACTAGAGTATGCATGCTCCTCTGTATCTATATGCCTGTGTAGACCTGTGTAGGATTGGATGTTTTTCTCTGCTCCCCTGACTGGCTGCAATTAGTGATCCCTTCTGCTTTGCTGCGGTGAGAGAGCAAACATTTCAGTGTCAGGCACGAAAACCCTCCCCACCCCTCACTGTGTGCTTCATCCCCCACATCCCCCATTTCAACACAAGTGTCTCCCCATGCACCATTTACCCCCCCCCACACCCACACCCACCCCCCCCGCACACAAACACCCACACACCCACACCACTACCACTTACCTCCCTGCCTGACCAGCCCTCAAAAGCTCCACAGAGTCTTTGATTTAGTCCTCACTCCAGAATTTTCTATTTATGAAACAGACAGCACCAAAGAAGCTCCCACTAAAGACCATCATGTATTCCAACAACAGGTTCTTCACATAGTGCATTTACAGAAGATGATGGGGAAAGAAATGCTGAATAACACACACACACACACAGAAATACACACGCACATAGGTTCTTCACACAGTGCGTCTACAGAAAATGATGTGGAAAGGAATCCTGACTAGCATTTTTCTACATCACAAGGCAGCTTTTCTTTCTTTTTTTTTACTTTGTAGGGATTCTGTGGTGTGAAAGCCAGTGTTCAGCTAGAAGTAGTGCTCTCAGAGGATTTGGACTCATGCTCTTGCCCTTGTTAGCCCTAGTTCTAAATGGCACATGACTCTACTCTGCAAAGGCTCTTCAAAGACATGATCCACTGCTGCCTCACTCCCAAGCTGTGAAAATATTGAAAATGGTGAACAGGTCATGATCGCCATGCAAGTGAAGTACTCAATTCACTCCAGCGCACTAGCTTGACCTTCAGGTAGCTGTTCTAGTGACGTCACTGAAATCTACGAAACAGCAACTACAAGAGAACAGAATTGTTTTGAGTGAGTTGCTATTTATGACATCTGGTTCTTTACCAGCATGACACTGTGTGTCACTAACCCACCACAATCCTTTATTTACTTTAATGGGCCTAATAAGAAGCAAGCTAGCTTAGCTAGCTACCGGGCTGAGAGATTAGAGATCCTCTAATGGAGATCACATGTGAGCTATGGTAGCTTTTGCCCTCATGGACTAATATGAGCTTAGAGCTTCTAGTAAAAAGGAGAAAGGGAAGGGTGGGGGTGGGATACATTACTCTGGTGTGCCAAAGAGTGGGGCACAGTGGATAGATTAGGAGGGCATGAATCTGGAAAGAGGAAGTGCAGCGAGTCAAAGGCTGTCAGTCATAAGGGGTCCTCACCGAAAGAATTAAAATGGCTGTAATGATAAAAATAACTGTCTTCTTATGGTTCAGGTCTTGGACCATTTGAACTATATACATGATTATATGTAGTATATACATGGTATACTACTCTCTCTCTCTTCTCTCTCTCTCTGTATGTGTGTGTGTGCATGTGTGTACATGCTAGACAAAGTGTGTGTACTTGCTAGAGACAGTTGATATTAACCCTGCTCACACAAAGCTTAAGTGAGGGGGAGAACCGATGTCATATTCCCTGACACTTATCATCTCCAACAGATGACCTTCAGGCACTGTGTGTGTGTGTCAGTGAAAAAGTAAATATGAAAAATGTCACCACGTCTCTCAGTTTATACAATGAGATGTGTCAGTGAGAGTGTATGTAAGTTGTGTGCATGCGTTGTGTGTGTATTCAGTTGTGTGTATGTTCGGTTGTGGAGTGAATGTGTGTGTGTGTGTGTGTGTAGTTTGCTGAATTTTCTGTTGCTGTGTACTTTGTGTATTTGTACATTTTCTGTGTGTGTATCTGAGTGTGCTTGTGTGTGTGTGTGTTTATGGAGCATGGTTTGTGTGTGTGTGTGTGTGTGTGTGTGTTTCCCCCTGGACGGTGGGGAGAGGCAGAGGGCGCGCTCCTACAGAGCGTGACAGATTTAGCCATAAATCTGCAGGATTAATACACACTCTCCCAAGGACTATCATGGTGTGTGTTGTTGAAACACAGGAGTCACTTAGAGCCGGACACTGATCCCCATTCGTCTTTTGCCCAGCACCCACCACCATTATTAATGTCTCCTACTCTAGGAGAGAGAGAGAGAGGGAGAGTGAGGGAGGAGAGGAAGGGTGGCATGAATGAAAAAAGGATATAGAAAAATGACAGGAAGTTTGAGAGGAAAAGAAAGGGAGAGGTCCTCTTGGTTTATACTTGTTTGTTTGTGTGTGTGTGTGTGTGTGTGTGTGTGTGTGTGTGTGTGTGTGTGTTTATTGATTTGTTTGTGTGTGTGTGTGTGTGTACTCTTAAACAGCAAGAAGCTCCTGGCTATGAAAAATAGTCATTCAAATACTGTTCATTCATATTTTGTGTATATTTTGCAAATATTGCTCTCTTATTTTGAGATATTTGCGTCTGCCTGACAAACACACACACACACACACACACACACACACACACACACACCACCTGAGGCCGGTGACCTAATATGCAGAAGACATTGCTTTTATCAACCATGGTTTAATAGACTTCCCTGGAGACAAACTTTGCCATACATCTCAATGGATTGGTTTTGTTCTCTCTCCACGGAAATGAGATGGCTGACCCTCACACACACACACACACCCACACACAAACACAAACACATATGCGTGGATGGAGGTACAAACTGGGGCTCTTACATACAACACACACACACACACTCATTACACACATATCTTGCTTCTGTCCTGTAGGTAGAGAGCTGTTTGTATGTAAATGAGAGAACAGCCCAGTGTGCAGTTGGAGGCTGAACCCTCCACACACACAGGCACACACACACATCTGATTGCAGGTCCTGGGGCTCAGCTTGGCCCACCCAGGGCTCTGGAACTCAGTGTCCCAGTGATGCCATTTAAACTCATCTCATTTAATGCCGAGGGACCAGGGCGTGTGTGTCATTGTGTGTGTGTGCATGTGTGCGTATGAGTGTGTGCACATGTGTGTGTGGGTGTGTGTGTGAGAGCGAGACAGTGATTGTGACTTTACTGCATAATGAAGGAGGGATGGAGCGGGCATTTGGTGATGAGAATAGAGAAATAGAGACGGTGATGTTTCCTCCTCGGGGCACAGTCATTCAGATAAAGCCCCAGATAACAGATGGCATTACACTTAGGACTCTCTTTCAACACACACAAACACACACACATGCACACGCACGGAGAGAGAACCTCACTCCCCACACATACACATAGAAGGAGAGCGAGAAGCAGACTGACAGATACACATACACATCCATGCAGAGAATGCGTTACACAGGAGTCTCTCCACAGTTGCAACACACTCACGTCACACACAGCCTCTTCTGTGCTCATCCTCCAGTGTCATTTTGTTGCTGTTGTTTTTGTTGTGTGTTGAAGGTGTTCCAATTTTGCAGTTTCAAACAATGAGTTTGTGAGGGATATATCTATCTGATGATTGACTGGGGTATGGTATCCATACCGGCAACCATAGAGAATCATATGCGTACTATTAAATGGACAATCTCCAGAAAGCCTTGGGTATGTCATAAGGGTGCATAATATGATTTTATGAAATACTCAGCTATTATGAATCTATTAAAAATGAGACACTACAGGTCAGTAAACCAAAACATACTGTATCTCCACATTTACATAAAATGGCTTACTGAACACTATATATATATATATATATATATATATATATATATATATATATATATATATATATATATTTAACTCAAGTTTATCATGGCTTCCATCAGACGTAAAGGGTTCTGTGTATTGTAGTGCAGTGATTGTCAAACTGGGGTACAAGCACCACCGGGCTACTTGGATCAATTCTAGAGAGTTCACAAAATAAATCTGTGAATGGGTTCTCAGTTGTCACCAGCAAGATGGAAAACATGGAAAAATATCTTACACTTAAATACAACCCAGTTGCTTTTACATTCTACATAATACCGTATTATGTTCACATTTTGTGTAGCATTTTGTTTATTTATGCAAAGATACTATTTGTTATAGCAGGCGGTCCGTGATGAAAGGGGTAGCCTACTCTGGGTACTCGGTAAGACTCGGAGCGTTTCCAGGGGTGAAAGTAAGCCAGTGCAGTCCAGTACTCTTCACCGCTAAAAGACTCAGAGATGGTGTGTAGTACCTCCAAGAAAAATCAGATCTGCCATCTGAGCATAAAGGTACTGAGAGCACTTTGAGACTTCTGTGCCTAAATGCCTTTTGTCTTGCTAACTTTTTGTCAATGCTTTCATCCAATATAGTCCTATATGGACGTCATTAGGTCTGTCTAAAGTGGCTGCAGCCTAAATGTTCAGCACACCTAATGCTGGTTCAGGCTAGTGCATGGAAATTCATATTTGTCTCTGCTAAATTGCTCACAGGTTTATTTACACAGATAACATACGCATATCACATGAAACTGTGCAATATAGCTTTCCAAAGGTGTTAGTCATTAGTTGCTGTGATGAATCGGTCTGAAGAACACAACCTCTTTACACAACACATGGCAAACCATGTATTAAAATAAGCATGAGAATACACCTGAATTATTGGTATAAAGCACATATACAATCAGCCATTTCTGAGTAATCGAATTTAGAAATCACAGGAATCTTCTGCATTCTGTTCTAGTTTCTGCAGTACATGAAACTAGAAACTGTTTTTTAAAAAGAAATGCCACATTTACACTAGTTCTTACTAAGTGCATTGATAGATATTTGAATATCTTAGTGGCATTTAAATAATACTAATTCATTGTCTTATTTAGATATAATAATATATATAGGTCATAATAATGTGACCTATATCCTGATGTTGAAAGGCAATGGGGGTTCAAAGAAAGCATGTAGTGTGAATGGTCAGATAAAAGGCCTTGATAAGTGCTCTACAACCAGAATAAATTAATGTATGATGAAAATTGTTCTGCCTTCGAGCTATTTGATAGCACTGGCAAGAGTTGGCCCTGAGTGTCACAGAGGATACTCAACAGTTAGAAGTTTGGGAACCACTGTTCTAGTGTATAGAGACCAGTGAGACCAGTGAACAACTAGAAGAGAGGGGCAGGATGTTTACTGTAATATCTCCTAAAGAGCCAAGACAACAAATTAGACACTGTTCTGTTGGAGAACATAAATACCAAGGATATACAAAGACATAATAGAGATGAGTGTGTGTGAGTGTGCTTGTGAGGGGGTGAGAAAGAAAAGGAGAGAGAGAAGGAAAGAAAGAGAGAGATAGATTAGAGAGAGAGATAGATGAGCGGGTGAGAGAAAGAGAGAGAGAGAGTGCATGCACTGGAGAGATAGAGTTAGAAAAGCTGTGCTTTTAGTTATGACATGCAAGCAATTATCAGTATGCATGATTTACTGCATAGTCTGTTAATGACACACACATACTAATACAAACTCTCCTGTGTGTGTGTGTGTGTGTGTGCGCGTACTATTAGCGCTGTCCTGATGAATCAGGTGCAGTGGCACACTGATCATTGTCACACACCCATTACATCCTTTGTCTTCTTCCCCTTTTAAAGTGGCAGCACCAGTTTGTCTGTGAAGCATTGAGCTCAAAGGCTCTCTACTGCAGAGTTAAATAACAAGTCATCCATCCAATCTATCAGAGGGGGGGCGCTGCAAAGAGATGGGAGGAAATCATGCCTGATCAACTACAGTAGTTAAGATGAAATATTTTGGTGAAACAAATTCCTTTTGTTCCTACGTGAGCATTTGTTTTTTGTTGTTTGTTTTTTTCGATATCGTTTTCACCTCAGGAGTCTCTTCCCGTAACAACACTCGTGGGCGGGCCCCTCCTAGGTTGTTCTTTGGTGCGGTGCCATGCCAGTGCATGTTCCTTGTGTTAGCGTGTAGATCTGAGCTGATAGCATTTGCGCCATGTCATCGGGTAATAGTGATCGCCCATGCTCACTTGCTGTAACCCAACCTGTTGGTGCACATCCAACAGCGCAGCCAGCCAGAGGGAAATAGAGAAAGAGAGAGAGGCAGAGGCTTAACAAAAATTCTAATTTTTGAGTGTTAAATAATACAACCAGGACAATACCATCCAACTATGCACACATATTGATACCATACAATATACCAGTGTGGTACCAGTGTACCTAATCAGTCTACAATTCCATATTTTAAAAAAAGAGTGAGAGAGAGAGAGAGAGAGAAAGAGAGAGAGCATGACATCACTGTTCCTCGTAATCCCAGAATTCTCGGTGGCCAGTAAAGTATTTATAAATGTCAGCTCTGAATAATGGCATTGAGTGTCCGCTGGTAGTAATTAGTGAGGTTTCTGTCTCACGCTGCCTGTCATATACACCCTCTTTACTTTTTATTCTGTCAGTACATCACTCACACACACTCATGCACACACCCACACAGGCACACACCCAAACAGACATGCTCACCCTCTCTCACACTGTTCATGCTGGTAGATTTGTGCACATATGAATCATCTGTGGCATTGTGAGCTGAGGTGGCATAAATAACGAGCAGAGGGGTTTTTGGGAGAGACCTCTGTCCTCTGACAAACCTCAAGGGAGTATAACTGCACACACACATACACACACACACACACCTCCATACACAGTCAATCTGCATCACTCTCACACACTCAGGCTCAGTCACACGCATGCAGCTGCTATTGATCCAGGCCAGGATTGATGATGCTCCCTCACTGATTTAGTGTCCCCTGGGTGCTCTAAAACAAGAGTGGACACACACACAGATGTAAACACACACACACACGTACACAAGTACACACAGATTCACCCACTCATAAAACTTTTACTTTCTCTTCATCCCTTTTACTTTTAGAAAGACTCTAACGATACAGTACAAACTCACCATACAGATGATTTCTCAATGGCATGCACATTTATATAAACACACACTCATTAACTCACAACAGACAAGACTAAATGATAACCTGGGCTTTGTGCATATTCATTATACACTATATTCCCCGCTCTCTCCCTCTCCCTTCGTTTTTTCCCCCATTTTTTTTTATATATGTGCCGATCCCTGTCTCTGCTTTTTTTTCCCCTGAGGGCCTAGTTTCCATCCCTCCTTCCGTAGCTTTAAAAAGCTTTGCCTCCATCCTGGGCTTCCTTCTCTCCATGTAAATGAGGGCTGGTGGATGTTGAACACAGCAGGGCCTTGTGCTTGTGCTGGGCTAGACTTCCAGGAAACATTATTATTTATGTAATCATTATTTATTATTTTCTCTAAACTTTGCACCTTCTTTCTTGCAGTTGTTTCTTTCTTTGTGTCTGTCGTAACATAGTCCATAGTAGGTCATGTTATCCAATGCAGGGGTCTCTGGAGCTCAGGAGCTACCAGTAGCTTACCACCTGCTTAAGAGTAGCTCTCCAAAGTGTCAATCAAAATGTAAATAAATCTCATAAAGTAGTCAGAAAAGGTATTAAAGCTGTTGAAATCTCCATGAAACCTGCCCTATTTGGTACAAAATGATTGTAGTTGTACTGCCCTCTGAGTAAAATAGTAGTGACTCTCTTGACTCTCATTTGTAAGAAACAAGGACTGGTACATCAATCCACTTAGACCAGGGTTTTGTTCGTACTCTATAGGCTCTGTGTAATGTAACTCTGTACAGTGTTACTCGGCCGACAGATAGAGGGGATTGCTTATACTGTGGACTATCTGAGATAGCATCAGATGTTCACTGTCCTCAGAATGCAGGGTGTTAATGAGGAATCTGATATTGATCCTGATCATCTTTGCCCTGGTACTCTATGAGCATGTGTGTCTCTGTGTGTGTGTGTGTGTGTGTGAGATTAGGGCACAGTGTATGTATGCAAATCTGTATGTTGGGTACACATACAGGTATGTGTGTGTTTGTGAATGTCTGAGTGTGTGCACTCTGTCATACAGAGACAGATGAGCCTAGCAGTGCATCACTCTTGTCAGAAGAGCTCTTTCCCTATGAGAGGTGTGGAGGGGGTGGAGGGGTGGGGGGCACTGCTAATGGTTTCTGTATCATTCATAACAGTAATACCAGCATCACTTTCTGCTAAATAGCATCATTTGTCAGGGGAGAAAGGCTGGCCGCCGCACCGACACTGATAAGCACCAGCAGTTAGTCCTCACCGCAAGACGCATGCAACCTCCAATGGCTCACACATACACACACTCTCTCTCAATATATATATCTCTCTCTCATTTTCTTTCTCTCCCACACACAGACACTCTCCAAGGTTTATGCTGCTGACACAAGAGCACACACACACACGCAAACACACACACACAAATACGCACAAACACACACACACACACACACTTACCAGGG
>JAIFZK010000045.1:115000-122500 GCA_027481765.1 Tenualosa thibaudeaui
TGCCATAATAGATTGGAGGAGCTAATTGGTATTAATTGAGTGACTGCGGCTGAACAGCCTGGTCAGCAGGGAGTGGGATGGGAAGACAGTGACCTGCTGGGAGGCTGCTCTTCCCTGCAGGGGGTGCTAGTGAGCTGACAGAGCAGAACAGAGCATGACTTTGGAAAACTTCAGATTCTTCATTTTCCTCTTCTCCTTTGTTTACTTCCTCTTCACCAGCTGCTTTTTCATTCTCCTCATTCTCCTTGTTGGTCATCCTTATCAACCATCATCATCACCACCATCATCATCATTGTTATTGTAATAGACATCTTCATCTTCACCATCATCATCATCATCATCATCATCACCATCTTCACCATCCTCATTAGCAGCAGCAGCAGAATCATTGTTGTTATCAAAGACATCTTCTTCATACGTACCATCACCACCACCATCATCATTATTTTTATCGTCATCTTCATCACCATCACTGTTATCTGCCTCTACTGTCTGTCAGATCTCATGTTGCTCATTGGCTTTTTCTCACCTGCCTGTGAAAATGTGCCACCTGTTCCCCACTGACTGGTTAAAATGTGCGATGGCAGTCATGTACTTTATATAGTCTAATGTGACTCACAAAGGGTGAGAATAGATAACCTATCTGAGACTGACAGATCGCCTTACGCAAGAGTTTATAATAGACTTTGTGTGCATCTTAATGGCTGTATAGTGTTCAATGTACAATGATGTTGTGTATCGTGGCAGGTGTGTGACATTGTGATAAAACACTGTGCTACATGTTAACATAGATTATTGGGAATTTGCATGTATTCCAGAATGGTCCTCACACATGTGTGGAACTTAGGGCTTGTTTACTTGTATTTTTATAAAATAATATATTTTTTATTGATTTGTGTCTTTAGTTCATGTAAAAAGAGTTTTAGTTTCAGTTGCCTCAAATGGATATTTTTTAAAAAGTCCTTCAAAGTGGAGATTTTTCAATACACTGGACACACAGTATGTGTAAACGCAATTTAAAAAAGAAAAAAGATATCTGCTTATAAAAATATCTAGATATGTGTAAACGTATAAGCCCTTAAACAGATCTGCATTGTGAATGAGGTGAACTGTGATATTTTTCTGCCTTCCTTGCACTCTTTCTATCAACTTACTCTGAGGGCGCTGGTGTGAAATTCACAGTCTGTTCTCATGTGGGGTTTCCATTTAGGCAGATTGGTGGTTCGCAACCAATGCACTCAAACATTGTTTGTCACACTCTTAAAAACGATATGTTCATGTGTCATGTGAAAGATTGAATTCATAAAATCTATTCCTAATTAGAGTGGAACATTTCGACGCAATACTGGGCCAGTGACCTCAAGAATCCTGTTTGTCAAGAGCCTATTTTCACTCAGCACTATTCCAGTCATTTAGTCATCTGCTTTTAGTTCACCTTCATCCAGATAGCTCAGGTCAGGGAGACAGAGTCACCTGTGTGCTGCCTACTCACCTGTTCACCCTGGTTCACCCTTAGGACAGTGACTCACCACTGAACTCATATTTTTTCTCTTGTCTGGTGTGAATGTGTGTGTGTGTGTGTGTGTGTGTACACGCACTCTTGTACGCACATGTGGTGTATATGGTCTCTTTATGTGTGGGATGATATATGTCTGTGTGTCTATGTGTGTGTGTGTGTGTGCTCCCACACTGCAGGCTCCTCTGTGACCCAGCTGCAGGCGGTGGACCCTGACGGGGAGCCGCTGATCTTCGGGGTGGTGGGGGAGGAGGCCACACGCTACTTCGCTGTAGAGCAGAACACCGGGGTGGTATGGCTCCGGCAGCCACTTGACAGAGAGGTCAGACTCCATTCATGAATGTGTGTGTGCATGTGTGTGTTTGGGTTGGTTGGGTGCATGTGTGGGGGAGATGGGGACAGAGAGAGAGAGTGAGAGAGAAAGAAGAGAGACAACATAAAATGACCATTTATATGTTGTACTTTGTTTACCTAATTATAATTATATATTATAGTATTATTATTATTATTATTACATATTACATATTATCATTGTATATATTATATAGCTGTTTCTTTCTATCTCTTTCCTCAGACCAAGTCAGAAATGCAGGTGGAGTTCTCTGTTAGTGACAGCCAAGGGGTAAGTGCCATCACCCACCAGCGTCTATCTATCTATCTATCTATGACAGACACACAGAGACACACACACACACACACACACATACAAACCACGAATGACGATTTAGTATTGTAATGCTCTTTATAGATAAACCTGAACTTGAACACACAGACACACTCACACAAATGCTATTCTCTTGAATATGACACAGGTATAATTGGATGGGCCTATTGAGGGAATGCATGAATGTCGAAGTGTAGAGTTATGTTTTGTGTTCGGACAGGTGGTGAAGGACACAGTCAACATCCAGATTGGAGATGTGAATGACAATGCCCCTACCTTCCACAACCAGCCTTATACAGTGCATATACCTGAGGTAAACACACATACACACACACGCACACACACACACTATAACCTCTCAGTATATGCTCAAACCGGCCAGTCAATCATTGCACTTTGTTAACAGATTTACACAAACAAAATTTTCACAAACACAAACTCTCACGCACACACATACACACAGACACACACACACACAAACACACACACACAGAGACACACACAAGCACTCAGTCCCTTCTTAAATAGCCCATCAATAACTGACCCGTAGCCAAGACATTTGCTTTCGGTTCTGTTTTGTTCTTGCTGTCTATATGCCTCTTTAATCAATACATGTCTGTCATGAGCAACAGTGGGTGGGCTGTTTTGAGTTTGTGTTTGTGTTTATACTTGTGTTTGTGTTTGTGTTTATGTTGAACTGTGTGCAGATAAATACTGAGGCTGTCTCGCTGCAGGCTAAAATGCCCTGCATTTCCCCCTCACTCTCTGAAATAAAGGGCTGATGTTGCCTATATGACAGACACAATGGGTGGGAATAAAGCGTGGTTAGTCCTGCTGGTGTTTCTGGTATTGGCAGACTGGTGCTGTGATGTGCATCACGCTGGATAGGCTACTGCATTAGAGGCATACACACGCACACACACATACACGTACACACATACACACACACGCACAACATTCTTGTCGTCTTCCTCTCCCATATCCATCTATTCCTTCATATGAGATAATTGGCAGAGCTGAGCATTGAGCTTCAAATAGGACAAAAACAGGACACACACACACGCACACACTGTGTCATGCATAGTTCACATGTGTACATATAAGTAAAAAATAATTTTTTTTAATTTATTGCACGACATATCCAGACATCCCGACATCCTTCAAAGTCCATTCTCTCCTCAAATATCATCTCTCTCTCCCTCTTTCTACAAAATCGCAATTCTATTCCATTTCTCTCTTTCAGAATAAAGAGTAGGTTAGTCTTTTTGAGAGAGCAATCGAAACACAAAGTACAATTACTATATTTCTGACCTTGATTGAGGAACAAATGGATTTTGCTTAAATTGCATCAGGAGAGACTTAACAGTGTGTTATAAGGTTGTAAGCTGTCAGTGTTGTCATGTCAGTAATGTCAGTGTTAAAAGAATGTACATCTGGTATGATATTTTCCTGCCAACCCTGCACATTTAATGGTTTAAGCACATACCTATGCATCCAAAGCAAAAAATATTTTTTGCAGCCCAGCTAGTGTGTGCTGTACAGAAACATTACTGGAGGCAGACTTAGATCTTTCGCTGGCAGGAGCTGAGAAAAAGATGCCTATTTCCTCTCCTTTCAGTTTTTATTCTCTCTCTCTCTCAGTCTCAGTCCCTGCCCCCTTTTCACTCGTCTTCCTCCCCAACTTTTTCTCGGACGCTGCATTTTGATGGCCTCATTACCTCCCTGACCCCTGATGACCTCGGTCGGGCAAAGAAGACACACTGCCACATCACTCCATCAAGCTGTCACTCAGTGGAGCCGCCATACTCACCGGCCAATCACAGATTGCACTGGCATTAAACCCTGGTGTGTCTGTGGGGGCTGTGTGTGTGGGCTGTGTGTGCGTGCGTGTGTGTGTGTATGGGGGTGTGCACAGAGGGGACATTGCAGATTGCAGATGGGGGAGTGGGGGAGGCACAGAGAAAGATAAACAGAAAGAAACAAAGAGAAATTTAATGTAAGACAAAGGGAAACCAGTCTCTCCAGGCTGGAGCAAAGCGCTGTGTTTATGATGCTTCACTGTGTTTGAGCATGTCTCTGTTGGGTAACATTTTATTTGAAGGTGTCTGCATAAGAGTGACATGAGCCTGTCATTAGCATGACATGATGCATATCATGAACATTAATAACACTTTTTCAATGTTTTTGACTGTTGTCATTAAGTGTCACACTGTTTGGGGTGCAGACCATGGCACAGAGTGTGTGCTATTTTGTACAATGAGCACTTCGAATGCACATATGACCACATGAACTGCAGTAGACTCAAACCCAAAGTCATACATAAATGAGCAGTTGCCTTTGTTATGGTGAAGCAAAGATACAATGGTCTTCTGCAAGAACTCTACAAAGATAGCCTAAACACTTCTTAACTTCAACTGTCAAAACTGCGGAGCTTGTCTCTGCAATTCACAGCCTCACCTGGACATTTATTTTGCAAGTCGGAGAGCCAAAGAGGAGAGAGAATGACAGGGAGAGCAATTTTGATCAGGCTGTTTGATATTTGTGCAAACGCAGGCTACCTTTAGGCCTACACTTGACCTCTATCTCTCTCTCATTAGTCTATTAATCAGTCATAATGAAAGTCTTTTAAAAGTAATAGGCCTATGCATTTTACCCTGTATGGTCGCTGCACAGTGTAGCCTATAAGCTCCCATTTCCAATGTCTGGGGCAGGTTTAACAGTTGTTCTATGTTTTTCAAAGCTAGTATAATTTTTGCAGGTTGGGATAGTCTGAAACTGCATTTTGTAGGAATTATTTGCAGCTCATAATGCAGAAAAATGTAATATTTTGGTCATTAATAAAACTGCATTGCACTATATTGCATTTTATCCCAAAATGCAGCATGTTGGACTTTAAGATTTTATTGTAGGTGTTCAGGTTAGGTCATAGGTTTCAAACTCCCTCATGACAAAATTTGCATGTGATTTTCCCAATGGGCATTGTAGGCTCTTTTTGACCTCAGTATTTGAAAAATCCTGGCTCCGGCCCTGGTACAGGCATAACAAAAACTGAATAACGCTTAATGACTAAACAGTCATAAACATAAATAAAGAGTCATTAACATTCATAATACATGTCATGTCACTCTTATGTAGACACTTTTAAACAAAGTGTTAGTCTATGTTGTTTATGTGCACAATCCCGCATGTTTGCGTAGGTGTCTGTGTATCGTGTGTGTGTATGTGTGTGGTGGTGGGGGGTTGGTCTGTGTATGTGTCTGTGTCTGTGTGCGCGTGGATGTCTGTGTATCTGAGTGTGTGTGGTGTGTATGGTGCTCAGTAATCACCACCATAATTTGTGGTGCCATAAAGATGCTCGGAAACGCTCTGTGTAAGGGAGCAGGTGGACTCTGAGCATTCTCTCTGTCAGCAGTAATGAGCTGGGTGAATTTACTGCTCTCTTGCTCACTCCATACTTATGTGTTTTAGTGTGTGCATGCTTGCGTATGTGTGTGTGTGTATGAGCAAGCAAGATAGAGTGAGAGAAGGAAGGAGAGAAGCAGAATGGAAGAAGAGAGGGAAAGATAGAGGTGAAAAGACAAATGAGAGGAATTTCACACCAAAAAACAATATATCAGCAGAGCACACAGTGAATGGGAGCTAAAGTAAAGGTGGTGTGAGGGTTGGCGTGCCACGACTGCACACTGAGAGAATATGAATAATAAAAATCTCTTTGGAATGATGACAACATGTAAAAATAAGATTAATAGAGGCCATTACACACATGAAATGTATTTGAGGAAAGGCCAGAGACAGAGCCAGAGAGTGTCTGTGGTGTAAGTGTGTGTGTGTGTGTGCGCCTCTGTGCCTGAATCTTGCTGCCTCTGAGAACTTAAGATCCCCTGATCCCCAAACTTAAAAGCAAAGCTACCAAAAAAAGCATTGTAAACACGCAAACACAAGCATTCAAACTCTCTCTCTCTCCTTCTTTCTCTCTCTCACAAACAAACACACACACCACAGATACAAACAAACACACACACTTGCCTCCTGGTGTGTCCACTGGTGTGTCAGATACTCATCAGTGCCATGAAATGTCATTGCTAATGACTTTCTGGAAGTGCAGAATCCCGCTGGTCTCTGGAACATTCCAACTTTTCCCCTTTCAGACTTAGAAGCACTCTGGCCTTTCATTTAGTGTGTCCCTGACCAGATGACTCTCCCAAAGCTTTCCTAGCTCAGGTGAATTAGCCAGAGTCCTATGCTAGTCACTCTTGAATAGTGATCGACTTTGAAAAGCATCGCCACTATGATGGCATCTTCCTAAAGCCAAAGTACAATAACACTGATTGTAACTGGAATGGTGCTGATGGTACAGTAGACCAGCAATGTGTACAAATAATACAGGATTATAAAATAGCAGTCGTGGTGGAATTAGTGAACGCAGATTTGAATTTTCTGTTTAATAATCATCCTAAATAATGTTCACTCTACAGTTTATTATGAATAATATTTAGGGTCATTATTGTTATTTAATGGTGGTGCAGAAGAGGTGGTTTTAGAAATTCTTCCTCATTTATCTTGTGAGTAAATGCAGTGCCATCTGTCACTAGGCAAACTCTGCTGGCCTGTTTTTTGTAAATGCTGTTTTTCTCCCCGGTATATTTCTAACACCTGGAGTCAAGCCCACACTAAGCCATGTTCATCCTGCCCTGACCAGCACTGCCACCTTGATCATCTGTTGTGTATTTATAGACTGGGTGTTTGGGTGAGTGCATATGTGCCTGCATGTGTGTGTATGTTTGTGTGTGTGTATGTGTGTGTGTGTATCCATGCATGCTTGTGTAGGTCTGTGTATATACGTGTGTGTGTGTGCGTGTGTGTGCGTATGTGTTTGTGTGTGAATATGTGTGTGTGTGTGTGTTTTTCTTCCTGCTCTGTGTGTATTTAAAGCTTGAGCCTCCCATCCTCAGCTCCACATATCTGTATGCTGATCCTGTAGAGAGAGAGCGAGAGAGTAACGCAGTGCTTCTGTGATCCGCTCCCACATCACCACCCCTCCACCTCAGTCCTCCTGCCTGACAGAGACCTCCCAGTGGCACACCTGGGGCCAGATGCCAGGCGCCAACCTACACCGCTCCAATTCCCCCAAAAGCCCCAACCTGGCACCGCAACACAGGGTGTTGCCTGGATGAGAGAGTCCAGCGCAGGCACAGGGACTGGGAACTGACAGACCGGACAAATCTGTTTGAATGGGTTTTTTTGGTGTGCTGTAACCCCCAGCACAGGCCAGTCTGCCAGCAAAGCACAGCCTCCTGCTATGGCTGGTCAAGCTGGGGCC
>JAIFZK010000045.1:127500-132500 GCA_027481765.1 Tenualosa thibaudeaui
GCCACACTCAGGAAGATAATTTTCATGTTTGAGTTTGGACTTGACTGATTTCCTTTATTACCAGCTTTTACAGGTTTGTCTGTAACAGCATTCTCAATCATTTTTGTACAGCTGCTACTGAACTGTGCTTTCAGCTTTTTCTCCAGACCAACACCAAGTACTGTCCAGTCGTGCAGAAAGGATACACACACGTGTGTGTGTATGTTTGTGTATGTGTGTGGGCGTGTGTGTGTGTGTGCATGTGCGTGTTTTTAGTACTTTCTGACTCTAACTCTGTCTGCCACTCACACTCTCCACCTGACAGGCCAGTCCACACCATTGACTGGCCACGTCCGTTACTTGGGCTGACCAGGTCAGCACATAGCCGTAAATAAAAGCCTAGGGGACAGCAAACATGCCTGTCTACCACTCCACACTTAAACTTGTCAGCCAGTTCCATTGTCTGTTGTAAGGCAGTGGACTGACAGCTCTGTTGTCTGCTCTGGACACGCTGATGACCTCAGCCCTTCCTCCGATATCTCGGAAAAGTGGCTTTGTCTTTGGACACATTCAGAGGTACCAGAGGAATCAGAGGAACAGGCACTATTGCCTCGCTGGAGATGTCAGACCCCTTTAACGCTTTGCTCACGCATGCTGAGAGAGACTTTGCCTCGTAGTGTGTCCTGTGAGGGACATTTCTAGAGAGTTTGTAGGTTGACTGTGAGGTGGAGGTTGGAGGCCACCTGTCATGGCAAGATCATCACTGGTGGATACAGTAGATTTGTTGCTCTGTCATCGTCAAAGTGTTGTGGCTACATTTGTGCAGACCTGGTGAGACCCATTAGATGTGTCTGATTTTCCTTCCTGGTACTATCAATCAAAGGTCTTGTTATTCTCTTTTGCGCTCTTATTCTTGCCCCTTTTCTTTCTCTTCATCTCTTTCTCTCTTTCCGTCTGTCACTAATGCGTTTGATTTCATTGACTTCTGATTTATTGAAAAATGTTGCCAGCAAAAAAATTAATGTGAGCTTGAGGAAGAGCAACAGAAAAGAGAGAGAGAGAGGGATGTGTGTGTGTGTGTGTAAGTGGGGAGGGGGGGTCATGAATCATCTTTTACCTCCATTTCATTTGTGTCATTTTAGCATGTCCCGTCAATTTAATTTGATCCATTTAGGCTGACATTGCACCACTAATGTGGAACATCCCCAGCAGCCTCTCCCGTGGGCTGCGCAGACAGCCAAGCCCAGTGAGAAGCAAAAGGGAGTCAGACATGACTTTTAAAACCCTTTACTTAAACACCACCCAAACCATCAGCAACAACAACAACAAAATAAATTAGGCTACATTGTCAGTTAAATAAGTCAGTAAGGCTAATAGCAACCTTTCAGCAATTTTCTTAAAATGATAGAGAGAGAGAGAGAGAAAGAAAGAAAGAAATTTGTCCTTAGTTGCTTGTTTTTCACTAATCTATCTATTGCTTGTAAATGACAACACAAGTGCTCGTCGTGTCAGTGAAGCATTTCATTTGTTTGAATTTTAGAGAGAGAGAGAGCAAGAGAGAGAGAGAGAGGAGAAAGGACAAATAATCAATGGTGAGAGAGAAAGGCGGTGGAGAAGGAGAGAAAATAGGAACTGGTTGGGGTTCTGGAGTAGGAGTGGTGGAGTGAGAAGAGGGGGCAGCAGTACAGGAGAGAGAAACAGGACAGAGTTGGATGGTTGTACATGCTGCACTGGAGTTTGAGCGATACTCTCAGCGATGCTGTACTGCTCAATGTACACCAGGATCCCTCAGCACGTGGAGTTTTTCACTTAGTCAGTGAGACATCACTCCTGTCATTCTGTCACCATCGTTTAGATGTGATGTGCTTCAGCCGTGGAGTTGCTCTGTGCTTCAGAGCCAAACTCACACCTCCTCTCCCGTATCCCAAATGTTTATGCCCCCCCCCCCATATCATCATTTATGCTCCACTCCAGTTTCACTCATCCTCCAGCACTAAATCACAGGCTGACTTCTTCTCAGTCTCTCTCAACTCTTTCTCATGTATGTCTCAATCACACACTCAACCCTTTACTCTTTCTCTCTTTTCCCATTCTCCCTTATCCTCCCTCCCCTCAGGTAGTCTTTCTCTTTTCAACCTCACTCTCTTCAATCTCCCTTACTGTCTGTCTCTCACTTGTTCCTCCGTTCTGTTTCCTGCTCTGTTCTCTCCATCCTCACTCCCTCCCTTTTTCCATATTCATTTTTCTCTCCCCATTCTCCATTCTGTCCTTCTACCTCCCTCCTCTCTCTCTCTTTTTTCTGTGTTCTCTCTCTTCTCCTTGCCCCACCCCAGCTCGTGTCTGGTTCAGACGTCTGGTGCAGAGCTACATGAAGTGATTGCAAACTGGACTCCCCTCATCAGGTTCCAGCAGCCTGCTCCCCCCACCCCACTCCCCTCCCCACCTCAACCACTCACCTGACTGCCAATCAAATGTGCTCCGTGGCAGCCTTAGTGTACAGGGGTCTCTGCTGAAGGTGGCCGCCAAGAGTCTCTTTTATCTAACCCAGTAGAAAAGAGTCCGCACACTTGAAATCCTTTTTCTGGTTTATGTTATGTCTCAAAATAATGTCTGGTCTTCCTCAGATTCACTCTATTTTATCGAACCCCGGCCTTTACCAAAATTAGCCTGAGAACACATGAAGAGACTTGGCCCTCACATTATGCGTACTGTATTTTTGTACAGCACAGTACAGTACAGTATTATTTTTACACTGCATATTCAGAAGTCAGGAAAACACGTAAGAGATCTGATCATAAGATTTATGGTATAGGTCAGTGACGATTTTAAGGACTAGTTTTAGTTTTGTATTTATTTTATGGCCTTATAAAATCAAGTTTTATGAGAATTGTATTTTCACCAACATTTGGAGACCTTTATGTATTTTCCCAACGTTTGTTTTTCACTGTGATTTGAAACATAACTTTGCTGCATGCAGCTTCTAATAAGTCGCCACAGGCACCAGTCATATCAGGAGCAGCAGAATGATTAAAATGATTTGATTTCCAGTCTCATCCCTCTCATCCCTTTTTCTCTTTCTATCCTTTTCTCTCTCTCTCCTCCTTTTGCTTTCATTTCCACTTTTCCATCCTCTCTTCACTCTCTCTTTCTGTCTTTCTCCCGTGCTCGTGCACTCTTGTATTGAGAGCAGGAACTTTGTATCGCTTCTTGACCATCAGCTCCCACTTTGATGCTGATGAAGCAGAGCTGCCCTAGCTCCTCCGCCTCCATTTGATACTCAGCGACCGAGACACGGCCTGTCATCTGGCCAACCACAGCACAAACCCATGGTACAGCTGCCCGTGCCTTTGCTCTTTGAAGATTCCACAGACTGGTAAAGGATGGGGGTGCCATCGGCTGTGCGTTAGCCGCCTTTTTAAATATCTAATTGGGACGAGAGTAACGTGGGTCAAATGAAGGCTGCAGTCTGCAGGTCCTGAACTTTGACCTCGGTCAGGAATAATGCATGTGATGAAGCAGGATTTCGCTGAATAAAAAAGGGATGAGAGAGAGGGAAAGGCAGATACAGTGAGATGTTGAGGGAAAGAAGGAAAGAGAAAGAGAGTAAGAGAAGTATAGAGGGAGAGAGAGGGCAAGGTCTCAGGAGAGGAAGGTGAGGAACGTGAGTGATGTCAGGGTGCTGTCAAGAAGGTCTCTCTCTCTCTTTCTGTGTGTGTGTATGTGTATGTGTCTTTAGCTATTTATGTATGCTTATATCTGATGTAAGAGTAACTCCCATTGTGGCACAACTTGTCTTGGAGATGTGTGTTTCTCTGTGAAACCATGTGTCTCTGTGTGTCCTGCTTGAAGTAAATGAAATTCATCAGCGGAAATTCTCAGCTGAATATAAATAAAGGACAGTAGATCTTAGAGGACTCCCCTAATTTAGCTTTAGTATTATCTGTATTCAAGTCTTAACACATGCTGAGCAAAGCTGGACAGAATAAATCAAAAGTAAATTCAAGCTGATTTTACCTTATGAGATTTTTCTCAGTCCAGAAGAAGGAACCTGTTATATTAACAAAATATCTACCAGTGAGTCTCTGTGTGTGTGTGTGTGTGTGTGTGTGTGTGTGTGTGTGTGTGCGTGTGCGTGTGCGTGTGTGTGTGTATGTAAGCTCCTAACAAAGAATATTATGATTGTCAGGAAGTCAAAGAAAATACATGAAAAAAAGATGTACGATTAACCAGCAGGAGGGAGTTTATAATCTCTTGGCAGTTCATATTATGCACTGTCCTATGGGAGACGCATTACCTAGACTGCTATAGTACGTTAGGAAAAGCGTGATAATTTGTTTTTCAATATACTGTATGGTTGTGCATTCATAGCTCGGCTGTCTACCTTTTGCATCTGACTGTGAAAAATACACAGACTTGTGCTCAGACATGACAGTTATTATCAAAGGGCTTTGGACCAAAGTGTGAAATAAATAAGAGAAACTCATAACCTGAGAGCAGGAGCAGATGTGTGACAGGGTCTGACTGTTACTCGGCACCTGTAATCCTCCGTTGTTGAGGATGGTTTAGTGGGGTGTTAGCGTGTCAGATGAGCCCACTCTCTGTGGAGTTAGACACGCTTCATTTCTCCCCCTCATCCCCCTCCAGTGCTGAGCATATACACTAAAGACAGAGGGAAAAGGAGGGTCTCCTGAGGCGACACTACAGGCTGCTTAAGTCAGCAGGGAAAGAGATATAGATGAGTGGATGTACATGTATAAAAATGAGGATGAACCTGTACACTTTTGTCCTTTTTCATTTGAATGGTCCTTAAAAAAAATGTGTGTCTCCCTCTCTTTTTTCTGATTACAACACACTCAAACTATGAAAAATGAAGGGCAAAGGGTTTTTTTTATCCTAAAGAGTGTTGACTGTGTAGTCATTCAGTGAGAATGATGTCCATGTTTGTCCATGTGTATGTGTGTGTGTGTCTGTGTGTGTGTGTGTGTGTTCACTTGACAACTAATAGCCAGCTGGAAATCATT
>JAIFZK010000045.1:137500-162500 GCA_027481765.1 Tenualosa thibaudeaui
TAGTGGCTAACACACATATTTATACTTGATCTACCACAATGTCCTTGTCAGATAGTAAAACTTATGACGTGTCATACATTTTATAAAAATACATACATATATATTCAGACACACACACACACACACTCACACACACACACACACACAGTGTCCCTCACATTGCCATATTGTAAGCTTCAGTCCACCCCATAATGGCCTTGTCTGACTGTGTTGTGTGAAGATTTCACATGGTTGAATGCATTTTCAAGCCACCTACCATTCTTCATACAGAAGGTTTGTGTGTGTGTGTGTGTGTGTGTGTGTGTGTGTGTGTTTGTGTGTGTGTGTGTGTGTAAGCACAGATGACTCAGGGCAAGGAAATAGAAAAAAAGACTGAAATAAAGCTCAGAGGTTTTGGTGCCCACCACCACCCCCACTCTCCTCACCCCCACTTCCCTCTAGCCTACAGTTGTAGGGCTGTTTCCATCAGCCTCTGGAAAGGTAGGGCGGCACTCTTTCACTTCATTTCACTTCCCTCTCTCATTCTCTCACTTGCAGCAGCCGCAAACAAAGCTGGGGTCAGAGAGAGGGAGGGAGAGAGCAGGAAAAGACAAAAAGTGAAAGGAAAATGAAATACTGGAAAAGGGGATAATTGAAAAGGGGATGTGAGGCCATTTAGCTGCTTTCTTTCCTTCCTTTCTCTTCCTCTCTTGTTTCTTTCTCTCGCTCTCCTTTCTCTCTCTCTCTCCTATTCTCGCTTGCTCTCTCTCTCTCTTGCTGTTTGTTTTTGTGTGTGAAAAGATGTGTCTTATCTCTCTGCAGAAAAGTAGGATTTCCTCTTATATTTATCAGGACATTCTGGCTGCAACATTTGTCTGTTTTGTTGGTGTGTGTGTGGTGTGTGTGTGTGTGTGTGTGTGTGTGTGTGTGTGTGTGCGTGTGTGCGTGTGTATGTTTGTGTGTGTGTGTGTATGTCTGTGTGTGTGCGTGTGTGTATGTCTGTGTGTGTTTCAAGTTCAAGTTTAGTTTTTGCGGGATTAGGGTTTAGACTGCCAGGGACCTAAATTTTAGTCATTTATGGACATTTAGTGTTCCCCCCATCACCACTCTCTCACATGCACACACACACACACACACACACACCTACACTTATGCAAACACCCAGAGACTTTAACATTATATTTTGAGCCACGCTTACACTAAAAAGAGCTATGTATCCGCCTCATTTTTCCACGTTTGGCTGTCCATGCTTTCCTGTAGGACTGCAGGGCATTCCACCTCTGCACTCAATAACTCACTGAATAATTGAAATCTCATTTCAGCCGTGATGTATGCTCCCTGGCTCTGTTTCAAGGAACACCAAAGGATGTCCATGCCTAACCTGTGCAAGCCGTTAGCACCCTTATGGCAACTCTGGGGCACTGTAGGAGTCAGGGGCACTGTAAATTGGCACCAAGTGGGCACAGGCGAAATGGCCTTGCTTAAGTAATAATTGAAAGGGGATTTTTTTATTTTTTGGTGTGTGAGTGGGTGGGAGGTGTTGAGCTGATTAGGGTGATTTTAGGATCACAGAGTCCATGATCTTCATGGGAGGGAGTAAAGCTTTTTCTGATGGTAAAATGAACAGGTATTTTAGGCAGGATATTTTTACCTGCCTCTCTTTATTCCCCTTATATTGTTACCGGCAAATGAAAAGCAAATTGTCGTCTTTGTGAAATGGTCTAATCTAGGGGATCATTAAGGAGAAGTGATGAAGAAAGGTCCTGCCATTTCTCTGCCAGGGGAAGAGCTCTGGGGGCGCTGCTGATTTTACTCCTCCTTTTTAATAATAATAATAATAATACATTTAATACATTTAATTGTCTAGCACCCTTCACACAGAGACAGCTCAAAGCTCCTGAACATCACCCAAATCCTGTCCTGTTTTTACTCCTGCTGCTGTGTACAATGCTTGGCAATTACACATGCATTTTACTATGTGCCAAAATGGAGCATTGGGGGTGGTGGCCAGGTTGAGGTTCAATGTGAGTGAGGATAACCTCAGCTTTAGAAACATAACTACATAGAGAAGCGTTGCACAAGTACTGATTGAAATCAAGCAAAATCATATAAAGTTTGTAGGTGGCAAGAGAAGGGACAGCTACAGAGGCACAGAGAAGAAGTAAGAGGAAGTGTAGGAAAAAGTACAGAGACTGAGAGAGAGAGGGTACGGGGTGACTGAATGAGCGAGCAAGTGAGAAAGACTGAATGACAGAGAGAGAGAGAGAGAGCTGGCCCCATGGCATGCGTAGGAGTAATCAGATCTGTATTGTAGCGAACAGCGGGTACCCCCCCCCAATGTCCTAGATGGCTATTTAATGACACCCCCTGCCACCCCGACCAATTAACCCCGCATGTTTCACGTTGCTCAGACTCCCCTCTCACCCAGTGCCAGCTAACAATTGTTCCACCTGTTGGGAGGGACCACGTGATTGGAGTCGAACAGGGCCTTGCCTGCGCAGGATTGAGATCTTTTTTTTTGCCACTGGGAGGCCCCCGAACAAGCTAAGGGCTATTATCAGTGCTAGCAACAGGTTAGCTGTAAGTCTTTCATCACGGTAGCTGCCTATGTTCTCCTTTCAGGCACATTTCATTTCTCTTTAAAAGACATTAATTCTGATGTCTATGTGTTGGTAACCAGTTACTCCAACCACACATGTACTGTTCTTTTCAAAATAACATGCTGTAGTCTTGAAGCAAAAGTTGTGTTCCCATTTCAAAGGCACAGTCTTGTACCAAAGCGTCTTTCAAGTTATTTCCAGATCTTATATACTGCTTTTGTTGTCATCTTTCTTCATAAAACTTTGTTTGCACAGTGAGGAAAGCACACACACACACACACACACACACACACACACACACACACACACAAAACTCTGTCTCACCACAGTAGCTTTAACTAGGGTGTCAATTGGCTGCTGTCCATGGTTCTGAAGCCGTGGTGGAAGTGGATCTGGCTGATTGTTAGAATTGCACTGTCGGAAGGATGACTCCTCAAACCCTTGAGAGTAGAGGCTGAATAATAAAACATGTCATGCCTAAAGTTTACGGCATATGTTTTCAACAAGGCAATATTTGTTTGCTTTTCTTTTTTTTTTTCCGAGACATTGTCAGTGACTGTTAGTTATGTATGCTTGACTGGATGATTTGAAGGATTTCATACACAGTGCATTCACAATGTTTAGATTCATTTTTATGCTCAAATGTTTATGATGAAATGGCATTAAAATGGTTTCACATATTCACACCATTTCCTGTGTGGCATCCATAGGCAAACACATTTGGAAATGTAGTGCAAAGGTTTTGTTGGTGAAGCTGCGGAGGACTGTATGTTGGGATGGAGCACTAAGTTCCCTGTAATGTTATGCTACAGTGAGCTGTCTCAAAGGGCAGATGACTCTCCGATTAGACACTTAGGCCATTAGACTCCTCTCTGATTGCCTCTCACAGATTTATGTTCTCTTCCTGCCTCCAAAGCTCACGCTCCTCTCCTCCTGTCTTCCCTTACCCTATTCACCCTCTTTATAGTTATTCCTCCTTTTCCCTGTCTTATCCTCTTGTTTCATCTCGCTGCTTCCATTTATAATCATTTCCTTTTTCAGTTCTTTTCTTTTCTCTTCCTTCTCTTCTTTTATCTTCTTATATCTTCTCTTTTCTTCTATTCTATTCTTTTCTCTTCTCTTCTTATCTCCATCTCTTCACTGCATGCCTCCCCATTTCCTCTCTTTAATGGATACATTCACATGCCCATTATGGTCCCATTTGTTGGATAAAGTGTGTGAAGCCACGGCTCTGTTTGATGAGGTGAGCTCTAAGCCTTTGGCAGCACCCCCACCTCACAACCCCACCACCCCCTTCCCCCTCCTCAGTCTGCGTAGTTGTTTATTATGGTCTGCCTTTATGGACGAGACACTGGCCATATCGCAAGTTATGAGGCCATAAAAGACAAGGGTTTCACACTCTCCTGATCTTTCCACTGGACCTCTTCCATTCCTGGGTAATCACCAGCATGGGTTGAGTCTGCAGGCATGCACACTCACACATGCATACACACACTCACACACGCGCACACACAACAAACTAATTGATGAGAGTCGTACCTCTCTTAGAAGAATTACTGATATTATGCCAATTTCTGAATCCCTATCAAACCATCAATACACTGTGTGTGTGTGAGAGAGAGAGAGAGAGACTCAACCCACACATGCATGATCCCCCGTCATTTTTCAAGTGTTTGTCTTGGAGTGTTAATGAGGCATTGTTTTGTGACTTTGTATTAAGGAAATTAGTGTTTCTGTCTACTCACTGCCCGGGTTACCTGTGCCGTATATTGTTCACAGACTCTGACACAAAGCTTCCAACAAAAAAGATGTGCGAAAGATTTCTGTCTACTTTTTTTTTGTCCTGAGACGCTTTCTAAAATCCTTCCTGAAAGCTGTGTGTGTGCACACACGCATGTCTGTATTCACTCACACAGCCTGTCATTGATTTCCGCCAGTAGGGATGTGTATTTGTGTTTGTGTGTGTGTGTGTGTGTTTGTGTTTGTGTATGCATTCACGTGTGTGTGTTTACAACATTTCCTGCCTAGAGCACCACAGGAGTTTGCCTTCCACCCTCCTGTCTACTGCCATTCTATCTGTATCTCCCTCTCCTCCGTTCTTTGTTGCATCACTCTTTCATCTCTCTCTTCCACACGCATCTCTGTCTCACTCTCTTCTTTGCTGTTGTCGCTTCCTTTAAACATTCATAACTCTCATCTGTGGAGGAGTAATGCATATGTAAACTTTAGTTTCTTACTCAGCTCGATTTAAAGCTGTCTGAATGGAGACAAGATTATCATTCCTTATCCGTAAGAAAAGTCTTTTTTATCGTATTTCTTTTGTTTTAACTTATTTATTCCGATTTCTTCTGTTTTAACAAACTCATTCTGACTGTAAGAACGCTCTCCATCTCTCTCGCTTTTTCTCTCTCTTACATGCACACACACATACAGACACACCTGTTATCATATGTGTTAATAGGAGCACTTGTGTGTGTGTGTGTGTGTATGCATGTGTCTCCTCCTGTATCTTCTCCCTTCCATCTCAGTACTCATCAGCAAGTTCGGCTCCGTTGGCGTTTGACTGACTGGCTGACTGCTGTGCACTGGACTCAGCATGATGGCCTGTTAGCCACAGCCACTAATCAGAGAGACACGCGCTGGGCTGAACTGGGCTGGGTTGTACAGTCAGCCATTTCACAACACAGAGCTGTTAGTCGTTAGTCGGTAGAAGTTAGCAGTTTTATTTCTTTTTTTATCTTGCTGTCTGGCTATGGGAATCTCAATTTTAATCAGTGTCTGTCACGCACTCTCTTGTGCCCACTCACTCTTCTCCCTCCTCACACTTTGTCTTTCTGTCTTTATCCTGCAATTATTCTTTCCCTCCATTTTTCTTTCTCTCCTTTATTTTTTGTATTTTTGTTGCTTGTAAAATTTTCTCTGTTCTGTCTAACAGATCTCTTCTTTTTGTTTCTACTTTTATTATTTTTTTTGTTCTATCATTCTTTTTCTCTCTCTCTCTTTCTCGCTCTCTCTCTCTCTGCCTGTGTATGTAGTGAAGATGCTAACGCACACAGACACCTCTGGCTCCTGTTTCTGCTGAGTGCTGCTTGTCTGTATGTTTGTCTGAGGAGAGAGTCAGAGTGAGAGGGGAAACACCAGAGAAAGGAAACATAGTGTTGATTGAGAGAGCAAGACTGTATGACAAACACTTACTTCCCTCAAACTGCGCTGTTTACTTTGTTTGTGTGTTGTGTGTGTTTGTGTGTGTGTGTGTGAGAGAGAGAGAGAGAGAGAAGGCATGTCTTCTGCACCACTGACATTTTTGCGTATATTTCTCTGTCATTTTCTGTCTTTCTCTTTTTTCATCCCCTTTCTTTCGTACATTTGTTTTTGTGTATATATATGTGTGTTCCCAGGGTGAGGTTCAAGTAATTTTAATAATTTTAAGTTTAATTTTAGGGTCTGATAATGGACCTCTGCCCTTGGGTCAGAGGTCTCCTAACCTGGCCTCTGTCCGATGAACTCTGACCTTTGACTGTCAGCCCTAATTCCCTGAGAAGTACCCTTTTTCCTATGTTCCCTGATCAGGTCTCTGATGGGCCACCTGGATGCCAAGCTGCCCATGGTCACAGCCTGTAATGAAGGCTTAAAAAAACCTTATTTGTGTGTGTGTGTGTGTGTGTGTTTGTGTGTGTGCCCATGGATGTGTGCACACCCCTCTAAGCATGTTGGTTGCATACCCATCAAACAATTACAATATGGCTTGTAGGTCATTGTAGGTTTTTGTGTTCCCCTCCGTTTTACTGTGATGCGATTAATTATTCCAGAGTCAGGGAACAGGATTTATGTGATTAGGATTTTTGAACTGTTGAGATCTACTGATGTTTGCTTTAAGTAGTGTACATAAACACACATGAAATGCAGTCATTTTGCATTAAACACAAACCCACACACGGGCTGATAACTCCCAATGTAATGTGCTGAGTGTGAGAAAAAAAGTCAGTGTGATGGATTGTTGTGAACACAAACACACACACACACACTCACACACATGCTTTGTACACCCTTTTAATGTCAAAATTTTCATGACCATATCCCAGTTTTGCCTCCTTTACAGACAGACCTGCAATCAGATTGTCATTGTCTTATTATTCTCTCTTGATATGCCTTTCCTTTTCATATCTCCTTTGTGTGTGTGTGTGTGTGTGTGTGTGTGTGCGCGCGCATGTGTGTGTGCATGTTTGTGTGTCTGTGTAGAATACTCCGGTGGGCACGTCTGTGTTCATGGTGAATGCCACAGACCCGGACCAGGGCACAGGGGGCAGTGTGCTCTTCTCCTTCCAGCCGCCCTCACCCTTTTTCTCCATCGACGGAGCCCGTGGTATTGTCACTGTCACCAGGACCCTGGACTATGAGACCACCTCTGCCTATCAGCTCACTGTCAATGCTACGGTGAGACACACACACACACACACACACACACACATAAGCACACACTCAAATATATCTGTATGAAACACATTATAAAACTGCCCATACTTGAATAAAACACATTGAACTCAGTACTTATGCAATGCAAAGCAAAGCATGAGTGTTGTGTGTGACTTCATACAGCGATCTGCTTCTTACACACATTCTTTCAAACTTTCAGAAGTTACCCAGGATAACAGTATTTTTTGTCATCCTTTCCGTTGTGTTTCTTAGAGGAAAACATTGCTTTGATGGGCTAGTCTTCATTCATTCAAAACATACTGAGTACAGCCTTTGTATTTCATCAGACAGAATTCCCACTGATCACTGATTCAGTCCACACAGTGGAGTATATTCTTTTGATAATGCCTATAGTGTGGGTACTCCCTTGTACCTTCTAAAAATTATTCATAGACATCATGTGTGCTTCAACCATTTCATTGATTTAAAAACTCAAATTAAATTCTCTTTGTGTGTGTGTGTGTGTGTTTGTGTGAACAGGACCAGGACAAAAGGAGGCCTTTGTCTCGGCTGGCTAACTTGGCCATAACCATCACAGATGTGCAGGACATGGACCCCATCTTCACCAACCTCCCCTACAGCACCAACATTGTGGAGGGAGTACCTCTGGTCAGTCATCTTCTCTTCTCTTCTCTTTTCCCTTCTCCTCTCCTTTCTTTTCTCTCTTCTCTCTTCTCTTCTCTTTTCCCTTCGCCTCTCCTTTCTTTTCTCTCTTCTCTCTTTTCTTCTTTTCCCTTCTCCTCTCCTTTCTTTTCTCTCTTCTCTCTTCTCTTCTTTTCCCTTCTCCTCTCCTCTTTTCTCTCTTCTCTCTTCTCTTCTGACAAGCCAGAATATAACATCAAAATGTATAGTCTGGCCATGACCGGGCTCAATCCAAGGGGCAGAATCAGCAGTTGTCTTTCAAACTGCCTCTGCACACTGATAAGCTGAGAAGATACTGCTAGGATACGTCTCGGCAACTCTCTATTAGGACAAAGTGATGGGATTGGTCTGACCAAACCTTGGAAGAAAACCTACTTAGGCCCTATGGCTCATGGCTAACCATACCAACTGAGCAAAACTATTTGCTACCACTAGGGTATGTCTAGATATCCAGGCTACTCTTTTCTCTCTTCTTCTCCTTTCTCTCTCTTCTCCCCTATTCTCTTTTCCATCTTGTCTTGATTTTCTGCTCTGTTCATCCTCATCCCCTCTAATGTTTTATTGCTCCTGAAATCCAGCTCTCTAGAGCGCTGAGAGATGGAGTGATGACCCAGAGAGACAGAGAGCTGTAGGGAAGGAGGAAGAAGAAGCTTGCAGTAAATAGATGCCATTATCCCCCCAACCTCCTCAACCACCTCCTTCCTGAGTGTGTGAGGTGGCGTCAGTGTTTCAGGAGTGTAATTAAAGCATTAGATTTACGCTCTGCCTCCTGTACTGAGCGGCCCCAGCTGACTCCAAAGGTCAGCCAGACCAGGATTTATGTTTGAGGAGGACAGAGGCGTAGAGCAGATTTACTCACTGTGTCAGACACCTCTGGCATGAGGAGCATATGTATGTGTGAGTGTGTGTGTGTGTTGAAAGGGGGGGATGCAGTCATGTTCATTTGGTAAATGTCATTATGTCTCTGAGAATGAAAATTTTTGCATCATCATGTTTTGGGGGATGGTGTGCATGTGTGTGTGTGTGTGTGTGCGTGCGCATGCGTACATGCGTGTGTGTTTGTATGGTCACTGAACTGTTTTGCTGGTGTTTCATGGGGATGGTGGGGGATGGTGTGTGTGTGTGTAGGATCTCTGAACAGTTTTGCCATTCTGTAGCACATTGCTCACTGTCACATACCTAGCTGTCAACTTTATGAATGTGACTCAAACTTACGTAGACGCCTGTTGTACATCAAATGCATTTATGCTCAGACTTTCCGGAACTATTACATCTCTGTCTCAGCTTCCTCTCTCTCCCTCCCCCTCTCTCTCTTCTTTGCCTTCTGTCCCTCTCTCCCTCTCTGCACCTCTCACTTTGTCCCTCTATGCTGTAACAAAATGTCAAGTGCAGCATTTGCATGCATATTAACGGCGCGTGACGGCAACTGGGCCCGGGTGTCTCCCAGCCCGCACGATCCATCAGCTGTCAGAGGGAAGGTCAAACACAGAGAAAGAGAGAGAGAGAGAGAGAGAGACAGAGAGAGAGGTGGAAGAGAGAGAAAGAGATTATGAACTGCATTTCTCCTTTCTCAGTGGTTAGAGAGCCTGGTCTGAGTAATACAGGTTCACATTGAGACTTACATTTAGGAGCAGCTACACATTGCAGGTGTCCTAACGTAACCTTAGGCTAAATGTAAAGAAACTAGGCCTGGCCAGTTGAAGTTGATGCCAGTTACCTACCAACAAAACATACCATAAATGATAGCAGTAGCCTACATTTTAGCCAGTTTGCTGGTTTGAGATAGATAGTAAAAGAAGAGTTGTTTGTTATGTGTTGAAAGAGGACAAGCTTGCAAAGTAGTAACGCTGTGGTGATAAAATATTTTTTAAAATTAATAGTTATTAGTACATCTTAAAGAAGAATTCTAATGTGAATGAATCAACGTTCCTCTTGTTTGATGGTGTTGAGAGCTGTCGGTAGGCATGAGAACGAGAGGATATGGTACAGCTAACTGATGAGGACCCAGGAAAACAATAAAGGAAACAAAGCCGGCAGCTCTCAGGATTGACACTGTCCTGACACAAAGGGGCTAAAAGCAAAAATGACTGTTAGAAATCTTGGGGTCATCACTGACATTGACACTGATCTAAAGCAGTCACATGAAAGCAATCACTAAGTCAGCATTGTATCACCTAAAAAAAATGTCAAAAAGGATTCATAAAAACTTATCCATGCCTTCATCTCCAGTAAGGTTAATTACTGCAATGATCTTTTCACATGTCTTCCTTAAAAGGCCATGAAACAACTGATCCAAAATGCAGTTGCTGGGGTCTTACAAGAACAAAAAGAACTGACCACATTCCTCCAATTCTAAAGTCCCTGCATTGGCTTCCTGTAGGTTACAGAAATAACTTTATAGCATTGCTGATTTTGTTTAAATCACTAAATAGGACAGGACCTAAATACAAATCTGACATGTGTCAGCAATACACACCACTTAGGTGTCTCAGATCACAGGAGAAAAAATTGCTAGTAATTAGCTGCAAAACCATCTTCCTGAAGACATAAATGCCTCTACTGCTAGCAGTTTCAAATCTAGGCTTAAGACCAAACTGTTCTCAGATGTTGTCTCCTAATGATTCCTTTATCTTTTTTTATATTCTGCATACTTTTACACCTTTATTAATTCTAATATATATATAATATAAAAGATATTCTTATAAATTCTTGTCATGTTGTTATCTTTTTGTGTTTCTATTTTCTCCCATCTGCAGTATGCAAAGGCTTTTATTGTTGAACAGCACAATGAAATTCCTTCTGTATGAAAGGCACTATAATAAACTTGCCTTGTCTTTCCTTGCCAAACAACTGGAATATTGATTCACACTAGATTTGTCCTTTAAATTCAGAAATGTTCAAGAATAGCTTTACTGAGTGACTAGGTCAGTACACATGCTGTACTCCAAGTAGTACACAAATACACACACACCAGGGTAGATGAGGTTAAACTGCCTTTATCTTTCTTTGCTGTACTACTATGCATGTGCTTTTTGTCCTTCTGTACACACACACAAACACACATACACCCACACACACACACACACACCCACACGCATACACAGAGCCATGGCTTATGTTGAGAGTGTGTGTCAAATGTCCTCAAGGCCACTGACATTCACCAGCAAATGGTTATCAAACACAGCGGGATGACACAGGTCATTTCGTTCTTTAACACCCTCTCCCCTCTCTTGTTTCTCCTCTCTTTCTCTCTTCCTCCATCTACAGTACCTGTCCCTCCCCACTTTCCCTTTTTTCATAGCCTGTCATTTGGGCAAAACTTTGATGATGAGAGTGGGGGAAAAGAGAGAGAGGAAAAAATTCAACGAAGAGAAAGCCAAGGCTTGTCAGGAAAGCCAAATTCTGTTTTTTTCTCAGCCTTTTCTGTTAGTTTGTGTTTGTCGGAATGACATTCAGACCCTTTTTATGGGCAAACACAATTTGGCTGTCAGAGGGATGATCTGAATGAGCAGAGGAGAGATGCGATAGAAGAGGAGACAAAAGAGAAAAAAAGGGAGATGGAGAGAGAAATAGTGAAAGAGCGAGAGAGAGGGAGAGAATGCTGTTTGCTCAGACTGAGAGGATGAATGATTGAGCATTGCTCATGTGCTAACAGCACAAGGATGCCGAGCACATTATTTCAGTGTTGTTACTTTACCTCTCTCTCTCTCTCTTTCTGTCTACCCCCCTGTTTCCCTTCTCTTTCTACATTTCTTGTCCTACGTTTCAGTCTCCCCCCTCTGTCTTTGTGTTTCTTGTCCACTTGGCTTTCCGAGTCTTTCTTATTTTCTCCCCTTGATTCGTCTCTGGTTTGCAGTGTTGGTGGTCAGTGTGGAGAGCCTGAATTGATTCTGGTGTAAAAGGTTGGAGATGGGAGTGCTTGGGCAGAAATTGAGCATAAATATCAGGCAGACCTCACACAAACAAACGCACACAAGTACTCTCTCTCTCACACTCACACACACACACACACACACACACACACACACACACACACAAACATACGATTTGCAGGATCAATGAAGAAGACGACAGCATAAGTACAGGGTAAAGAGAGTATTCTCTCTCTCTCACCCACTCTCTTCCTCCCTTTTTCTCTCCCTCTTTCTCTCTCTCTCCCCTCCCATTCCTTTTTGTCCATTTAGGAACTCTAGATTGGGATTTAGTGGGACAGTACCCCCACAGTTACTATTAAAATGGAGGTCTAGAGTGGAAACCCTTTCTGTTACTGTTTCTTCTCCCCTCTCTCTATTTCTCTCTATCCTCTCATTCACCACAGTTTGCTCTTTAGGAAATCATTCTGTGTGACGCTATGACTGATTGAGGCTTGAGTGGCTGATGGGGGGGGGGGGGGGTGCTGTGGATCAAAGGCTCTTTAAATTGCCTTCTTACTTTTCCATTCACTGAATACCTCACTATCCACTTCCTTCCATTCCCTCTGAGTCCTCTGTAATTCACCCATAATAAAGCTTGGGATGGATGCTTAGACAGTGACCAAGTGGAGAAGCAACAGCTGGGATGTTTTTTCTCTCTCTCTCTCTCTCTCTCTCTGCAGGACTACATGGAACTAATTGACAGTTTGAGTTGTTGTTTCAGTGATGAGAGGGTGACAGGGAGTGGGGACAGAGGGAGGCAGAGGGATGAATGAGAGGGACTCATTATTTGCCATTGATGTGTGAAGTGAAGTGATTGGTGAGCACATTTTGAAAGGCACGTTTTGGTCCCTGATTTACTGTCATGAGTATCTGTTTGTGAGGATGTTTTAAGAATGTATAAAGCATTGGTGTTTGTGCCTGTGTGTATTTGGATGTAAGTGTGTGTGTGTGTCTTTGCATCCCTGTTTTCTGATTACGCACACTTTTTTTCTCAGGGCTACGAGGTCCGCAAGATCAGAGCCATAGATCAGGACCTGGGCCGTCCGCGAGGTATAGGCTACACCATCATTTCAGGTGAGTCCCATGACAACACTGACCAAACACTCATCACCAAACAGACCTGCTTGGCTGACCATCAAAGCCACTCATCTGTGCAATTCTGTCCAGTGCAAACCTACATCAGTGTGTCTGTTTATCCACATCAACTGTGAACAATGTCACATACATAGTTCACTACAGATTTGCCGCAGATTATCAATTTATTTACCAGCAATAAATGCTTTTCTGTATTCTGTATATTTGCTTGTGAGGCGTCGTACTGACAGCAGTAACACATTTTCATTATGGACAATAAAGATTATCTATCTATCTTTCCATTAAGACATATTTACTTTAAGCACTGCCAAACTTGAATATTCTGATATTCATACATTTCTTGTGTGTATCAGATTCAGAAACTCAACATCTGGTTTTGTCCAGTCTACAGCTCTAATGTTTATGGGGAGTCCCATGTGAATACCATACAGACGCTCACACACAAACACACACACTTGTCTTTTGAACATCAAAAACTGGACAGACAACACCTGCCTCTCTGACTACTTGTTTGTCTAACTGTCAGTCTTTCTCGCATCACTCAGTGCAAACTTGTACGCACATTAAACACTTCTGTCACATGTGTGTGTGTGTGTGTGTGTGTGTGCATGTGTGTGTGTGCGTTCGTGTGTGTGTGCATGCATGCAAACAGTGCCACATCATTACTAGAACTCATTTGAAAGTTTCTGTGCTCTGTCAAAAATAGCAGAAAAAAATCTTCCACACAAATCGAGACTTTTCAAGTGGACTTAGTCAATAACGTTATTCGCTGTCCCCTGCTACCTTCAGATTCCCTGTAGCCTCATTCCCCAGACTTAAGCCATGTTTAGGAAAAGGACAAAGGCATGTAAGGGATGATGACGGGGATTAGACACATAACTATAAGTGTCTACCAGAGCCACAGATGCTGCTGCAAAGTTTGTTTTTGTGGTTCAGTGTGGGTGTCATGATTCTAGAAAATGGGATACAGTGAATCATCATATGTCATGACAAAGCATACCTACACACACTCGCACACACAAACACGCACACATGCACGCACACACACACACACACACACACATGTACACACAAACACACACACACACACATGTACACACAAACACACACACACACACATATGCACACACACACACACACACACACACACACACACACACACACACACACACACACACTCCAGCACAGGATCCCAATATAATGTATATTCACTGCGGCCTTTTTCAGTACTGCCCTGTACACTTCCCCCACACACACCATTCACATTGTTATCAGTGAAAGACAGGCAAACAGGAGAGAGAGAGACGGGGGAAGGAAAAGAATGAGAGAGAGAGATGAGGATGGGGGCGTAGAGGGGTGAACGGAAAAAAGAAGTAGAGTGAGGAAGAGAGAATGAGAGGAGAAAAAGAGTACTGAGCCAGACTCCTAGATAGACTGACAGCTCAGTGTGCTGAGGAGTATATTTTGTTTGTTGAGTTTTTGCTTGTATGTTTACTTTGTTTACTTGTTTGTTTGTCCGCTATGCCAAAGTATTTGTGTATGGAGGATATAGACGGGTAGGTGGGAAGATCCGTCAGTGTGTCTTTCCCCTGTCGTGCATAACTACATACTACCGGAGAGATGGAAAATTGGATCAGAAAAGAAGACAAAACTGCATTTGAATCGAGAAGAAAAAAGAGAACTGGAAAAGAAAGAGGAAGAGTGAGAGGTAGAGTTGACATTCGGAAGAGGAGTGTGCTGTCCTATGTGTTGTCAGTGATAACAGGCGCAAGCCAGATGGGTTCACACAGTCAGCGTTTGCTTGGCTTTGATCATTGTGTGGGATGACATGGGCTCCAATCACACTCCAGTCTCTAGTCCTAAGGGTTCTTTAGGGACACCACTTAGCCCAAGTGAAAGTGTGTGTGTGTGTTTATGAACTATGTTTGCATAGCCATTGATGCTCTTTCTAATTAGACTTTGCACTAGGACATGACTGTGTCTTTACACACATACACACACATACATATACACACACACACTTAGCCATGCCGCTGACAAAAGTCACATACATACTCTGGAGCTCCTCTGGACTAGTCTTTGACCTCACTCATCACGGCTGTAATTACAGCCAATCAGTAGTTTCGCCTTCTCCCGCTGTCCCCCACTGACCCGGGCTTTAGATGCCAGTGTGCCATGCCCAGCTTTGACTGCCCAATGTGACCTCACTCACTCTCTCTGCCTGCTCCAGCATTGGCACCCTGTGACTGGGCGGTCCTGATGATGCCAGCTGCTTTTGTTGGCACGGTGCACGGTGAGATTGGCCTGGCGCGATAAGGCCAGCGTAAGGGGTGAATGGTGTGGTAATATGTGCCATCGCTCTGTGCCATCTGCGGCCTTTGGCAGAACCCTTGTTCTGTGCCACCCCATTTGCTGCCTCAGGCTTCTGTGCCACCTCCAACTTGAGGACAAAAATGTGAAGGAGTTTGGTTGATGTGTCTATGCCTCCAACACCTTGTTTCATGCACTGAAATGCAGATGTAAAGATATGCAGATCTAAGGTTAGCTGCGTGGTGTGCTTTTTTTTGTAAGAGAAGTGTTACTATGGTTTAACCCCAGTAACAGCTGTATTAGATTCCACAGTACTACTAGATATGGTTGTACAGCCAGTAGTGAAAGAGGTTTGAAACTCTACTACCACAAACTTGTTTCATAGCAAATATTTTTTGCATAGATATCAGTGTTAGGGCTGTCAACTTTTGATTTCAGCTTGGAACGAGTGAAAGAGTAGGCACATAGATGTGTTTTAAAACACCCAAATAAACGATGTTAACTTTTTTGCTGTTATTTGTCGAGCACTTGTCAGGACCTGTTATCCAACTCTGGCTATCTCCCCCTCCTTTCCATGCCTTCTTTGAAAGGCCTTTCTGCTTCACCTGTCCTGATTCTTCAGGATCCTGTTGCCATGTGCTCTTCATTCTCATTTTTTAATAACAGTCTGAACAAATTTATGGGTTGGTGATATATGAAAGCTTATATGATAGGACTCAGTATATACAGTATATTATATCAAATAATTTTTCTCCCCTAGTCCTGCGTACCATACCACTGAATCTTTCAGTGCTATGCAGTACCAGCCCATGTGAGCCTTATTCCACCCCTGGGTATAACAGAAAGACTTTTTTTGCCCATTATCACCCTTGCTCTATTCCCTGCTCGACTGGCTCTTGGCATAAGCAACCTGGGCTCGCCTATGTTCGCCTAGGGCGCTAAAATTTTGGGGGGGCATCACAATATATTTCTTTTTAGTCTTTCTCTTGTATTTCTACAAAAAGGGGGCAAACCTCAAATCTGGCCAAATTTTGGCTAGGCAGCAAAAAGGCAAAAGCCTGCCCTGACTCCCTGTACACCCTTCTACTGATTGGATTGGCAGAGTTCATCCAAACCCCTCATATTCCTTCCAACTCACTGACGCTCACTCATGCTCACTGATCATCTGCTGATGGCCTCCCCCTCTCATCTCTCACTGGAACCTCTTGGTTTCTCATTAAACACTGTTAGATTAATGTACATTTGTACATTATATTTTTGGTTGCCTGAGTACAATATCTAATGAGTAGGTCTAAATAAATCTCCCCAGACTCTAGCCAGACATTTCACAGTCTGGAAAGGAGGAGAACAGGAGAAGGAACGCCTCTGGTTATGGCTCTAATTAGAATGTCTTAACAGCTCAGATCTGCAGACAATTAGTCACACGGTCATTAAAACAAGGGAGAAATCCATCTCAGCATAAGAAAGCAAATAGTAGGGGATTGGGAGCATCCATAAATTATTATAAGTGATATAACAAAATTAATCACCAAATGAAGAAAAAAGAAAAAATGTGAAGACAAACCCTTGGCAAACCCTGATTGTGAAGAAAAGGAATAGTTAGTGTTGTAAAGTCGAGGGGTAAAGGAATAATACTTTGTGGGGAGTCATTGCTGCTGTTGTTTAAAATCGGCATTAACTGTCATGCCGACAATGCTGGCTGGCTCTTTGGCGACGCCATCATAGCCCATGGCTATCACCTAGTGGTTAATCTGTGCAGATGACTGGAGTCAGCTATTGCTATCCGCTGAAGCATCATCACACTTAAACTTTTATCTCTGGGTGGCATCCAAATCTACAGGCTTTTGAGAGCAGAGTTCTCAGGCCGTCTGCACACCAGCTATGACATCTTTTCAGAGCACTTTCAAATTTTGTTTGCCCCCTGACACATTTTAGCACATTTTGATGCTGGTGTGCGGGGTTGTACTGAAAACATAGAAATAACAATGTTGAAAGTGCAGTGCTCCACACTTTGTCGGAACCTTTAAATTATACTTTTATGTAGTGGAAGCATGTTGACCTGACTCTTCCTGACCAGAAGACCTCCCTCAGTGTTAAACGTGCTGGGCAGCCAAATCTACTGGCCTGTGAGAGCAGAGTTCTCAGTCTCCACAGCTGGTAGCCTTTAGCCCAGAGCTCACTCTTCTCTGGTGAGGAAGTGCAAAACGCTAACTGCTAGCATGTATGAATGAAGCTTCACTCGGCATAGCTTAGCAAGGACCCAGCTACTTGGGGGTTGAAGTGACACACAGAGGGAGGCAGCCAAAAAGACAGGAGGAGGAAAGAAAGGGGGAGAGAGGAGGGAGGTTGGGAGTTGTAGGAGATTTCCCAGCGGGAGCTGCAAGGTGAGCGCAGCGGCACGCTTCACTAAGCCCCCGCAGTGAGGAGGAGGCGCAGGGCTCTGATAGAATCATCACTGCTAAAGAGATAACAGACACGGAGAGATCTCCAAGAGTGCCGGGGAACGGGATGGGCGGCAAGGGACCACACACACATATACTACTTGTTCTGTGTTTGTGTGTGTCTGTGTGTGTTTGTGTGCGTGTGTGTGTGTGTGTGTGTGTGTGTGTGCATTTGTACTCACTTCCCTGGGTGTCCTCTGAGGGTACACTGTGCTCCTCGGGGACTCGTCTCATTAGCTCTGTAATTTAGATTAACGAGGTTTTAATTGCGGGTGATCTCAGCTAACGATCTAGGGAACTGGGATCAGGGGTTTACTCTCTTTCTCTCCCTCACTTTCTCCTCTTCTCTCTGTCACTCTCTCTCTCTTTCTCTCTCTGTCTCTTCAAGCACTAATCTTTGCTTTGATGCTGCTGAGTGGTGCAGGGCTGATCTTAATGGTTTTGAAGTTGCTGTTGTTTACCAGAAACACAGCAGCCCCTTTGCTCTTAAAAGATGAAGGGACTGGAATTGTGGGGTTCTTAAGCCCTGCTCAAGCAGAACGTGAAGAGAAGAAAAGAGAACACAGTTGGGAAAAAAATGAAATTCTTTCCTCGCACAGCAAATGGTCATCAATACATGTTTTTCAAACTCTATGATCTTTGAAGTTAAATAAGGGAAGAATATGATAAAGACAGACTGTTGTGTATATGCTACAGGTTGTGATTCAATCATGACCACTGTCCACAGAATAGCACTAATCTTTAAACATTTCACGTAAGAAGGTATCCTTATCATATCTTTACATTCTTCTTCTCTTTTATTTACATCTTTAACTAATTGGATGTTCTGGAGTCCCCTTACTGCAGATTAAGTATACAGTGTTGGTGTTTCCTTGTTTTTTGTAAAATGTGTTCCTTACAGTATTGAAAGAAGATTCAAAGATTCAAACATGAGAGTTGATAGGGAAACCCAGTGTCATCATTTTTCAATCAGAGATTAAAAATACATCTGTCAGTGGGTGTAAAATTGTGTCTGCTTCCATGTGTGCGAATGTGCATGTGTCTGTGTGTGTATGAGAGAGAAAGAGAGAGAGAGAGAAAGAAATGTACAAGTGTGCTCACTGCAACATGCTCCACCCCAAGATAGATTTCACTGATGGCATCTTACAATTAATATCTATTGCCATAGATTCTGTCTCAGCTATGGAATGGTTTTGCCTGTCTTCTCCAGCAATTTTGATACTTGTTTCACCATGCTTCCTCTAACAGAAATACAGTTACACTCTTTCTATCTCTACCTCTCACACACACACGCACATACACATCCATGTGTACACATATCCTGTGTCACCTCAATCAGACTCTGGTCCAGTGCGTCAAGTGGAACTTTCCCAAATGTGAGGTTAGGAGCCCTGATGGACAGGCATCATCAGACTTCACCCCACAGGGCAGTGAGAGAGAGATGAAGAAGGATGTGAGAGAGAGAGGGATAGAGTAAAATAGAGAGAGAAAGAGAGAGAAAGAAAGGTCCTCATCTATACCAGCTGGGGCTGGCACAGCTGGACGTGGGACCTAGGGACTGGCTTTGCCCCTCTGCCCATGATAAAGATACCCTTCAAAGCGGCATGCTTGTCTCTGGAGCTAGAAGACTCACTGGAGGTTCTTGCACCAATTGCTAACACTAATGCTACAGGCCAACAGTGCACTGAGTTCCCCAGTGCTTAGAGAAACCACCCTGGGCACAGAGCTGCAGCGCTCTGGCCTCTGGGGTTCAGCTGCCTTTGAAGTCAGTCAGGTCCTTAGGAGGAGACAAAAGTCCCTGATATGGTGGCCATCAAGGACCAAATTTTAATAATACCACAATGTCTTAATATTTTGCACTAGATGGAAAGATGGAAGGTCTTGAAGGTCTGAGTAAATTCTTCTAAATGCACACATATGCACACGCTAACACACACACTCACACACACACACACACACACACACAACCAGGCATCTTTTACTATCTTGATTCTTGGTTCTGGAACTTTATTTCATCCAACCCTCTATCTGCTCCTTCGTCTTTCTTCCTATTTCTCTTTCACTTACATACCTACACACACACACACACACACACACACACACACACACACACACAAACCCTTGCCACATTCCTTATCTTCTGTACTTTCTATTCAGCTTGTCAAAGGTCTAATCCAAAATCCTTTTCTCTTTCTGGAACGCTGGTTCACCATACCCGCTTCCCCTGCCATCCATCCTCTTAGCGACACTGTTAGTATCAGCAGCCTCTTTGCCTTCCTCAGGCGCCCCTCATGCCATATATATATATGTATCATCCGTCTGCATTAGCCGCGCACAAAATAGCCTGATCTGGACTTCAGGGGATGTGACGCACACCTGCATGCAAATCACATATGCTTACAACCTCTGACACACACACACACACAAATGCATTATGTGAATCTTGAATCTCGAATCTCTGGCGCACACACACACATAAACACACACACACACACACACACACACACACACACACATTTCTCCTCACACAGTGTTTTAGAAAGCAATTAAAATATTCAGTCAACATGTTTGCATACAAACACACACACACACACACACACACACACAGAGAGACTACTCCTTACACAGTGTTTTTGGTATTAGCAGACAAGTAGAAGGCAATTAAAATATTCAGTCAACATGTTCAGATACACACACACACACACCTGACTGAAAGATGTGCAGCCCTGAGCCTCAGCGGTAGTCTCTGGAGGGAAGCGGATCTGCCATGTCTGACATCAGAGCCGGACTGCAGGTCAGCCCTCTGCAGCCGCGCCATTTCCCGCCTGGCCACCCAGATAAGCTCAAAAAGACGATTATTTTTTCCCTCCTTCTTCTCTTCCTCCTCCCTCTCCCCTTCCTCTCCATCCTTACTCTCTCAGTCTCTCTCATCCTCTCTCTCTCATTCTCTCTCTCTCTTTTCCCTTCTTACTCACACACACAAACACACAAGTCCTTCTTTAACACCCAAACAAGCAGCAACTCTGTCACACTACACTGTGACACTACACCCTATACATGCAAACATACACACACACACACACACACACACAGTCATAATAGCGTATCTCCATCCCACAGTGTGGTTACAGCCCGCTGCTCAGATCCCTCCTGGTATATTGAGCTCTAATATGGCTCAGGCGTGAGTGAGTGTGTGTTAGTGTGTGTGAGAATGTTATTGCACACTGCCTCTATCGCAGTCTCTTTGGACTAGAAGCAGTCTTTTCAATTAGCAGCTGAGGGCCTCGACCCTCACAGCCTGTCTCTGCTAGTCCACCACTTGAGATTGCTCTCTCGAACAAGGCATAGATACACACAGCATACACAAACACACACACACACACACACACACACACACACACACACACACACACACACACATATGCAGTCTGCACATGGACAAGAGCATATGCAAACACAAACACACACACACACACACACACACAGACACAATGTATATGGCTAATTCATACCTACATGCACTCTCACATAGACTATGTGAGTTGTTAAACATATTATTGTAAAGCAGTGAGTAAGACACTCTACACGTGTGCAGTAAAAGGATGTTGGCATGCATGCTTTTACTCATAAAGAGGACTTAAAATTGGCCAGCACAATAGCCCACTTATAAGCAGGCAGAAATGTCCAAGTGATTCCTCTCCAATTGTGCTCCCCATATTGATGTCCAAAACTCCTGAGATGCTTTGTGTTGTACTGTTGTTATAGTGTGTGGCTGTGGACTGCCTCAATTGGCTGTGTGTGTGTGTGTGTTAGCATGCACAGGTTTAATGAGCTTAATCAATCAGTGCATCAATGAGCTGCACTCAAGCAGACTAGCGGCCGGCGTACTCCTGCTGGTCAGCCTCTTGTACTGACGTGGAGTAGAGATGACACACTGTGTTTTTTTTTTCTCATCACACTCACACACACACTCACACACACGCATGTGCATTAACAAGATTTGCTTATAGAGCACAGATATGTGCACACACAAACACAGACACGCATGAGCATATGGCAACACCTGCATAAACATATGGAAATCCATGTCCATATGTGGGGAAAGAAATGTAATGCGTTTTCAAAGCTCTCTCATGTAGCATAATACTTAATAAAGCCGCTGCTTTGTATCTGAGACATCTCTTTTGGTCGTGTGTTTGAAGATTCAGATAGATAGATAGATACAAAATGGTTTGCTGTACTAGCCAGCATTTGTAAACTACCATGTTGTGCACACACACACACACACACACACACACACATGCACACACATGCACACACATATACACACTCAGAGACAAACGCAAGCCCATGTGTATGTACACCTCCAGCTGGATCCCTGATAAAAGGGAGATCAATCATCTCTCAATCTCCTTTAAGAAGCACAGTTGACACGCTGATCAAAGTGTCCAATCTCTTTCTCTGGTTGTGATTATCCCCCTCCCCTTCCTCCAGGTGTGGGAAACTCACGATCAATTTTTCATGTGACCCTTTATCAGCTTATGATGCCACTCACGTCTGTGTGTCTGTGTGTGTGTGTGTGTGTGTCTGTGTGTGTTTGTGTGTGTGTGTGTGTGTGTGTGTGTATGTTGTGCACATGGTGTGTGTGTATTGTTGGGGGGATATGCCTGTCCATGTTTAAGTGTGTCTGTTTGACTGCAGATGGGCTTGTGTGTATGCCAAGTATAAAGAGTGTGTGAATAACAGACCCAGACCAGGAAAGGACAGAGATGGGACTTAGAGCTTATGTCAGTCACACATATAAGCTCTTCCAATCATTTTACCTCCTCTTCTTGCCTACTAGCAACCAGATCCAGCCCAGATGTGGCCCAGACATGGGCCAGATCCTCTGCTGAACCAGCAGGAATCCAGCCCAGCCCCCCACACACTGATGTTTTTTTTCCTATTATCTATGTTATTATCATTTCTGACTTTACTTTGTTAGAGAGGTGATGCTTTAAATAAAACTTCATTTAGCATTCATGAGATTCACACAGTCTGCTTGTGGCAAGACACCCAGGAGGGTATTGTCAGTCAGCATCAAGAAGCACTGTCATGAAACACACAATGTGCATGTGTGTTTGTCTGTGTGTGTGTGTGTGTGTGAGAGAGAGAGAGAGAGAGTGAGAGACAGAGTTGTGTGTTTCCGTCTGTCTGTCTGCCTTTACGTAACAATATGTGCGCTTTGCATGTGCACAGACATAACCCCAGGCTATGAGGTGGATATTTTATATGAGTTCTTCGTGGACATTACATTTGCACATTTGCATGAAAGCAAAAAGAAAGCTTAGCATCTAGGGTGTGTACACAGCCTCTGCTCTCTTTAATCTCAAAGGTTTTGTGCACTTACAATTGAAACTTGCTTGAGTACACAGCACTGTTAATAGCATGGAGTAAAGTACATGGTGAGACTGATGCTTTACATAAAGTGTGTAGGACACATACACTGATGGAAGAGTCTGTCTAAGATCCTAAATCATACAGCTTCTCTTTCACACACACACACACACACACACACAAGCATAAGTCAGTGCAAGTGGAGGAGTGAGCGCAGTTGCGTGTAATATATCACTGTACAAAACACTCAGACACCTACATCCTCTCGTCACAAGATCAGCCTAATCTGATCAATTTTCTCCTCTCTGTCTACCAGGACCATATATATATATATGTGTGTGTGTGTGTGTGTGTGTGTGTGTGCATGTGTGTGTGTGTGTGTGTGTGATATTTCTCCATTGTCTCATATTGTCTTCCATTCTCTTACTTTCTATTTTCACCCTTGTTTTGTCCTCTTCCTTGTTTACAAGTTTTTACTCCTCTGTCTTTCTGTCTGTCTTGACCCCCCCCCCCCCCCCCCAATACCCATAATTATAAACTCTCACTGGCTGAATCTCTCATTTTATCTGTTCTTTCTCTTTACTTTAACACAGAACAGCAGTACTAAGTGTGCAATTAGAGGGAATTGTTATCGACTGTGTGTGTGTGTGCGTGTGTGTTTGTGTGTGTGTGTGTGTGCGTGCGTGTGTATGTGTGCGTGTGTGTGTATGTGTTGGAGGGAGAAAGAATGCATGTGTTCTGTATGAGGTTAGCAGCATTGATATAAATGTTGATTTCTGTCAATGCCATGAAAACCTGTATTGTATTCCATTCAGTTACTGCCTATTCTGATTGACAATCGGAGGCCATTGTTGTTTGCCATTGTTATTGGGCCTCTGCTGTGTTACCTGGACTTGTCCACAACAAGTGATAATCAGAGACGGCAACACTGGCTGAAAGCTAAACAGCAGGTCCACACATAAACAGCAATTACATTAGAATTGCATATACAAAATATTGTAAATGGACTGCATTTATACAGCGCTTTTCTATTCCTACGAGCACTCAAAGCACTTTACAATGTATGCCTCACATTCACCCATTCACACATGCACATTCACACACCGGTGGCAGAGGCGGCCATGCATGCCAACCTGCCACCGGGAGCAATTTGGTGTTCAGTATCTTGCTCAAGGACACTTCGATGAGGTCAGGCGGAGTGGGGCTTGAGCCTGTGTGTGTGTGTGTGTTTGTGTGTGTGTGTGTGTCTGTCTGTCTGTCTATCTGTCTGTCTGTGTGTCTGTGTTCGTACACCTGCAAAGGCCAGGCTGCTACTACTACAAGACTATACCAAGTAATTCCAATTTGACGTTTAACCCTACTGAGATGCATCTGGCCCACCTATTCTCCCCATAATTGTTTATCCATGAACTGTAATATTGCCATAATGGCTACATCTACTAATGCAATGGATCCCATCATAAAGCTTGCATAGTCTTTCACAGCAGCATCTTCTTGTCCATTTGATTCGTCCGAGATATTTTCTCTCTGGTTACAAAAATGGGAAATACAAGGTTTTTCACAGACTGGGACAGTAGATATATGTCTCTGTGTTGTAAAACAATACTTTTTTCCTAGTAAATTGCTTAAGTAGTGGAAGAGAGGAGTTGTGCTTCATTTTGGAGGAGAGTGCTTCAGATACATTACTGCAGTGGTTGTGGCTGCTGCTGATATCAGCTTAAACGCACAACTGGTCTACACACACACACACACACACACACACCCCTGACACAACCACATCGCCACTAACACTGCTCTTTACACCGAAGCGGAAAAGTCCAAGAGTGACCAAGAGAGCAGTGAAACAGCAGAAAGTTTTTGCGCTGGGATTTTGGGTGGCAAAGGTGGCAGCATTACTACCAAGCAAGCAAGAATTAAACTGCCTGTGTGTGTGTGTGTGTGTGTGTGTGTGTGTGTGTGTGTGTGTGTGTGTGTGTGTGTGTGTGTGTGTGTGTGTGTGTGTGTGTGTGTGTGTGTGTGTGTGTGTGTGTGTGCTTGTGTGTGTGTGTGCATGTGTGTGTGTGTGTGTGTGTGTTTCTATGGTTTCTATGTGTTTGGGTGCACTTAGAGTGCACACCTGATTATGCTGACGTGTGTGTGTTTATGTGTCTGAGCGGTTTGTTTAGGCGTA
>JAIFZK010000045.1:165000-170000 GCA_027481765.1 Tenualosa thibaudeaui
TCGATCTCTCGCTCTCAAATTCAGAAGTGCTTTATCGGCAAAGTAATTATTACATATATATAGATAGAATACAGATAGGGAATGTACAAATTAATGACAGATACAAAAATTCACAGAAATCAATATGTGAGCAAAAATATCTCTTTCTTTCTCTTTTTTTCTCTTGTTTTTATGTGCAGATATAATTTCACTCTACCTGACTGCACGTGCACACTCACATGCATGCACCGCCTGCTGCTCCTCCATACACACACACACACACACACACACACACACACACATACACACACATGCATGCACGCACACTCACACTCAACTCAATTTTCTCCCTGTCCCTACTCTCCCCACCCCGTCTTCTTGTCCCCCCTCCACCTCTTGACCTCAATCGGAGGTAATTACCCAGTGGTGCTGTTTGGCCGCTCTCTCCTCTGACCTCCCTCTCTGGCCATCAAAAGGGGACTATGGTCGTCCAGAGGTCTGCCCAGGCGTCAAGTGACTGGCCTGAGGTTAATGTTCTCAGCCCCAGGCCTTGTCAGCTTGGCTCTCCCAATGGGTCCACACTGGTCTTCATCAGTACTCCTGAGACCAGGCCTCAGACTGCATTATGAGTGGCTAAAATGGCCACAGAGAGGAGAGAGAGAGAGAGAGAGAGAAAGAAAGAAAAGAGGGAGAGAGACAGATGCAAGGAGGAGGTTTGCAAAGTAAAGCATGGGAGGTGTGGTCAGATAAGCTATAGTGTGATTCAATTTGGTTGGACTACAAAACCTTATGCAGTGGATGTATGTTTAGTTGCTTAATGAAATCACAGTTAGTTAATAGAGATGTTGGCATTATAGACATGTATAAACATAGGTACTATTAATTGTGAGCATTTGATTTACATATAGCGACTGTAGCAATGAATGTATATTATGCATCATAAAGACAATTATGAAATGCTTTTAATGCCCTCTGCATTTGATTTTATATCATTTAGTCCTTCTAGAGGTATATCTTTATCTAATACTTGGGCACTGTGTGAGCTCAGATCGACTATTTCATCTTTTATCTCTTCTGAAGATACACAACAGCAATTGTCTGCACCACTCTCAGCTGTACTAGTGATTGATTCCATGCTGCCCTCTCTCCCCTGTTTTCTGTTGTAGAATTAATGGTACGGACAGCCTGCACTTTGGCACTGAGTGTACTGGCTCTAAGTCCACAACACACACTCACCACACTCTCTTCTTTGTGCACCGTACAGTCTTTGTTAAAGCTTCAACAAGTTTTTTTAATGGTTTACACTTACCTGAGGGTGTCAAGAGTGACATGAGCCTGTCTTAAACCTGACATGAGGTGTCCTTAACATTAAAGACACTTTTTTAATGTACATGATTGTTGTCATTGAGTCATTTCGGTTTTTGTAAGTTGCCACTGTTTGGGATGCATTACAAGACATCACAACAGACATTTTGAGGTGTCATTACATGTTATGTCATGTTTGTGCTCATATCGCTCCTATGTTGACACCCGTAAGTAAAGTACTCTCGGTTCCGGCTGTGGTGTAAGGTCCATGTTCCATGTGCGCTAGTGGTTGTCAGTCATGCTGTCAGCATTCACAGCAAGGGAGCTGCCTCTCCCTCAACAGCATGTTGCATTGCTGCGTGCAACACAACGCTAACCATAGTCTGCTGTCACTCCTGGAGTGTCAATTAGCAGCACCCACCTATCATAAACCTCACCAATCACAAGTCAAACCTTTCTCTTGAGCCAAACTTAGCACAAATAAAAACAAATGTATGTCTGTAAACTGTATGCTAGAATATTGAACAAGTGGTCATGTTATATACCGCTAGGCGGTACATCTATTTGAACAAACTACATTCTATACATAGTCCATGCACAGTTCTCTTAAGTCACGTAAACCAAGACCGAGACCAACAAACTCAAGTAAATAACCAACACAATAATCAAGAGTGTTCATGTGGACTTGACAGTAATACAGTTGGACAGTTGTTGATATGTGCAGTCGTTTCTGTTAGTGTTTGGATAGCTTGCTGCCCAGGGCTAGCAGCTAACCGTCCTGAATGAAATCAGTCCTGTCGGTTCCTTGGGAAATTAATAAAGGGTTTCTAAAGTATCTGCCTGTGCAGCTCCAAGGAAAAATCCAGTCGCACAAAGTACACACACACACATACGCACACACACATACACACACACACACACACATATATCAACACACTCTCACTCTCTCTCCAAAGGCAGAGCAGCACATTCAATCAGTGTGACTCTTTGTTTGATTTCCATCGACCAGATCGCAGTGATTTCATTCTCATGTATGAGCTGTTGCTATCTTAGGCAGGCAACGGGCGTTCCCATATGCAGGCTGTGGCATGCCAGGTGATGGCACCTCACCCTGAATGTCAATCTAGTGCAGAAGAATCCGCCAGCGAACGCATCAGCAAACGAATAAGGGAAAGAAGGAGCCAGTGTAGAACAAACAAACAAACTAACTAAAAGTACAAGCATGCGGCAGAGATTCGCCCCAGGGCACCGTGGTAGAGCCACTGGTCTTGTCCAATTTAGCATAACAATGGCTAACACTTATGATGTAGTTCAGATAAAAGACCAGAAACGAGAGTGAGTGAGTGAGTGAGTGTGTGCGTGTGTTTGTGTGTGAGTGTGTTTGTGTGTGTGTGTGTGTGTGTGTGTGTGTGTGTGTGTGTGTGAGAGAGAGAGAGAGAGAGTGCGAGAGAGAGAGTTGCTGTTTCTGAAATGGCATACTGCTGTATACCAAATGCAACAGGAGCTGGGTGGTTTCATCAAGAGAATGTTTGTAATTTTGCACTTGAAGACAGACACTGAAATGAGGACACTGTCTGTCTTGTAAATTTGGTAGGATTAAGTGAAATGAGCACACATTTTGTAGAACTACAAAAAAAAAAGTTCTAGCAATGTTACATCCCAGATCGTATGCAGTATGCCATTTTGGAAATAGCAGGTGTTTGTGTGTGTATGTGAGAGAGAGAGAGAGAGAGAGAGAGAGAGATGACCAGGAGGATAGATAGACTTCTGATGATGTTGTTTGGTGGGTAAAACAGGAGTGGATGGACTGGGGGTTGGGGGGGAGTAGGGAGCAGTGGGTAGCAGCAGGAGTAGGGGAGGATGAGAAGCAGAGGAAGGAGTGATGTAAGAGGAGGTGCACAGAAAAGTCTGATCACTTCATGTCTGCCATCTCCATCTGCTGGACATAATTAGTGTGCAGTGAACAGAGACACCAGCTGCTAGGTGAGGGAGAGTAGGAGAGATAGATAAATAGATAGGAGAGAGAGGGTGAAAGGATAGCACACAAGGAGGGGAGGAAAGAGAGAAGGAAAGAGAGAGCGAGAGAGAAAGAGACAGAGAGTGTTTGTGGGGGCAAAAGGATTTAGCGGTGTCACAGACAAGCAAGTGTCTTAATAGTTGTCAGACCTGGGGCCTATACTATGAAGCGAGGTTCCTGGTTAGCCTGGGTAACTTTGGGAGAAACCATCGATCTCCAAAAGAACACTGCACTGAGCATCTGTTGCCCCTGAAGTGACGTTGTTTGGAGATCAATAGTTGCACCTGTAACTGTCGCCAGTTGTGTCCTATATACCCCCCAGCTTTGTAGAGGAATATGCAGTACCAGAGTAGGCTTTTAGGTTTCTACAGGCAGTGTAGCAGTAGCCAACAGAAAAGGTTTCTAATGGTAGCAGAAACCATTATCATACAGCATTTGATATGTTGTGGAACACAGTGGAGCTTGTGTTTTTATGATATTAGAAGTTGCATTATGTCACTTTGAATAGTGAGCAAGGTGACTTTTCAGGCTTAAAGACTAGGCATAGACTTTTTTTGAAGTATCCACAGAGACAAATAGATGACATCTTCTGTGGGTCTGTTCCCTGTGTTTTCATCTGCAGTGTTTACACATGTGTCTATGCACCACCCCATCCATATTCGCCATGTGCCTCCACCAGATGCAGCCATAATCATTCACCTGATAGCGATCTCTGACACTATCTCTTCTGCCTGTCTCTTCTGCCTTCCTCAGGAAACACCAACAGCGTCTTCGCTTTGGACTACATCAGTGGCTCCCTCACTGTGAATGGTCAGGTGGACAGAGAGAACCCGCTTTACTCCGCCGGATTTGTCCTCACTGTGAAGGTATTGTTTGCTGATTGGTTGATCAGGGAAATGGAGGTGGGCAAATGTGTTGAAAGGAACTCCAGCTCGCAGGCAGAGCCACTTGACATTTGCCACCAGCTCTCATTATGAAATTAACCTCCAGTCAAAATCCATGGCTATCAAAAGCTGTTTGACCAGGACTTCTTTGTAGAATACAATGGCATCATTTTAATCAATAATTAACCAACCCCCCATTTTCACTTCCTGAAGGATGAGTATTAAAGTAAGTTCTATTAGTATGAACATGTGAATGTGTTGTAGTTACTTAGGAGTCTGATATTTTCTCAGTGGGGGATTGCTGCTTGACTGTGAAAGGGCTAAATAAGAAGCAAGCTAACTAAGGGAATCACATTTAACTGGACTCAAAGTTATGGTAGACATGAGCTTTTTAAAAGTCTCCATTGCATGTACAGTGTTGATATGGCTCATTGTTAATATGCTATAATTAAACAGTGGGTGCATAACACATTCACAGCAGGTGTTATTAATTGCTCACAAAGCATTCATGACTGTTTCATAAGACATGACTCAACATTCCTACACAACCTTTCTTAAATATGGAAGACAGAATGCCGATAACTTATCAATATAAAACTCCAGCGTCCTCAAAGCAGCATTGCTGTTTTTGTTTCTTGCCTGATCATGTCACATCTAAATATTTCATGAATGTCTTATGTAGTCTACTACAAATGTCACTTTACTATAGAAGTTCTGAGGTATTTAGAATCACTTACTCACTTAAAATTGAGAGGAAAACTACATAGAGATGACCAGTATTTGTGGACTCTGATGTGACATGATTAGGTAACAGG
>JAIFZK010000045.1:172500-397500 GCA_027481765.1 Tenualosa thibaudeaui
GGAGATGGAGGTCAGTGCAATGGGACCAAGTTGTGTGTGTGTGTGTGTGTGTGTGTTTGTGTGTGTGAGTGAGTGAGGCGTTGTGACAAATGGGGCAGAGGGAGAGGTTAAGAGGCAAACCAATGCAATCCCGTGATTATCGGAGGGCTGTTGGCATTGCTGAAACCGCTCCTCCAATTCCACCTGTCATCTCATCAATAAAGACACGGCCCTCTCCTCTCTCCTTAAGTCCTGCATCTCTGCAGCCACTTCAAGGGAAAAGTGTGAGAGAGATAAAGTGAGTATGTGTGTGAGAGAGAAAGAGAGAGAGAGGGAGGGAGGGAGGGAGCGAATGAGGCATTGAAAAAGAGGCAAAGTAATTGTGTCTTCCACAATAGGATTCTTTCTTTCTAAATGGCGTCGCATCTGTGTGCGCTCTGCGCCTTGGCCCCGACTTGCCCCTCGCTTTAGAGTGTGTTTTTATGATTGCTTTGCGTGCCCTTGATCCAATAATGAAAGTCCTGTAAATAGAGGGAGGAGATTGGGAGCTGACCGTCGGGCAGGGATGTTCTGACAGCACTCTGCGTTCCCTCAGTCTCCTCCTCGCACAGAGGTCATGACCCCTCTGCACTACTCAGAAGGACTAGACTGAAGATGATTTTGGGGATTTGGTTTGAAATATGGTTTTATGCCGGTTTAGTTTTGTGTATGGTTATTTTTGTTTTTTACAGGGGGTTTTTACGTGTAGTTTACATAAAAATTTTCCAATCAGTGGATAGGAGAGAGATATTTGTAATCAATTGGAGAAAATGCAGTGCAGTCATTTGAAGAAATCTTGTTATTTTTCTGTGAATATTGATGTTACTGTGATTATTTTTGATTATTAATACTAATAATGTAATAACAATTTTGAACACACAGGCACACACCTACATTCATAGACACACACACACACGTATGCAAATAAACAAATACTGTACGTAATGAGTGTTCTTTCCATGACAGGCAACAGAGCTGAATGATGACCGTACCCCTTCAGATGCTACAGTGATGACCACTTTCACCATCCTCCTGATTGACAACAATGACAACGCGCCCAAGTTCAACAGCTCTGAGTACCGTGTGCGCATCACTGAGCTAGCCCAGGTCGGCTTCGCCCTACCCCTCTTCATTCAGGTTGAGGACAAGGATGAGGTGAGGAGACAGAATGTGTGTGTGCTTGCGTGCGTATGTGAGTGTGTGTTCATGTGCGTAAAATGAGAAATGTTTAGTGTTTAGATGTAATCTGCACTGGTATGTGTATACACAGTAACAGAAAGCAACTGCAAATACATTAGTATAAGAGGACTCTAAAATACACCAACAGAAAATGTAAATGTTGCTGCCGTTGCATCATTACTGAACATCCTCCAGACGTTCTCCTCAGTGGCAAGTTGTCCATGATGCAGATGATCCCAGTCTGGTGTTCCATGCGTCATGGAAGAGTACTGCTATGACAGGGACTAATGGTAGAACTTTACGTGCTAATGTCATATACGTATGTGTGTGTGTGTGTGTGTGTCTGTGTATGCGTGCGTGTGTGCATGTGTGTGCTAGACTGTGTGTGTGTGTCTGTCTGTGAGTGTGATGCACTTGTAGCAAGTATATATCAGGTTCCATTACCCTCTCACACACAGAGCCTCATATAATTGAGAACATAGTCAGAATTCCATGAGGGACAGAAAAGGACACTTTCTCTCCACCACCACCCCTGCACACACACACACACACACACACACACACACACACACACACACACACATACACATACACATACATGGTCACTCACTCAAATCAACAGACACTGCCACACACCTGCTCACTCACACACACACACACACACACACACACACCATTCAGCTTGACTACAATTTAATTTGCTTTGGAGGAGATGGGATAGAGCATCAAATTATACCTAACGAGGAAAATCAATCACCTTTGGAGAAGATAAGCCGAGAGCTAGTCAACTCTGATTGATTCCAACACAGTGGCCGCCAGCGTGCTATTTGACAGATAACCGCCAGACGAGAGAATGCGGAGAGAGAAGGAGAGAAGGAGGGAGGGGGAAGAGAAGGAAGAGTGACTTGAAGTGAAAGAAGCATAACTAATGAGCAAGGGAGCATGGAAGGGGTGGAGAGAGAGAGAGAGAGAGAATGGGGATTGATGGAGAGAATGAGAGAGCGGAGAGGAGGGAAGGGGAGAGAGAGAGTTCCAAACTGCTGCCCTAATCACTCGCATGTGTTAATGTTTTTGCTTCTGTCGGCATGGCGATGCAAAGAAAGTGTGGTGAAGGGGAGCCTTTACGCTATGTGGTGTGGGAGCAGGTTGTGTGATAAGGGTGTGTGTGTGTGTGTGTACATGCCCTTTTAGGAGTTTTAATTTCTTCGCAGTATAGAGCTGGGATTTCATGTTCTCTGTTATGTTACTCTTCATTTTTCATTTTCCATGTGTCTATAGTTTTGCTTAATTTCTCTCTCTCTGTAATCACGAAAGTATCATTTCAGTTGGTTCATGGCACAGAGATAGTCAATGATTGTATTTTATCAAAGATTGTATATTATCCTTATGTGACATGCTGGACTTCTTGCATATTCTTCCTGCATTTCTGCATGTTTTCCACGTGGCACTGCATGCTTTCATCTTTGCATCTGCATTGGCACAGTACAGCTGTAATTTGAATGCACCTATAGAGATCAGGAAGTTGATGTCACAAACTCGCCACTCAACATTCAAAATTCCACTGGCAGGAAAGTGCAGGTCCAAGCCATGGACATTCATGCTAGCATGAACTAACATTGAAATATGACGTGACATTTTGACAAAGCTGTTTAAGATTCCACATAATCCTTGACCTTGAGTAGATTATTAGCAATCAATTAAATTAAGACTTCTTTACATGACAATTTACCATGTCAAGACAGACACCAACCTTAGCTCATCATAACATCAGAGAAGGTAACTTGAAATTAGCTTCATATATAAGTGCATGTCTTACCAACAGAGCGGTGAGAGAAGGCCTAATGAGAGGACTGACTCCAACTTTTTAACAGCAGTATGGTCCATATAACGTTGTATTGCAAATGTTAAACTAATGGACAGATTGTAGGCTGAATCCTTTAAAAATCACGGCAGCTTTGTTGTAATTAAGACACAGAGGTGAATGTTAATATTACAGGAGAGATGGCTTATCAGCCAATATTGTAATTGGCAATGGTGAATACGGTGAATTGTGGTCTTTTTAGGGAAATTAAGAAAATGCCTCATCATTTTAGGAATATGTACTGTTAGCTAAAGATATTCTATTCAATTTTATACGGAAGTAAAAAGCACATTTAATTGTGCTACTTTCCATCAGCAACTGGCACCATTCATGTACCACACACAAATACACAACAGTACAGTAAAAGAACGGAACTCTGGAATCTGGAATCTGGAACTGATCTCTGTTGACTTAGGCCAGGGCAGCATGGGTCTGTTTAGTAGTGAGACTTTCTTTTTTTTCTTGTTTTTTTGGCCTGAGCCTTGATGACAAAAAGAGTCTATCACTGAGCAGGATTTACACAGATCTGGGGTCAGGCTGAGGAGATGAAAAATCTCTCCCTTCTCTATGACTATCTCTCTCTCCCCTTAGCACCTCCCTAAACACACACACAAAGTGTCTATCCCTCAAGTGTGTGAAGCGTTCAAGAGGCTAGGGAGGTGAGACAGACCATTTACACACACACACACACACACAGAATGTGTGCAGGCAGTTTGCTGGACACCCTTTAAGAGGACCTGTTGCCCAGACAAATACCCTTTGTGTGTGTGTGTGTGTGTGTGTGTGTGTGTGTGTGTGTGTGTGTGTGTGTGTGTGTTCAGGGGCGGAGAGAAAATGGAATGAAAGATGTTTTGACGTACACGCCATGTTTCGGCAGCCTCCTGAAAGCGTGCTTGTGAAAGTAGACAGTGGTGCGCTGTGAGCACAGTAGGGTGTGATGAAACACATGTTCCCATGCTAGGCTGATCTGTGTACAAATCTGTCCTGCAATTGGACATGGATGAATGCGGATGTGCGGAATTACAAGTGCCACTCACAATAAGAACCACCTTAAGATATTAATACAGTTGTATTTAATTCAATGCATCAAATAATAACTTAGAATACAATAGAATTAAAGCTCAATGGACCAGGCCATGTTTTTTGCAAAGATGACTCAGTAAAATGATGAATCAGTAAAATGATTCAGTCTCCATATTGATGAAATGTCCATATTTATTCATTGTTTTGTGTGTCTTAGTGTGTGTGTGTGTGTGTGTGTGTGTGTGTGTGTGTGTATGTGTGTGTGTGTCTGTGTGTGTTAAGCCTCACCTCCTTTCTTCTGCATGCTGCATGGTTTGCAATATAGCTTACCTTTGAGAATGTGTGGGCAGAGGCAGGCCTGGCTGTGTAAGACTTGTTTGGGATGGTCTTCCGCCCACTAGCAGAATCTCTTATGGTGAGATAAGGCACCTCACTGCAGTGCACCAGTCTTACATGCAGTGCACCATTATTCAGGAATGAGGCACTTGGGCCCCGGGAAGACTTGTTGAGCAACGGGGGCAACGGCAGGTGGGGGTATTGAATGTGTCTCTAATTTCCCATTCATCCAACCAATCAGAGTTTAATTTCCCATTCATCCGGCCAATCAGAGTTTAATTTCCCATTCATCCGGCCAATCAGCGCATGTCACGCTGGGCAGTGTGCGGGGGTAAAGTGACTGTTTGTACGAGACACAATGGAGAAGAGGGATGAAGATTACAGTGTAGATTAACCCAGGTTTCTCTCTTTCTCTTTCTCCCTGTCTCTTGCTCATTCTCTCTTGCTTTCTGTCTGTCTGCATGTCTGTCTTGTAGCTTTTCTTGATCTTTTCATTCTTTCTTCAATCTTATCATTTTCCTGCTTTTTTTATTCTCTCTCATTCAAATGGAAAAAAAGAGAGACAGAAAGCGAACGAACGAACACCCGAGGTTAAATGTTTATTGAACTCCGAAACAATTTTCTTCTGGCTGGATCAATCATAGGCATTGTGGCGGTGAGTGGCTCGCGCTGTCAGATAGATTCCAACAGATTAGCGAGCGCTGAACAGCCTCATCATCTTCCCCGTCGCCGCGTGGCCCAACAGCTCATTTTGCTGGCGCCAGCTCATCCGATCAGCTCGAACGTGCCTCACGGTCCCTCTCTCTGCAGACGGGGCAGATAACAACAGACCGCACACACACTGACTGACACGGGAGGACAAAGGCTAGAGACAGATAGAAAGAGGGTATGTGAAAGAAGGAAAAGTTACAGTAATAAGTGAGAGGACAGTGGCAGTTTGTGCCAGTCTTTGTCTGGGTTCTGACATCCATATTGAAGCCTCAGACGGTTTCTCAAAAAAGGAGCCTATCACAACCCCTTTTTACAACATTGACTTTACTGTTCTTTGCATATGGACTGTGACTGTCTGCCCCCAGTCTCAGTGGCTAGTGTATTTTTATTATCTGTTTAGGACTAATTTATATTCCCTATCCTGACTCAGTAGGACATCATTTTCTATTAGCATCACTGGTTAAATGCAAACCTGCATTTTGTTGCAGTGATATTTTACCCTTGTCCAGTGATAAGATAATAATGATCAGTAATCGTTAATCAAAAATAACCATTCATAGTCAGTAATCTAATCTAATCTAATCTGTACACCTCCTCAGATTCAAGTTAAGCACAGCTCAGAGCCTTGGTCCATCCGCTGAGAGGGGATTAGGTGACATGTATTTATGAACCAACATGTTTCTGTTCTGCTTTTTTCCTCACTTTCTTCTTGTTTCTCGTCTATAGGGTGTGAACAGCATGTTCCAAGTGTTCCTGACAGGGAATAACTCTGACCACTTCACCATCTCGCCGACGTCAGTGCAAGGCCGGGCCGACATCCGGGTGCGCGTGGCTGTCCCACTGGACTTCGAGAGCATCAGGACCTATAGCTTCTCTGTAAGTACCCACAATCCAACAGCATAGAATTTTCCACAGGGGACTACCTACAGCTACACAATAACTCACAATAAAGAGCTATTTAAAGACTAATAACTGTAAAGAGGGGCATACTCAAAAGTCTCAGATATTGCCTGACATTAAAGCAGTGAACAGTTTCGGTCTATAACAGCATAATTAACTGGCATCTCAGCTAGCTTTTATCTCAGCTAAATGGCAGTAATATAATTGTGTTTATAATAAACAGTAATATTTACACTGTCATTTTGACACAATCATAGTAGTATTCTGTCAGAGCACTCTGTATGCAGTATATCTTATTCTTATCCTAAATGGCTGACCCATGGGTGAAAAAAAAAAGTCTCCAAAGATTGAATAGCGTTCCGAGGAAGTCAGTTATTTAAAGCCACTTATTCATTTTCCACCCATTTATTATGCTATTATATGTGTGTTGTTTGGATCAGAGTTATTTGGACCTGTAGTGCATTACTGGGTGGGGAGTAAAAGTTGGATTAATACCTGCTATAAAACCGCATAATTACAGCACTAGGATTTTTAAAATTTCCGTTTTAATGGGATATCATCCCAGAAGGTATAAGAGACTAATTGAAAGGGATTCCTAGTTCAAGTCTGGTCCTTCTAGCCTAGTATTCCAAACGCTAGCAGTCTCTTGCTTTCTCTCGCTCTCTCCCTGTCTCCCACACGCACTCACCTGAATACTAGATTGTGGTTACGTGACTTCATACTTTTGCAGGGATCCCACCTTTATTTATTTTTTTTCTAATTTATTTATTTATTTATTCATACGCATGTTCATTTTTTTTCACTTGGTTTTAAAATGCCTCATTCTAATTCAGAAATGATTCTGCTGAAATTGGAAAGGGACTCCATAAAGGCACAGTGGATAAATAGTGTCTTTCAGCTGGATATGGTTGTATGTGAGGCACATATTTTGTTGTTGTTGCTGTTAGCATAGCGCCGTCTTAGGGTACAACAGTCTTTTGGTGTTATGCAGAAAAATAATTAGGTTCAAGCAGAATGTAAATTAACAAAGTGTGTTTGTTTCTTTCGAGGCAGAATCTTATTGAAGTGTGTCTATGAAAATGAGTATTGATTGTTTCATGACTGCAGAGAAGAAAAAAAAACATAACTCGGGCAGGGACAATTTAAGGCGCTCAGGTCTGATGCTAATGTCAGTGCTTGCTGGTTTGGTCTTGTCTGGCATTAGCTGTGTATTTATACACTCTCCTGTTTGTCCCTTAACTCTCCTACTCTCTCTTCTACCCTCATTTGTCCTCTTTTTATCCTCTTTCTTCTGCTGTTCTCTTCTGCCTATATTTCCTTTTTCTTATCATACTTCTGCTTTTCATTTTGCTTAACCCTGTGTTTTCTGTGTGTATTTCTTTGCTTTCTTATTTTTTCCTCTCATCACTCTCTCACTTTTATCACTGTCCTCTCCTGTCTCTCTCTTTTCTGTCTTTTTCTCATCCCTTCTTTCTTCCCCTCCTTCTGTATCCTTCTCTGTCGCTCATTGCTCCTCTCCTCTCATTGTTCCTCTCCTCTGCAGCTCTATGCGAACGAGTCTCTCGCTGAGCATGTGGGCTTTGCACGCATTTTCATCGACCTCATCAACGAGAATGACAACCGGCCAATCTTCAGCAGCCCCCTGTACAACATCAGCCTGCCCGAAGACACACCGCCTGGGACCTCACTCATACAGATCATAGTGAGTCAAACACCACCGCTATTGCTGGGCACAGACACACACACACACACACACACGTATACACAGACGCACACACACATACACATGCACATGAGCACACACACACGCACACACACACACACCCACACACATATAAATATATATATATATACACACACACTGAAATACAGGCTGGTACATTCAGACTTTCCCAGCACGTGTGCATGCTGCTCTCCCCCACCCCCATCTGTGCTGTTGCCGCTGCGCCTAAACTTTCCAAAGTGGTGGATATGATGAAAACAGCCACCACTGTCGCCCAGTCCTTTTCAGAAATTCTCAAAGACACAGCGGAGCATGATAAGGTCGTACTGAAAGTCAAGAGTAGAATTGCTTGTAAAGCCAGTGTGTTCACTTCGACTCTTCATTATCATAACTCCCCATCGCGTTACAGCACAACACAACACACACTCCTCATCCCACACGTATTAGCCAGCATAGCCAGAGCACAGAGCACAGCATAGGACAGCGCAGCACGCCAACCCCAAATCAATAGCCATCGATCCCAAACTGGAGACTCCTTTAAGGGGAAGACCTCATTTAGCTTATCCCAAAGACCCAGGCAAACAGAGGAATGCAACAGGAGAGGGCACATTGGGAGAGTGTGTCTAGGGGGGTGGGGGTGGGGGGGATCTGTAAAGCCACAACAGCCACACACGCACACACATTAACTCACACACACACACGCACACATACACTCACACTCTCACACACACACTCTCACACACACACACGTGCACACACACACACACACACTCACACACACACACACACACACCCACGCACACATACACTCACACACACACTATTAATGGGGCTGAGAGTGGTTGCAAAGACACCACAAATCCAACCACAGAGGCGGCATCATAATTAATCCAAGAGCAGTTCAGAAGATTACAGCAGAGTGGATTAAATGTCATCACACACACAAAGTAACATGTGGAATAAAACGCTAGAAAGATGTCAAATTTAAAGCCAGACATTTGTTGAATGAGGTCTTTGATTGTCAATGTTTCAGTCCCAGTACAGCATAAACTGCATTTCCTTTCATGTGCACAACTACTAAGAGCAAAGTGAAATGCCACTCTTATCAAAGAAACATCAACAAACAAGGAAATCTGTGATTTAGTTTTCAGACTATTGATCTCCTGTCACTTGTCACACATTTCTTCCATGGTGAGTAGCCACACATACATATTTACAGTAGGTCAGTACTTTATCTTGTTTTGCCTGGGCAGAATGAGCTATAGGCTTTCACTCAGAAGGGGGAATTAGTTTATTAAGCTTAACAGCCTACAAATTGTTGCCAAAAATACTACAAATTGTTGCCATCATCTACACACCTTTGGATGCTATTTAAAGTGAAGAGGTTATCAGTGGCCATACTATGACACAATTAGACTATGTTACACAATTAGACTGTGTTTGGTGAAATGGTCATGGTGAAATATGCAGATTGTAATATGAACACGGCTTTTAAGAGCCTTGAGAGGTTAATGAGAGTCAGGTAAGTGTTACACGAGTGGGTTGTTACAAGGGGATGTTTTAGATAATATTATTAATTTGATCCCTGCCAAAAACCAGCAGCTCTTGTACGTGTTTAACAGTACTTAGCCATCTCTGTTTCTCTCTCTCTTTCTTTCTCTGCCTTTCTCTGTCTCTTTCTCTCTCTCTCACTCACTTTCTCTTTCTGTGTGTTCGTATGTGTGTGTGTGTGTGTGTGTGTGTGTGTGTGTGTGTGTGTGTGTGTTGTGTCCCATTCGCGCAAATGAGTATCACTTTGGGATTAGCTTGTTTGTGTTGGTGTCAGTCAGAACAGAGCAGGTGGATAATCACCCACCACCCTTTGCCTCAGTCTACACACACACACACAAATGCATGCACACACGTACACACACACACACAAACACACACATACTGCACTGCATCTGTTGTCCTTGTGTGTACCCGATCTAGGTGACAGGCAGGCCATCCTGGCTGATGAAGCAGATGTTTGGGTCGTTTATTACATCTCTCTCAGAACTGCAGTTGGGACAGGGAGAGACAGAGGGGTTTGGACAAGAGAACAGGAGTGTGGAGTGGCGTCTTACACACAAATATATGTAGAAACGCACACATGTGCACACACACACACACACACACACACACACACGCACACTGTATAACACACATAAATACATGTGCCAACAGTTTCTTTCCCCTTTGCAATCAACACACACACACACACACACACACACACACATTTGCAGAGCGTCATTGCAGAAATGGCTCCATCAGTCTCCCAGACTGCCAAGGTCAATGAGTGACCACAGCAGCAGGGAAGGCCACCTCACTAACCCAGATTTATCCCTCACATTTTCACTGTTGGACTGCTGAGTGACTGCGTGCGTGCGTGCGTGTGCCTCTATGTTTCTTCCCATATGTGTGTTTGTCAGTGTGCCTGTGAATATACGTGCTTTGTTGCGAATGATCGGTGTGAGGAGTGAATGATTATTAGTTTCCTCAGTGGAGAAAACCAGATGGAATGTACTTGTATTGCATAGGTAGACATGACGTTGAATTTGACTCCATGTACATTAACACATCCAGGGAGTATGAATGACCACTGACTTGCAGGAGAGAGTTTAGCTTACTTGCCTTACAAATAGCCTTTTTACCTTAGCACCCCTAGTCTTGTCATATATAACAAAAGTCAACCACACCCCACATGCAGCTTCCAGAGTCTACACTCGTAGCCCTGGGTAGCAGAAGGCATGTATAATGCATCAGCCTTCAGATATTTGGCTAGGGAGGAGGTATGTCTAACATATAGGTATTACTGATTCAGGTAGAAACAAAAGTGTATGTAAAGACATGCATACATAAAACATTTCATGCTTAAATATGTTTCAGACCTTTAGTAAAATCATATATGCTACACATTGTACAAATGTTTGTCATACCACAGCCAGTCACACACACACACACCACGCATGCACACACACACACACACACACGCACACACACACACACACACACACACACACACACACATACAAACACTCACTCACTCACAGAAACTCCTCTCCATCTTTATGGTCTCTCTCCTTGAAGGCTAGCATACATGGAGTGCAGTGGAGCTGGTTCCATGGGAGTAGTTTAGTTTGTATGTCTAGGTGGTTGGAATTACTCTGATTACTGCTGTTTCTTTCTTTATCAACCTTGCACACATACCCACCGGCACTCACACATACATACACACACATACACACACACACACTTAGTGTCGCATGTACCACTTGTAGCACCACACAGGATCCTCCAGACAGAACACCAACCATGCCCAGTACTTATCACTGGAGGCATTACTTTCCATGATAAATATTTATTATGAATTACTCTCTCTCTGTTTGCCCCTTTCTCTGTCTCTTTTTCTCTCTCACACACACAGACACACTCACACACACACACACACACACACACACAGTAACACATGCACACTTGGAGAGCTTTGAGTCTACTTGTCCTTGTGTCAGTAAAATTGCTGTTTGTTAGTCAGCCTCCCTGAGGCTGTTGTGTGTTTGCATTCTTTCATTTCTTATTTATTGCCTCAATTGCATTTTTCTGTCTTTCATTTTTTCTGCCATCATACTGCTAATGGATTTTATCCTCTTTGGGTGTGTATGTGTGTGTGTGTGTGTGTGTGTGTTTGTGTAGCCGTTTGAGGGAAACAGGTACCTGTGTGGCACAGGTGTGAGTGTGTGTGCGTGTGAGAGAGGGAGAGGGAGGGAAGAGTTCAACTATTCCAGTCTGTTCTCTTTGTTTTTCCCTTGTGTGTGTAAGCTGTCATGTCTAACAACAGTTTGTCACCTAGCAGTGTCAGCCTTTTTGTACCCAAGCAACAAAGTCACCACTTTTCTCTGAACTCCCCACATCTACAATGATGCGCTGCAATCTCTACTTGACCCTCGTTGGTGTTGTTGTGTGTGTGTGTGTGTGTGTGTGTGTGTGTGTGTGTGTGTGTGTGTGTGTATGTGTGTGTGTGTGTACGTGCGTATGGGTGTGACAGCGTGTGTTTTATGATCACTATGCAGATGTTCAACGTTTTCTGTTGCAGTGCAAGATGATTGATGTATGCGGGTGTGTTTTTTTTTGTGCGCATTTGTGTGTGTGCGTGTGTGTGTGTGTGTTTATGTGTGTATTTGTGTGTGTGTGTGTGTGTGTGTGTGAAAGTGATACACAAAAGTGATACGACACTCCCTGGCCCTGTAGTACAACAGTGAGTTTTATGGGGGGAGCAGTCCCAACAGTAATTATAATTCATTAGGGATAATGCAGGGAGAGCGGCTAGAGGCCGGCCCCACTAAGGCCAGCACGCATAACAGCCCCATTATGGCTCATCTGACATTGGGCCGGAGAGAGAGGGAGGGAGGGAGGGAGGGAAGGAGATAGGGAGGGAGGGAGACAGGGTGAGAATGAGAAAAAAGGAAAGCAGAAGAGGAGAGAAGGGGAGAGGAGAAAATAAAAAAATTAGAGGTTGTGGAAAGTGATTGGCCACAACCTTCAAGGAAAACAAATGTCAAGGGATTAGATAATGACTCTGTATTTGTTTTAATGTTGCTACACATTATGTTTTTTTGTTTGTTTGTTTATTATTTGTTGTTGTAATTTTCTGTACTCGGCTGTCATAAAATGCTCTCCCCTGAGATTCTGAGATCGAAGTTTGGATGCTGCATCGTGCAGCTGTGTGTGTGTGTGTGTGTGTGTGTGTGTGTGTGTGTGTGTTAGTGAATGATGCTTTTCCCATGCTTACATCTCTTCATAATCTTTTGTTCTCTCTCTCTCTCTCAAACACGCGCACACACACACACACACACACACACACTCTCATGCTGATGATCCCCTTCAGGAGATTCCCACTCTCCTCATCAGGCTCTTGGTCTCCATTCCCTTCCTCTTTATCTGCCTCTCTTGCCTTCAGTGTATCTCCCATTGTAACCCCACAGCCAGGCAAAGGCAGAGAGAGAGGAGAGGAGACCAGAACAAGCACAGAGAAGCACAGAGTGTGTGTTGGCACAGTGCTGCAGTCGCTGCTACTGCTACTACCACCGCCAGCTGCACGCAGTCCTCAACATCCAAACTGATCATCTTCTACTTCTTGTATTTCCCTACCTCCTCTTCCTTGGCATTCTCCATCCCTCTCTTCCTTACTCTCTCTCTCTCTCTCTCTCTCTCTCTCTCTCTCTTATCTCTTTACCTATTTTACCTCAGTTTTTCAAAGCTGAATCTTTTGTCTTTCCTTCAATTTCTCCAGTTTACAATTCCCTCCTGCCTCCTGTTTCTGATCTGCTGTTCTGCATCATTTCCTCTCCATTAGTCTCCTCCCTCTGTTCTGTTGTTTCATGACGGACGTTCCTCTGTGACAGCGCACTGCCTCCTCTCTTCTCTCTTCTCTTGTATTTTTCCTGTTCTGTCGCTTTCCTTCTCTTTTTTTCAATACATGCCAACAAATTCTTTACCTCATTCACCGAATTGGAGTTCTGTTGCTCCCTTTATTGCTTCAGCTCTCTCTCTCTCTGTCTCTGCCCCTCTCTTATATGCAAGGATGTGTTTTCTAGCCTTTTTTCCAGGTTTGATTACAGTAATGGGATGATAAGGCTGGGAGTGTTTTTCTTGCGCTTCAGAGGCCACAGGCTTTGTTTGCCCTTCCAGCAGTGTGTGTGTGTGTGTGTGTGTGTGTGTGTGTGTGTGTGTGTGTGTGTGTGTGTGTGTGTGTTTGAAGAGAGAAGTGAGAGAGGGAGAGAGTTTATGTTGGTGTGTTTATGTTTATGTTATTAGGCTTGAGTGATAGCCAAAGATTTTGAGGATTACACCAGAAAGACAAACTGATTTGGTGAGAGTGCTTATGATTCACCTCTCACACACTCACAATGCAGCTGCTCAGACAGACATGTTGTCTGGATTGCTGTTGTGTGTTTGCTCAATAAAACTATTTTCCTCAGGTTTGACACAATAGGTTGCCAAAGCCAGACTACTACCCCACCCACTCCCCAACCCCCAAATTGCCCACAATTTTAACAACCTCTTAACCTCTTCTTCTTTGGTATTCTCTATCCCTCTCTCTCTCTCTCTCTCTCTCTCTCTCTATCCCTCTCTCTCTCTCTCTCTCTCTCTCTCTCTCTCTCTCTCTCTCTCTCTCTCTCTCTCTCTGGTGTCTCTGTCCTCTGAGCTGTCAGTGTTGAGGTTGAGGGGGGTGTCATTACACTCGCTCCGCTCCACTCGCCCACCTGCTGCCTAATAGCTGTGGAGTTAAAGTCGCCATAAAAGCACCGCTCCTCATCACCATTAAAACCAAGTGTCCATCGTAAAACACCCCCCCACCCCCCCCACCCCACACACACACACACCACCTCCCACCCCCCATCTACCTCACCAAATACTCCACTACCCTCTGGTCCACTCTGCTACATCTCTCTATCTCGTGCGCTCTCTCTCTCTCTCTCTACCAACTTCTTTTCTTTGCCTCTCTTGCTTCTCTCTCTCTCTCTCTCTCTCTCTCTCTCTCTCTCTGCTGGTGTAACATGCCACTAACGCGATTAGCACTATCTGAGTCTGGACATCCCTGAACCTCTTTTGCACTGTCCAAGTGCTGTGTGTGTGTGTGTGTGTGTGTGTGTATGTGTGTGTGTGTGTGTGAGAGAGAGAGAGAGAGAGAAAGTGTGTAAGTCTGTCTCTCATTAGATCACATAAAACACCTGAGCTGCTGGCTAACTGTGTTAATATGAACAGTAAAACCTATAATTTTACATTTAATAGGTTTTAATGTTTCAGCATGTTTTTAGAGTCTGACTCCCCCTGTGTGTGTATGTGGAAGCGTATCTGTGTATGAGTAAAGATTGCATTGATTGCCCGTAAACCACAAATGCTCACACAAAGACACAGGGAGAGAGAGAAAGAGATCAATGGAGAGCCATCACTGATAATCATTGTTTATCAGCCTCAATGTTTAACCAATAGTCTGTCTGTCCTCTCCTTCCTTACTGCTTTTTTTCACCATATGGAGACAGCCTGAGCGAAACTTCTGCAAACACAGGCATACACACACACAGATGCGCACACACAAAAAACCACAAAAATACACGCACAAACACACACATACAAACAGCCTTTTGAACTCACACAGGTGCACACGTGCGCTTTCATTATTAAAGTATCACGGGCAGGACAGGCAGAGATGAGAGAGCAGTAGCAGCCCAAAGGAGCAGCCCAAGAAATAGAGACAGACCGACAAACACAGAGCAGAAAACAGAGAAAGGGAGGGAAAGGAGTCTAACTGCAGACATCCAGGAGATCTAAGAGAGGAGAAGAGACAACTCAGAGACACAGAGAGAGAGAGAGGAGCGGCTAAGAAAGAGAAGGTGTTTGAGATTGGAGTAGGGAGAATGGGAAAGGAGGATGTGACATGGAAAGAGAGAGAGAGAGGAGGTACTGTATGATGGCAAGAGTGAGACAAGAGGAGAGAAAAGTTGTGGGGATAGAGAGAGACAGAAAGACAAGAGAGAGAGAGAGAGAGAGAGAGTTGTGTTGGTGGGGGAAAGGAAGACTAGCTTCAAAGGGAATGTGATCTGATGAGAGGTACTGTAAAAACTCCTCTACTGTTGTCTTCATCACCACCAGCCCATCTCTGTCTATCAAACACCTGACATCTTCACTGGACCACAAGGTTGTGTGTACTTGTGTGTATTTGTAAGTGTGTTTTTACTTGTTTACCCACCCATCTATGTGGTGCTGTTAGTTTGGATTATCTGTGTGTGTGTGTGTGTGTGAGAGAGAGAGAGAGAGAGAGAGAGTGTGTGTGTTTGTGTGTGTGTGTGTTTGTGTGTGTGTGTGTGTGTTTTCACATGCACACACACACAAGGCAGTGGCCTGTGTTTGTGTTGGGGGTCGCGGCTGTTTGACAACAGGCCTGACAGGCAGTAATTGGTTTCTCTTTTGTCGCCTCGCGTTCTGCAGAGTGCCGGGCAGAAAAGCAATTTTAGGAGCCCGTCATTTCAAATTCCAGGTCACTTAAGGTATAAAGGCTGTCACGGCGACGCCCCCTCATCGCCCGGGTGATGGAGATGGCCGATAATCTGCTCACCCCCGCCTCCGACTCGCTAGCCATCTTCAACTCCAACAGGCTTTCTCGGCCCAAACGTCTGCCAGCCTCTCTGGGAGAAAATCGGCGTGCACATCTGATGCGTCACACTACATGGCTGTAGGAGAAAAGCTTTTGCCGCATCTGTCAAGGCGGTTTTGTGTGTGTGTGTTTTTTTCCCCTTCCTAGACATTTCTGCTCAGGTGGAATTGGGACACACCCAGTAATCTGCTGCAGAGTCAATCCGGCCCTTGGTTCAAACATGGGTCAGTAGCAAAGTGTGACCAAGCTACAAAGACTCCTATTGGCACGGAAGGTGTGTGTGTGTGTGTGTGTGTGTGTGTGTGTACATAAGTGAGAGACTGAGAGAGAGAGAATGCATATGTGTCTGTGTCAGGTGACATGTTTACAATGTCATTACAGAATCCTTTCCACTCACCACTGTCCAGTGCAGCCTTTGACCATTGATGACTGGAGGCATAGGATGGGGATTAGGTGTACTACAGCACTGATGCACATTGTCTATGGAGGGGGAAAGAAGGAAAAACACACTGCTTCACTCCTTTAATACATTCTGTTTATGCAAACACCGTGAACCCCCCATTACTCAAGTCTGCAGTGAAGCAGAGGCAGACGTAAGTGGTTCCTCCAGGAACGTGGGATACTTCGTAAAGCATCTGGCCCAGGTGACACACCTGGCTGTGGCCTAGAGGAACAGCAGACCAGCTGCCTGGCACATTTTTTCCTCAGTGTGTCAGATCTGTCCCAGACCCCAACATTTTAACTGCCACCTGTTTCACACCAGTCACCACCATTTCAGTTCCGAGGACATCTAAAGCAGTCTGCCAAAGCCAAGATGGCTATACAGTGTTTGCCTCACTTGCTGCGAAGTGCTTTGAGCGTCTTGTTAATTCTCACATCACCCCTTCTCCACTTTCTGCTCCTGGCAGATGTCATGATCCTACTCCCTGCTACTCTGGCCACCCACTGGACTTTCTATGTACTGCTACCTCTGTGTCTTGTTTACCTCACCCATGTGCTCTTGTTTTGGTTGTCTGCCCTGCCCCTTTCTCCTCCCCTGCTTTGCACCCGCTCCTCATGTCTTTGATTTCTGTAATGAACCTCACCTGTCTCTTGTTTGGTAGATTGCTTTCCTCCCTATATATTCCCCAGTCATTCCATTACACCTTGTCTGATTGTCTGACCGTGTACCTGTTGTAAGTCTCGAGTTTTGAATCGTTACCTGTCGCTTTTCTCGACTTCTATGTTCCCTGATTCCCATCCTGTGTTTTTTGCCCATCGGAGTTTTCTGAGTTTCTTCCCCTTGATTCTGTGGATTATTTTTACTGTGATTGGATCACTGTTTTTGTTGGGACATTTATCTACCCGCTTTTGGATTACTGTTTTGTTTGTTGGATCTTCTGAGCATTTCCCCCTTTGTGATTTTTTGAAACTGTTAAAAATAAATTTTTGTAAATCTGCATTTGGGTTCGTCTGAGTTTCCAAGTACTTTACAGTAGATGTGGAGTAGTTTGTGTGTTTGAAGTTGCTGTTGATTAAGTAAGGGATAATGAGTGACACGGTGTGCATATAGAGGTGAATATTGCATATTCGAGGTGGTAGTAAGGCCCTGACGTGACGATGCACCTTGATAACCTCATCTCACCTATATCACTGTCGCCACATCTGCACTATGTAGTTTATCTAGCGATGGACATGTTTTGTTAGCTAACACAGGCCCGTTTGCAGAGCTACTTCTTTCCGCCACACATTGACTCGTTCAAAACTTACTAGGACAAACTGACGTTTGTCGGTAATTTCTCAGTGTCAAGCTGCATATCCAAGGATTCTATCCCATCTTGGCTTTTGTAAAATCACATTTCCCATACCCCAGTGTGGAAGAGTTAAAAAAGATCATTTCCCGTACCCCAGTGTGGAAGAGTTAAAAAAGATCTTAGTGGAACTACTTTGTGTACAGTTAATTTGAAAATGCACAATCTAAATAGTGCATCACAACAGGAAATTTGATCAAGCAGTGGTATAAATGTGGTTTGAGATTTAGTAGATGGCCTCTAGTTTGTTTGTAAGCTTATCCCCATCTTTACCTAAAGACTGCAAATGAACCATTGTTTTATTTTGACTTCATTATAGGTGTATCCCTCTGTATTATAAGGAAATATTCTCTTATTTTTTGAGAGATGTGCTTAATAGGAGTGACCCAAACTTTTCTTTTTCCATAAAATGCATTTGGTTCTACCTCTGTCTGAAATATCTTGTATATGAGGTTTTAATTAGTATTTCAGCCTGAGTAGGTTGGCAATGGCATTGACACTTTTTTTGTCTTTTCTGTGAAATCATATGCAAATCTCTGGACCATACACACTTAAGCACACAGTTTCTCTCACTTGTTTCACACACACATCTGCACACATACACACACACACATCTGCGCACATACACACATGCACAAACTTAAACACACAATTTCTCTCTCATTTTACACACTCTCTCTTGCTCTCTCTCGCACCCTCACATACACACACACACACACACTCTCCTCTCAATCGCGCTCATGCCTGCTGGCTCACTCTGTGATGGAGAGAAACACATCATTTAACCAGACTGGTCAACTGAGAACTAATTTCTCTTTTGTAGTTAGTGCCTGGGGACTCTGGGGGTGGAGGACTTTATATTGCCAATCAGCTATGTGGGATTAGTGTGCGTCAGTGCTTAGCTGCTTACTCTGGGATTTGGTCTGGCTACTGAACTTAATTCTCCTGCGACCCACGCACGCACGCTGCAGCCTCAACTTTTAAGGCCTATGAGGACCACTGAGATAGGGAATGAATGAGTGAGTGAGTGTGTTGATAAGTGATCCCATTATAGTGAGAGAGTGAGCGAGCGAGCAAGCAAGTGAATAAATAAATGAAGGAGTGAATGATTGAATGTAGGAATGAATGGCCAATGCAGTGTGTGTGTGTGTGTATGTGTGCGTGTGTGCGTGCGCATGTGTGTGCCTAATAGCATGACGTGAGTGAGTGAATTGAGGAGTTAATGAGTGAGTGGGTGAATGAGTCAATCTTATTCATGGCATGTTCATGTACTTTTCTCCACTTACAGCATCTGTCACCTCTTTGTTTGGGCAAACTCTCTGGGCACAGCAGTATGGTTTAATTGCCATCACCTCTTTTTCACAAGTCCCTTGAGGTGAGACTGGGAGCTCTCAAAGTCTCTGTGTAATGACACAATGACTACATCCCATGCAAAATGTCACTACCAATAATGCTTCTGTCAGTGCCCACGTTTACACAGTGGAGACAGCTTCTTGTAGGCTATAAAGCATCTGTATTAAATTGAAACTCTATATACCATAAGTCTTATGTAAGCATTTTGTTTGACTACCTGGTTACTTGATCTATGAATTTAAATGATTTCCCATCACCCCATAGTTGGAGAGCTCCATGTGATGTGCTTCATAGAGCTGAAATCTAAACCTCCAAGGCGACGAGTCTGTGGCAGACACTCCAGAGAAGCTAGAAAGTTAGCTCAGGGTAGAGAGGAGGTATACCCATGGGTAAGAAGGCTGAGAGAGAGAGAGAGAGAAAGAAAGATGGGGGTAGGGTGGGTGGGGACTGGTGGGCAGAGGTAAAGGGTCTGATTCTGAGTGGTTAAACATGCATAACCTTGAATGTTATTGCACACTCAAGCATACTGTATGTTGTGACACACAGACATATGCAAACATACTGTATGTTCATCCACACATGCACATACACATATACATATACATATGTACATGAATATGCATTCACGCACATACAGGACCCCTGGCTTGACCTAGTCAAACAAATATTGAAAGAAGCTTATGTTGTTGTGTCGAGTTTTCTTGAACACAGCCATATCGCAGTCTTCCATTGGATTCCATTGGATTCATTACAGTGGCCACATGTGGTCAAATGTGGTATTGCAACAGAGCTAGCTGGCCTTGCTCTAGCTGGTTTGTATGCCAACCTTAGTGGCTAGCTGGACAACATGGAGCATAGACAGTTGTGACATTGCATCAAAACTGTTGTTTCTTCAGATTCCGCTACTATTTCTTGGTAATTTTTGAACAACAAAAACAAAAAGAAAACACCACATCAAACAAGAGATGAACAATTTACTGTAGCAGCGCATGGGGTCATGATATAGACAGTGGTTAAGGAGGTGTTGTTGGCTAATACGTCACAACCCTGGCCCCAGCCCCTGCCTCAACCCCTACCACATCAGCCTCTATGAATGAGCCGGCTCCTGTCACCATGCCGACGGCCGTCACGGTAACACCCTCAGCGCTATCATCAGAACACTTATAGACCTGTCAGTCAAGCAGGAAGAGAGGAAAGAAGAAAGGAAGAGAAAGATGAGAGGAGGATAGAGTGGAGATAGAGGAAGAGTGGGAGTAGTCGGGAGGAAGGACTGAACCAGACTGGAAATGCAGAGAAGAGATAGCAGCAGAGGGGTGGGATGGAAGGAGATAGAGGCAGAGTAGGAATATGAAGCAGCCGAGAGGTTGAGGGAGTGTGTGGTAGAGAAGGAGAGAGGGAGTTGGGGAGACAGAGAGAGAGAGAGGCAGAGAGAGTGGAAAAGAGAGAGTGACTAAAGCTATCCGCTGTCTGCTCAGTGACTTTGAGCTCTGAGCTTTGGGTCAGAAAGTGGGGACAGATGAAAGCTCACAGGTTAATATGAAAACATGACTGGCATTTCAAAGTAACTCTCTCTTTCTCTCTCTCTCTCTCTCTCTCTCTCTCTCTTCCATCATCTATCTCTCTCCCTCTCTCTCTTCACCTTTCCGTTATTCCTCCACAGCCCTGCCGTAGTCTCTCTGCTCTTCCATATTCTTAAACAGCACTTCAGACCCACTGTTTCAGATCTTATTGTTGCAGTATGAACATGTTGTGCTAGCATCGGCCCATCAGAACCCAAAAATGTGGTGGAAAGTGACATCCCAGCAGATGGTGAATCACTCGGTTGTCTACTCTTCGGAGGGAAGGACAAACATTACTACTAAATGGTCTCTGATACTTGTAGGATCAGGGTAAAGTAATGCACATACAGGGTGTTTATGTTTTTGGTCTGGTTTTTGGATGTGGGAAATCTAATTTCCTTCTGTGGGTCTGGAATAGAGAGAGAAGGAGATAAAGAGTGAGAGAGAAGAAGGGAGAGAGAAAGAGTGAGCACACCACTGTGTAAGAGACAGGGAGAGTCCCACATGGCTGACAGTGGTGTTATACATTAGAGAGGTAGATGCATAAGGAATATGGCCTGTCATGCCACACAAGCACACATATTCTACTCCCTGGCTTTCACACACACACACACACACACATACATACAGATTGAGGTCAAGATCAGGGCAGCCTTGGCTCACAGCCTCAATGGTGGAACTAGCACACTTAGTCTCTCACACACACACACACATGCATACGCAGACACACACAGACACACGCACACTACACATATGTCAGTACACACTCACAGATGTGTGTACACACTCCTAACACATAGGCCTCTTCAAGGCCCAGGGATTGCTCTACTGGGTCAGTCAACTGAAACTCCATTACAGTAGCCTCACATGACATGATCAATCAAATGTGTGTGTGTGAGAGAGAGAGAGAGAGAGAGAGAGAGAGAGGGAGAGAGAAAAAGAGTGAGAGAGAGAGAGAGAGAGAAAGAAAGAAAAAAAAAGAGACAGAGAGGGCATCCTTCCATCCTCTACCCTTGAGCAAGTACCATGAGTGGTTTCCTAACTGCCACCTACTATCTCTCTCTACACATGCCTGTGTGTGTGTGTGTGTGTGTGTGTGTGTGTGTGTGTGTGTGTGTGTGTGTGTGTGTGTGTGTGTGTGTGAGTGTGTGTGCGCCTGTGCATGGATATGTGCGCATGTGTGTCTGTGTATGAGAGAGTGAGTGAGAATGTGTTTATATATTTTTATATATGTGTGTGTGTGTGTGTGTGTGTGTGTATGTGTGTGTGACAGAGTGAGTGAGAGTGTGTTTATATGTTTGTATCACATGAGCATGAAAAAGAACTCCCTTCATCAGACTTCAGAGTTTCAGTCTCCCTGCCTTTCTCTTTTTCTCTCCCCCCTCTCTCTCTCTTTCTCTCCTCTCATCTTCTTTCCTTGCTTCTCTTGAGAGAACTAGTGAACAAGTTTGCACAGCTCAAGTCTAAGCCTGTGTCTGTAACTAACACCAGATGAGTTGTAGATGCAATGTCTTATGATGTCTTAAAGGGATTCTCTTGATGATGAATAGGTCTCTCTGACTGCCATAAACATTAATAATGGATTTGGGGAGTGTTTTCTCAGTACAGCTCCTAATGTGGCATGGCAGCGAGTCGTCTCCATCTGTTCCCACTCCTCACACACCTGAGTGAGCTCATCAAATATGTCCTTTCTTTCACTGTGCACACCTGATGCAGGGTAGTTCTGAGTAGGTCTGTTAGCAAGAAAGGGGAGAGCAGGGACACCTGGGAAACATTCTAGTTCAGGGATGTGGTGAAACAGGACTGAAGCCCACCCCACTTACTGTATGCTCAGGGCTCCAAGGGTGCATTGTGTGTATTTGTTTCACTGTTACATTATTACCAGTCTGTGTCAGTGAGGTTCTTTAGACAATATGAGAACGCTTCTAAAATATCAAGTTAGCAGGGTGGTGTGTGTGTTATCGGGAGTCTGTGTAATGGCAGCAGATACTGTGAGCCCAGCTGCTCTGTGTGTGTGTGTTTGTGTGTGTGTGTGTGTATATGATGCCTTTCTTCCTTGTCTACACTTTATCTCTCTCTCTGCCCATCCTCCCCATTGCCACCAAATCCCTATCTCTCACTCTTTCTCTCTCTCTCTCTTTCTCTCTCTCTCTCTCTCTGTGAGAACTTTGCTGCTGAGCATGTGCGCGATGTTAACGGTGCAGAACAAAGCACTCTCTATTGTGAGGAGTATTTTAGAGGACGCACAAATATATAAACACTCGGCCATTCACACACATACACACACACACACACAGAATGAGACATACTGATTTACATAACTTTCTTTTATTTGTTACGCGTGTGTAAATGTCCTAGTTCAGAATTACGCACACACTAACTACTGTCTGAAAGTAATGTCTCATGTTTTCTCCACTGGCATCCTTCTCTCTCTCCTTCTCTTTCTCTCTCTCTCTCTCTCCAGGCGACAGATGGTGACTTTGGCACGTTTGGAGTGGTGCGATATTACTTCAGTGATGACCCAGACCAGTAAGGATGCCCCACAGAATCACTCACAGAAAAAGAATTGAAAAAAGAGGAGAGACCAAAAGAGGAGGAAGAAGAGATTGTGCACTTCTCCAACCTTCCATCCAGAAGTTTAAACATTATCGTCTCTCATCAAGTTAAACTGTTTTATCTGGTCCCATTTCTCTGAAAACACTTCATTCTATTGTCACTTCCTGCTGAGGGATTTTTTATGTTATCAGAAAAGGCTATGTTGTGAACCAAAGTAAGCACGTCTTGTTGACGTTTTAAGAATAGCTGTCCTTTCTCTTTTGTCCTTGAGATTCACTTTATGCAATGCATAAGACATCATGTATTCATTTTTTGGGAGCAGCTAGAGGGAGAAGGTAAAAATCCTTCAAATTTAACAGGACTGTAAAACAATGATTGACGGACCCGACGCCATCTAAGACCTCTGCATAGGCCATAAAGAAAAGTTACTGAAACTTTCACAGCTTTTATAGTAATTTGCTCCTCTCTTCAAAAAAGCATCCGATCTGTCCTTCCTCTTTGACCTCCTGTAGTGTGTTGCTTCCTAGCCTCCTAATAGCTGTATCTCCCCTCTCCCCTTCAGGTTCTCATTGGACTCAGTGACGGGCTGGGTCATGCTGCAGGCACGACTGGACTTCGAGCTGATGCGCCGTTTCACGCTGACGGTGCTGGCACGGGACGGCGGAGGTGAGGAGACCACGGGTCGCCTGCGCATCAACGTGCTGGACGTCAACGACAACCCGCCCGTTTTCCAGAAGGATGCCTACATGGGTTCGCTCAGGGAGAACGAGCAGGGACCCCAGCAGGTGGCCAGAGTCAGGGTAAGACATGCACATACACACACACACACACACACACACACACACACACGCACACAAACACATTCTGCCTATGTGCCTATACTAACATACTGACACTTACGAGGAAACAGTGCCTAATAAGCAGATGTGTCTACACACACACACACATATGCTTACCATTCATATGCATACGTGCACATGTGTTTGCCTTACCATGAACAGATGCCACAGAGTGTGTTTTGAGACACATCCTCATGCTGATATGCTGCTCACCAAGCTTTCCAGCAGGCCCATATATACATTTCTATAGACAGAGAAGTATAAGCAGAGACCAAAGTCTGTAACCATGCTCTTCATACTCCAGTAATTATGAAGTGCTTCCTCTAAAAGCTTTAAATCAGAAGCTAATGACTATAATCTTAATAATGGGTGCCTATGGTTAGCATGCTACTTTTTCTTTCTCTTCGCATTGAGACCCTATTCAGTGCGTGTGTGTGTGTGTGTGTGTGTGTGTGTGTGTGTGTGATATCGATATTAAGACTTAAGTTGTGAATGTGTGGGTGTGTGAGTAGGAGGAGTAGTAGTGAATAATTGTAATTAATGTCCCAGCAAGTTCCTCTGATCCAGAAATCCAGTGAGTAAAGAAATTAGATTTAAGAGAACACCTTAGACTGGAAACTCTGTGTGTGTGCATGTGTGTGTGCTCATGCATACGCAAGTGTGTGTGTGCGTATTTGTGTGTGTTCATATGTGTGTGTGTGTGTGTGTGTGTGTGTGTGTGTGATTAGATAGGGCTCACCTTAAACACAGAAGTTTTACCCTATATGATGGCTGTGAAAAATGGCTGAAGAAGTGTGCCGTCAGCAGTTCACCAGCACAGAGCACCCAACCCTGAAAGAAAGAAAAGAAAACAGAACAAAAGAAAGAAGGAGGAAGAAGGGCAGAAAGAAAGAGAGAGAAATAAACAGAGGGAGAGATACAATGGCGCAATGAACGTCTTATTTGCTGCTGCGTTTTCCATGTTTTTTGCTTTGTTTCCCAGTCCTCTTAAGTAGACACAGTAGACACAGGCAGACAACCATGCAGTTCAGCTCCATATTTCTGTGCTTCCTTTCCTCTTTCTCTCGCTAACTTTCCCTCCCTTCCCTCTCCCTCTCTCTCTCTCTCTGTCTGGGTGGATAGTATACTCTAATGCTCATTACGCAGTTAAGCTGGTCTGCGTAAGCATCCACAAGCATAGGTCCACAGTAAACACACTAAGATTCACTCACACGCACACACACACACGCACACCTTCCAGCTTCCAGCTCCTAATTTGTCTACATACACACTCACACATGGTGGTGTGTACACACTCTTGTTGGTTTGTATACTTTTCTTTGTGTTGCAGCTGTACCTCTTTCTTTTCCTTTATTTTGTCCTTTTTGTTTCTCTCTATCCATGTCTTAATATTTATACAGCAGTGTTCCCTCTCTCTCCCTCTTTCTCTCTCTGTCTCTCTCGCTCTCTTCCTTCCATTCTCAGGCAACAGACGAGGACTCACCCCCAAACAATCTGCTGACGTACACCATCACCTATGCTTCAAAGTTCAGGGACTACTTCAGCATCAGCATTGTGGAGGGCTACGCAGGTCAGCAGCCCCACAGCCAAAAGGCTCAAAAGACTCTCCTCTCCCCTCCTCTCTAGCCACAAACAGCTGTATCACCTTCTTCTTCTTCATTCTGGATGACTGTCTCTCTGTCTATCAACCTCTCTCTCTCTCTCTCTCTCTCTCTCTCTCTACCACCAGCTGACAGAGTCCCCATTGGATTCATTTAGCCAATAATGTTTTAGTAAATTGTTATCCCCCTTAAATATTGATATTAGTCTGTTGACTTTAAGGACCATGCTCTACAAGCACCCACTCATTTCAGATCAGCCAATGCATGACTGAAACTCTCCTCACTGTCTCCACAGACTGTAATATTTACCAGACTCTCCTCTTTTTAAAGCTGGAAAGGTGTTGTGTTCCAGAGTTTGACTTTTGCTGAACAAAATTCTTACATCGATGGGTGATCTGAGTTTGCTGTCTCTCCTCTCACCTGCATAATTTGACACATACTGAGCACCTGTTCTGAAGTCAGTGCTCATGTTAAATGTACAGTGACAGTGTAACACATCAGATGTGCTATGAAATAGTAGAACAAGTATATCACATGAAGATCTGAAAGAACACATGCATTTTGCACTCTGCAGGCCTGTTGTGAGTGCACAGGCATTGCCTGTTAGAACACATTATTATATATGTGTTTGATATTTAGGGGTTATAAACATTTTTATTGCATATTGTGTTTTTTTAACAAACATAAGTTCCCTGCCAACAACTTTGTGTTAGTACTGTAGTACACCATTGCAAATAATATGGAACAGTGAATGTAATTAAATGATCATGTGTTTTTGGATTCATGGACATGGATCAAGTCTTATCCTAGACAGGAAGCGGAGGTCTTCATTGAGGTTATCACAGCCTAAAGATGTGAGGTCATTTCTCTTCTGTCTGTAGTGATCTTGGTGAACAGGCCACTGGACTATGAGATGGTTCCAGATGGAGTGATTTATCTGACTCTAATGGCCAGAGACGGGGGGAGCCCAGCCCTGAACAGCACTGTGCCCATTACCGTGGAGGTTTTTGTGAGTACAGCATCACCCCCCTGACTCTCCTTAATGGACTGTACCAACTTCACTGTAATAAATTATCAACATTAGCTGTTTGAGGATGGTCCCATTACAACCACAATTTCCATATTTGTATCTGTTATTTATGAACAAAGACTTTACATTAACCTAAGGTCAGTGTGCAATTAATGCAGTTGGTGACCATACTGTAATCTGTGCAGATTGGGAGAAAAAAAGGCATGCTCGCTCTGCTGAAGCCACTCAAGTACACGTGCATGCATACAACACTGACACATGCACAACAGACACAGACACAACACTGACGCATGCACAGCAGACACAGACACAACACTGACACATGCACAACAGACCCAGACACAACACTGACACATGCACAACAGACACAGCACTGACACATGTACAACAGGCAACACTGACACAACACTGACACATGCACAACAGACAACACTGACACATGCACAACAGACACAGGCACAGACACAACACTGACACGTGCACAACAGACCCAGACACAACACTGACACATGCACAACAGACAACACTGACACAACACTGACACATGCACAACAGACAACACTGACACATGCACAACAGACACAGGCACAGACACAACACTGACACATGCACAACAGACAACCCAGACACAACACTGACACATGCACAACAGACAACACTGACACAACACTGACACATGCACAACAGACAACCCAGACACAACACTGACACATGCACAACAGACAACACAGACACAACACTGACACATGCACAACAGGCAACACTGACACATGCACAACAGTCACAGACACAGACACAACACTGACACATGCACAACAGGCAACACTGACACAACACTGACACATGCACAACAGACAACACTGACACAACACTGACACATGCACAACAGACAACACAGACACAGCACTGACACATGCACAACAGGCAACACTGACACATGCACAACAGACAACACTGACACATGCACAGACACAACACTGACACATGCACAACAGGCAACACTGACACAACACTGACACATGCACAACAGACAACACTGACACATGCACAACAGACAACACTGACACATGCACAGACACAACACTGACACATGCACAACAGGCAACACTGACACAACACTGACACATGCACAACAGACAACACTGACACAACACTGACACATGCACAACAGACAACACAGACACAGCACTGACACATGCACAACAGGCAACACTGACACATGCACAACAGACAACACTGACACATGCACAACAGTCACAGACACAACACTGACACATGCACAACAGACAACACTGACACATGCACAACAGTCACAGACACAGACACAACACTGACACATGCCCAAAAGACAACACAGACACAACAGTGACCCATGCACAACAGACAACACAGACACATGCACTCAAAGCACACAGATTCCCTGCAGATGTAATGTGCGTGTGTGTGTTAGTGTACGCGCGTGTGTGAGTGCATGTGTGTTTGCGTGTGTGCATGTGTGAGTGCGTGCGTGTGTGAGTGTGTGCGTGTGTGTTTGCTTGTCAATTCCATTCCCCTATCCACCCTGGAGTTTTTTGGCAGGGACAGTTTATCCATGGATATTTCTCTGTGACATTTCTTCCCTCTTGTTACTATGTCTCTGATTAGCTGTGTTTTCCTCAGATGCAGTAGGGGGTTCTCACATCCAGCTTACTCTCTCTCTCTCTCTCTCTCTCTGTGTGTGCGTGTGTGTGTGTGTTTGTGTTTTGTTATTTTTATCATTCCGTTATTGTTAGCTAGGGTATGTGTCAAACCCCTTTGTTTGTAAATGCCTTTTCTCGGGTGTGTGTGAGTGAAAGCGATTGAGGCCAAACACCGTCCTGTTGCAAGGCTGATTTCTCTTTTTCTCTCTCTCTGTCTCTCCCTCTCTCTCTCTCTCTCTCTCACACACACACACACACACACACACACACACACTGTTCCAGTTATTTTGACTGTTGGATTTCAGATGCTTAACCCTGTGCATGAAAACAAGAACAATAGTGGAAAATAAATGAAAAAATTAACCACTATGGTGAGCTCAGTCCAAACAACAGCAGAACAATAAATGCCACACAGCAAGGAATGTAGCAAAGGAATACTGAAATAAATAAATGCCTTATCTACAGCTGAATAGACCACATTAACATGTGATCTACAGTCATTTTTGGTCATTGGCTGAGAAATTCTGATTAATTTAACTCACAGTTCTCCTCTTTTTAAATTCTACCTGGTGTAGTCTCTGTGGCTTAAACAGTTTGGATAAGCAGTGCACGTGCCCTAATGATATGAGAGAATGAGCCTCTGGAACAATAAGACTAGTCACACACAACAGCAGGCTAGTATGCCACACAACTGACATCTATGTTGTGGTGGAGATCTTTAATTAGAGTTCAGGGACCTGTGTTTCAAATAAATGGCAAAACAGTGTACACAAGGTTATAAGGGCACTATATAGGTCCAGATGGTTTAAAGATTTGGAAATGATTATGCCAAGCTAAATTAGCTGAAACTACACCTGGGGCTTTGAGTCTCTATTTTCAGTTTCTAAAAGCAAGGTTGAAGAATGGAATATGTAAATTTTAACTGCTGCATGAATGCTGTCTATAGGTACATTAAAATTTGGCACAACATAGACCTAATAGGAATCCGGCAGCTAGTGCTAACAACAGGGCACAAATGTTTCACCTAATTTTATTGTTCTTTGTCCTACCGACAGCGCTCAGTGACCCCGAACAATAGGGGAATGGATTGAAATGCTCTCTTGTGATTTATACCAATATCACGCCCAGTTATATGCCCTAACAGTCCATACCAATGAACTGCATGGCTGTTGGTTTCAATATAGTTCCAGTTATGTTTTATTAAGAAGAGAGGGTCTGAAATTATTTACCTTATTTGTTCCGAAAAAAGTTATGTTTTAGCGTTACAGTAATGGCTGTGGGGCTCGATTGTGAACAGTAAATGTCTGTTTCCTTTTCCTCTCAGGATGAGAACGACAATCCCCCCGAGTTCAGCAAGCCTGCCTACATCGTCAACATCCCAGAGAGCATTGTTGCAGGTGCGTCAAACACACAACTTTAAAATCAAAGCAACTGTTCCCTCAACAAGGTTCATTATTTCTAGCCTGGTGCGCCAAACACTTTAACATCATTCTGCTTTGTCCAGAGGAATCCCTCAATTGGCATACATTCCCTTCCTGGTGGGCAGATACTTTCTGGGCATGCCAGAGCCCTCTGTTTACTGATTGCCCAGCCAGAAATGTGTCAGTGGAAACCTAAGCTGGTGGAGAGATCCTTGACTGTGCTGTAGTGGAAGCACTAGGCGGCGCTAAATCTGGCTATATTTTTTCAGCACAGCACAAGACATTTGAGCCTGTGTTGTATATCTGCCCTAACAGACTGGTAATACTAATAACTACATGGTGGTCAAATCTGCAAGCAAATCTAGTCTATTTTTTCCACCACACATCTCTGGGCAGACTGGAATGTGTATTATGCTGTAGATCTTGCACACTCTGTGAGTTTATCTGTGTTAGTGCCCCTCGGAAACAATGCTAGTGGTAGCCTTAGTGACATCATTAACTCCCTTGGTAGTGGGTTTGTTCAGAAACCAGTGGCGTTTCCAGCCGTGGCGAAGAGTAATCTTCCTCCTGCAAAACACGTTCCAGTGCATTCAATTACCCCAGTATTTGCGGTAGCAAGGGCCAGAGCATCCAGGCACACACACACGTGCGCACACACTCACACACAAATGCACACACACACACACACACACGCTCTCACACAAATGCACACACACACACACACACACACACACACATGCACACACACACACACACACAGGCACACACAAACACACCCACACACACACACAAACTGTCACCCTGTTATGTTCCTCCTCCCCCCTCACTCATGTTGCTGTCTCTGTCCATGTCGACTCTTGTTTTGTTTCCTTCAAGTGTCCGGACAGGACGCAAATTGAGTGTTCACCACTCAGTTTGCAGAGAGCATGCAAGAGAATGAGAGAGTGACAGAAGGAGACAAAGAAAGAACATAAGAGGGAGGGTGTGTTTGTGCATGAAAAAGGGAGAGAGAGGAAGAGTGTGAGAAAAAGCATGAGGGAACAAAAAAAGAGAAGGGTGGTGGTTGGAGAGAGATGCTTTCGTATGCATTTATTCCGGCAAATGCTTTCATCCCAGACAATGGACTCTTCCCTCCCGTCACCCGAGGAAATGAGATTTAGGGTTGGCTGTTGCCCGCGGCCCAGTGCCTGCCCGAAATGGCCAAGAGTGTACCGCACTCCGCGACTCCAGGCCGAAAGAAGCACTTTGGACACGGAAGCGGCCGCGCGCAGACGCATACCACCTCACTGCCAGCCAACCCCCTTCTCAGGGGCTCTCAGGCCATCGATTGGGGACTCTTCCAGGCGGCAGCAACGGCATGCCAAACATGCTGTTAATCCCCCCGATCCATAAGCCCCTCAGACGCACCCGCTCAATGCTGCGTGGCGCGCAATTGACTGCATCTGTTTTGCGAATTACTATGTCGGTCCCTCTCTCTTTTAGAGACTCTCTCTCTCAATCTCTCTCTCTCTCTCTCTCTCTCTCTAGCTGTCTTGCTAAGCACTACCTCATCTCCCTATCTGTGTGTTGGTCATTACTGGTCCTGCTGTGACTTTCCTTATCTCTCCCGTCTGCTCTGTGTTGTGGTTGCAGTCGTCGACGTTGTTTGTCTTTTGTTCTCACTGGGCTCTCGTTGTTACCATCTCTGCCTGTGAATCGCTTTTCTGTCTGTCTTCTTTTCACTCTATTTCTGTGCACTTACACACACACACACACACACACACACACGCTGTAACAGCCCCCCCCCAACCCCCACCACCAGCACCCTTCCTCCGCTGTTTTCAATTTCAGTAAAGCCTTACTGGGATGAATAATAATTGTTTTGTTGGAGCTCTTTGGAATAAACAGAACAACGAGAAACAGGAGGAGGTGTAGAATTGAGCATTACTATACCTGCCCACCCAGTAACAACAGAGTCTCTTGAGTCTTCATCAGGGAGGCGTTTTCATCTCCAAACATATGCGCACACACACACACACACACACACACACACACACACACACACACACACACATACACACACACTCTTTTTCTACCAAAGTATAAAAACAACAGATTCTGGATATGTGAATATCAGAATGCCAGGGTAAAGTAGTTCCATGTGTACGTTTTTCTTTCAGAGACCATTTTATTATCATTACTTTTTTTTTTTTTTTCTCCGTTTAGTGAATGTTGTATGAATGCAGATGTGTGCAATATGTGATCTGATCTATTTGATCTGTTTTTGCATTGTGAATTATGTGTATTATGGTGCTGGACACCTTAATTTCCTTTAGGATCAATAAACTAACTCTACTCTACCATAAATGGTGTCGAACCATTTGGCTATGAAAGGGTTTGAAAGAAGAGTAGAAATAGTAAAAGTTTTCTTTGTTTCTCTCACTTTCTCTCTTTCTTTTTCTCTCTCTGTCTCTCTCTCTCTCTCTGTCTGTCTCTCTGTCTCTCGCTCCCATGGTATCTGTCTGTTTCAGGGGCTACCGTGTTGTTTGTGAACGCCACAGACAATGATGCATCGCGGGAGTTTGGACAGGCCTCCCTCATCTACTCGCTTCAGGGCTCATCTCAGTTTCGCCTGAACACGCGCTCAGGTCAGTCAAGGCTCTGTACCTGCAGAGTACATACTGTATATGTGACATACACTGCTGTTCCTGTCCTGTCCCCAAGCGCATGCGTGCGTGTGTTCACAGTCATGGTCAAGTGGTCATGTTAGTATATGGTCGGTGGTGTGATCCTATCCTTATGTGTGTGATGTGTGTCATAGGTGAGATCACCACCACAGCCCTGCTGGACCGGGAGGTGAAGTCCGAGTACATCCTTATTGTGCGCGCAGTGGATGGAGGGGTGGGACCCCTGCAGAAGACAGGCATTGCCACGGTAACGCATCCCATCCGCGTCCTGGCCGGACATAGAGGAGAGGCTCATTCAAAAGCGTCACTATCTTTAGCCCACTGAATTACACGCGGCTTAGTTATTAAATTATCACTGGACGCCAGCTCTACAGGGGTGGCCAAATTACAAGGATCATACACTTGTGTGTATTACAAGCGGCGCAGGGTGAAAAGCACCAGCTTTAAAGTTTATTTAATAAACCATGAAACTGTCAATGCTGGTTTAGCTCAGTCTACCATATCGCTGGAAGTGAAACCAGATGACTCCATCTTTGGTATGCAAGACTCAGAGTCCTTTAGGATGCTCAGTAGCAGGCTTAAGAAGATTCAGAAGTGTCTGATTAGGATTTCATATGTTGCACAGTCTGGTGGTTTCACTCCATTTGCCATATCTTATCTGCTAGGCCTCATGAACACCCCACCCCCTACCACCCCAACACCCACACTCTGACAGGGATGACTGGGTGAGGGTGGGGTAAAAGATGCGGGAGTGAAAGCCTGGGGGTGGCAGGGAGGGTGTGGGCATGGGCATGGGGGCGGGCAGGAGACAGTCATTTTCTGTCAGAGGAGTATCATCTCCCAGCGATGAGAGGTCCTCTACTTTGTGATTTTCTCTCTCCTCTAGTCGGGATGGAAGTGTCAGTCAAAATGGCTTGTGTCTCTTTTATGGGGGTTTGTTGTCATTCTTCCCTCTTTCCCTTGCGGATAGAGTGGCTTTTTCGGGTCTATTTGCACTCTCCTTCTCTCATTCTGTTTATCTTTCGTCTGTTATAGCACCCAGTAGCGTAGTGTATACATAATATGTCTCTGCGGCTTTGTCTTGATGCGCTGTGACTATACTGTCTGCTTTGTCGTCTTTATATAGTTTTTTCATGCAGATACATAATTTGTCTCCATTTTCATGTTTGTTTTTCTTGTCTAAACTGCACAAACTGTCCTTGAGGCTGTGGAAGTGGTCCTCAGTTTAAATATTTATATGTGAATGAAGATGCTGTTGAACACACAAATGTGGTACAGTTTCAAACTTTTACTTCATTTTTTTTGTTTTTGTTATTTCTCCTATTTTTATCGTTTATGGTTTAATTTTTTTATACTATTTTTACCATTTGTGTTTTTTATTTTCAATCATTTACCTGTTTCATTTTATCTCACTTTATTTTCTATTATTCACCATTCTTTGCTTTTATCTTTGTAAAGCACATTGAACTGCCTCTGTGTGTGAAATCTGCTAAATAAATAAACTTGCCTTGCCTTGTCTTTACATAATAATTTAAGGCATTTTAAAGTTTAACACAATTAGTAATTATAAAGACTGATTACCCTCCTATTCCCACCTCCAGGTGAACGTCACCATTCAGGATATAAATGACAACGCCCCCATGTGGCGGGATGAGCCGTACCTGGCAAATGTGGTGGAAATGAGCCCCATCAACACCGATGTCATCACGGTGAGCAGCGCCCCCTACAGACCACTCTCTGCTTTGCCTTAATACAACACACACCCACAGACACACACAGACACACACACAGAGAGACACAGTCCCCAGAAACTATGGCCCCTCTTCCTATTTAGTTTTTGCTTTCTGTTATCATAGGAAGTGTAGATGTTGATCCACACACCATAAAACAAAGGATGTCCATGGAAAACAAAGGAGCTCTTCAAAGTGTGTGTGCTCTGCTGGAAGCACCACAACATGTGTTGCATCATTGAAGTTTCAAAAGAAATGTTTTTTTGTTTGTTTGTTTGTTTTTTTTGCACTTTTTTATTCTGAACTTGTGATGATTTTTGTACTGTATCCATTTGTGTTTGCGTTTTTTAAGAATCATTCAGATATCTCATACCTTAGGAACCGACCAACTCAAATAAACAAGCCTGATTTCAACCTACAAGGAAATGTCCAGTATCATATACTTTGTGGGGGAGGATTTACTGCTTATGATTGACACCAAGCCTACCCGGCAAAATTCTAGTAATTAAAGACCAACAATGTGCTTTAGCCATTGAAACATCAGGAAACACTAGGTCTTAGTTAAATATTGTGCTGAACAGGACCTAACTCAACACAGTGTCACACTTAACAAGACTTAACACATACTCAACACAGCATCAGAGCAGGTACAGAGTCAGGGTCGTAAACATCAAGGGGGGTTGTGTATTCTAGCTCCCCAACCTTTGTCCTGTTAGTGTCTTTGGCAGTGTGTTGTTGCTAATTAAGCTTCTGAATGTCCATTCATTAGTGCGGTGCCAGCTAGCGTAATTAAGGAGATCTGATTGCTAATTAAAATGTAGCCTGCAGTCAAATGCATTGGTAATTACCCCCATGGTCGCCTGATGGAGTGAGGAGAATGCAGGCTCTCAGAATGTGAACGACAGAGGAATAGAGAGAGAGAGAGAGAAACAGAGAGAAAAAAGAGAAAGATAAAGAAAAAGAGAGGGAGTAGGGAGGACAGAAGGGAGACGTGAGTGAGAGTAACTGATGAGAACAAAGGAGATTTCAGTTGACTGATGGTGAGAAGAGAAGGGTTGAGAAAAGAGGAGTTAAAAAAAGTGGTAAGGCGAACAGGGGGGACACTCAGTGTGGTCTGTTGTCCATCTTACCCCTTCTCCTCACAGTTTGACTCTGTGCCGTGGGAGGTAATGGAAGCACAAAGTATTCTCTTGGGCGGCTCTAGACTCGCTCCAGACTGGTGAGCCTGCTGAACCAATTCAGGGATCAGAAGCAGGTAGAATAATTACTCTTCGCAATCACACATCTTTAATATTGGAAACATCATTTACTGGGAAATCATTGAGCCACTGTCTGTTAAGCCACAGAAGTCAGCCACCATCCCTCAGGCAAGGCTACAGAGACAGAAAGAGAGAGACGAGAGGCTTGATTTTATATTCTGCACCCTAAGTACAGCTTATATCTAATTTAACTTGATTAACGTTCGTCTTTTTTTTTCTTCATCTGTTACAGATCATTACTTCACCTTTGCGTTACTCACTTACACTCAGGGCCAAGAGTTCAACAAGCATGGCAAACCTAGACTTGCACCCCTAGAGATTTTTGCTGTTGGATCCAAATCGATTTGATCAAGTCAACCTATCATGGCTGCCATTGAAGCTTGTTTTGACCTTGGTCATCTTTAATTCTCACCACTTTCTCTCTCTCTCTCTCTCTCTCTCTCTCTCTCTCTCTGACTCATGTCTTGTTTACATATTTCTGAGCAATATTCTAATTGATGATCCACGGCGATGCCCATTCTCTCACTTCATAATTCAGCCTCCCTCGCAACCTTTGTCCCTCTAATGACCAGTTAAGCAGTTTCGAGCGTTTCTTTGCCAGTTGAGTGAATAATTGATGGGCTTCCTTAAAAAAATAAAAAATAACACGTTGCCGGCTCTCTACACGAATAAGTCAGTGCATAAATCACACGGCCTGGAGTCTTATGGAGACGCCGTGGCATGATTGAATTTTTCTCCCTTCTAAAGACACCGGCTCAGACCAGAATCTCGATGCAGGGGAGTCTGACCCAGAAGGCTGGGGCAGAACTTAACATGATGATTAGATTACCACACCTTCACCATGTATTTGATTTTATTTTTATGCGCACATAATTTCTTGTCTGGTGAATACATTTGTGACTTCTCTGCTGTTTCCGTACCTTATTATTCAAACCTTCCCTGTGAATTCACCTGTTTGTCTGTAGCCACTACGTGTTGCTTATTTTTCCTTCACTTATAACACTTATTCATAACACTTATTTATAACACTTATTTATAACACTTATTTTCAGAGGTTAATTTCTTTCACCTTTGAAATTTATCCTTTTACATGGCCTGTCTCAATGCTTGGCATTGTGCCTTTCTTTTAATCTTCCTATGATTCTCTCTAACCTCCTCTCCACTCTTATCTCCTCTTTCCTCTCATCCCTTTGTTTTCCCCCTCTTCTGACCATCACTCATTTACAAATTTAATTTCCTTTTTTCCACATTCCCCCTCCTACCCCCCCCCCCCCCTCTCTCTCTCTCTGTGAGATTAGAAGTGTGGTTTTCAAGTTATGAGTTAGGCTGATTTGGTATGTGTTGTATGTTTTTAATCGGTGCAGTCTGATTGGTGAATATCGGTGCAGTCTGATTGGTGAATATCGGTGCAGTCTGATTGGTGAATTTTGTCTTGACTGTAGTACTCAAATCCTGAAAAACTGATGGAATAAAGGAGTGTTAAGCCTTTCTCCTCCCCTCTCTCCCTCTGCTGTCTGCTCAGGTGTTGGCAGTGGACCCAGACTACGGGGACAATGGCACCGTGGTCTACTCCATCAGGCCGCCCAACCCCTTCTACACCATCAACAGCACCACAGGCAAGATCCGCACTAGCGGTGCTGTGCTGGACCGTGAGAGCTCCAACCCCCACAACACACAGCTCATGAGGACCATCGTCATCTCAGCTACCGACCGTAAGTCTCACATGCTTGCACACACACACACACACACGCACACGCACACACAAACACAAACATACTAATACAGACACCATGCACTCACCATAGACACAAAGCTCTTCATTGCCATTGTCATCTCAGTTACCAACTGCCTCACATACACCTCATACATGCATACACACACAGACACACACACACTCACTCATCACACACACACACATCAGATGTTCTGGCCAGAGGGGCCAGTGGGAGGATTCATCGTAATCTCACCGATGGACCTTGAGTCTGTCACACACTTCACTCACACACACACACACACAGACTCACCACACACACACACACACACACACACACACACACACACACACACACAGTCACACTCACTCACACCCCACATTTCAAGAGGACCATTGTCATCTCGGTCACGGACCACAAGTCTCACTTATACCTCACACACACACACACACACACACACACACACACAGCTGCCTCTGGCCTGATGACCAGCATAATCAGTCAAGATGAGCAGTTGCCTTTCCAAGTTGCAGAAGCTATCACCAGTACCCATTCCCCACATGTTGAGATGGAAATAGAAGTACAGAAGCTTCAGTAACACTTTCTATGAACCCATTATTCATAAAGCATTGTAAACCCATTCATAGATGGTTATAATGCATGCTTATAACTAATGTCATTAGTGTTTTACATTCTCATGACTGTACTTATAAGTCATTATAATGTTGTCTTATAAGCCTTTACAATTGAAGTCACATAAAGCTTCAAGTTGTTAATTGTCCTTTTATATGTCCAGTTCCTCATGCCAAATAATGAAGAGTTACAAGTGGTCAATGCATACTCTAAGTAAAGTGAAATGAACACATAAATACACATGAAAATTAATAAGGCACCATTACAAACAATTAAAGTGGTATATTTCCCTAGTACCCAAAGTAGCCAAAGAAGCTTATAAGACTTTGTGAGACCTTACATTGTAAAGGCTTATAGGATAACATTATGATGCCATGTGAATACAATCATGAAAATGTATAAACACCCACATGCACACACACACACACACACACAGAGTACATAGTTCCCGCAGTGTCATCTGAGATGTAGTAGGCGTGTGCTAGTAATAGGCTTCACTGCTGTGCAGATAATCTGGGCTCCTCTAGCTGCTGATCGCTGGACAGCTCCAGGCCAAATCTCATCAAACACTGCAGATTTTTTTTCTTTTTTTACTGCTGATGCAGTGTTGCTGAAGACTGTGTATGTTCGGTGTGTTTTTGTGTTTAATTGATGTGTGTATTATGACTGTGTGTGTGTATGGGTGGGTGAATGTGTGTATCAGAGGATTGGTGCTTAACATAACTTTCCAACACCCTTAGTATTCTAGTATCCACTATTTTTTTTTTTTTCCTGGTTATGCCTTGATATGATGGCTGTGCTACCAAACAATATTTGACATTGCATACCAAACACTATTTTATACTGGAACAAATTAATGTCAGAATCGCAGCACTGAGGATGTAACTGAATTTGCCCTTAGATGTTTAAGAGTTTAGTGAGAGTTAGAGTGCCTATACTTGTTTCTCTGGTGCCATCTACAGGTGGTACTCCGCCTCTGCAGTCATCTGTCAGCACTACAGTGTTTGTCAACCTCCTGGACTTGAATGACAATGATCCCGCCTTCCTCAACCTCCCATTTGTTGCTGAGGTGCCAGAGGGCCTCCCGATTGGTTCATCAGTGTTCAGAGTGAGTGTTTAATTACATTGATTAGTTGCATGTGAATCACACAGTTTGAGGTATGTACTTTACCAAACAATAGGGCACTTTTATTGTGAGTTTTATTTTGAATTTAACATAATTAAATCATACTGTTTTTTTTAATGCTTTGTTTCTTGCTGCAATATTACATAAATCTTAGAGAATGGTCATAATAATAAAGAATTAGTATTTCTGCTTGAAGATTATCTATTTAATAGTTTAAAAGAGTCAGTTTATATGAGGAAGTAGGTTATCATTATTATATTGTTTTAATAAGAACTGTCTAAAACTTATTTGTTAGTTTGTTCAATGAAAGTGATTGCAGAGTTTGTCAACTGGCTTGGTAGGTGGGGGCAGTTAAGTTGTATTATAGTCACCCACTGTTGGTCTTGTAGAGTCCCTCTTTAAGCATGGGACTCTAATTTAAGCATGGGACTCTAATTGAAGTGGCGGGATAATTACTATCCTGCTATTAATTTCATTATGGCGTAATACCATGGCCAAGATCCTAAGTATGAACATCAGTGGATTAGCTCAATGTTTGGATAGAGCTCACATGGATTTAGTTCAAAGACAAGACTTTTAGTTTGATTACTGAGAAGCTAACATACAAGTTGAATTAACACCTAAAAGCAGAAACTTCCAGAAACCGCAGAACCAGAGCATCAGCTCAGCTAAACCATGTTTAGAAAACTCAACATTTTGAGTTGAGTTTAATGTGTTACTTTAACTTTATCACATCAACTAGCTCCCCAATGCCTGAAGCACAGTTGGATCTGTTACAGTTTTTACCATCATGTATCATGTAATTTCATGGTCACTAGATAGATAGATAGAAAGATAGATAGATAGATAGATAGATAGATAGATAGATAGATTCTCCTCATATTCCCCTCTCCCAATTCACTGTCTAGGTCCAGGTAGAGGATCCAGACGAGAATGAGAACGGCGTGGTGACACTGTTGCTGCAGATGGGCATGCCACGCCTGGACTTTAGTCTCAACATCAGCACCGGTGTGTTGACATCCACAGCAATGCTGGACCGCGAACGCATCACCCAGTACTACCTGCGCATCCTGGCCTACGACGCTGGGAAGTACCCACGCACCTCCACAAGTACCCTCACCATCACAGGTGAGATGTCGCCGGCACACATCCACCTATGATTATGAGTCACACTGCTGCAAATAAAGGTGCACTCACAAACACCTACACAGAGAATAACAAACTCATAGTACACACACACACTTACAAATCACACACACACATTTACACACACCTTTTAGTGTAGTAATTATGCGTAGATATACAGTGAACACATGAGATGCCTGTAGTAACTCAGTGAAAAACAAAGATGCAGATACAGAACAGTTGGGTGTTGAGTTGGGGGTGAACTTGGGCTGCGGCATCTTTGCCACATTCTTTACAGAAAATCTCAACATGAACAGAGATAAAAGGCCACAACACCTTCACCCACATCATCGCTATTTGGTTGCACTTGCCGCAAGACCACTGATGTTATCATAGTTAGGTGTTGTGTGGGCTAGGCACGCATATCAGTTTATTGGTGCAATAGCAAGGAGCTGTCTTTTCAAAACGTATAAATGTGCCACCATTGTCCCACACAATTTCCCTTCAGCTGTTACCTACTAATGCAGATTCATTTGCCACAAAACATTTTTTTCCTTCCTTAACACCTGTCTTCCCCCACCACTCTCTCTTTCTCTCAATTTCAATTCAGTTCAGTTCAGTGAGCCTTATTGGCATGACTGTAAACGTTTTAATATTGGCAAAGTAGTGTAAACTGTAGAATAAAGCACGGTGAGAGAAAAAAAACACACACACAGATATTTTAATACTAAACTAAAGTAAATAAACCGTAAACCCATACTCCCACCACCCACCCTCCAAAAAAAGTATACTAGTAATAATAGTACTCTCTTTTTCTCTCTCTCTCTCTCTCTCTCTCTGTCTCTCTCTCTCTCTCTGTTTCCCTCTTTCTTAGTGATGGACGTTAATGATGAGACCCCCACTTTCTTCCCCCCGGTGTATAACGTGTCACTGCAGGAGAATGTTCCACGGGATTATGTGGTTGTGCAGCTCAACTGCTCCGACAACGACGCTGGCCTCAACGCTGAGCTCAGCTACTTCGTCACAGGTCTAACACTGGACTTTGAAATTGAAATTGCCACATTAAATTGTCAGGTTAAATCAGATTTACAGATTTGCGGGGAATCGGGCATCAGTTCTATTTTGTATGTTTCTTGAACAGCACAGTGTATTCACTCTAAGGCATTTAAATGCCTTAAAAGCCTTTAAAATGCCTCAAAGTAGGGTCTGCAGCATGTTTCCCGGGGGTCTGTGAAAAAGTTGCATGCTACTCCAGACTGCATATAATTGGACCAGTGACACACTCTGTTGACACATTATATAATTCTGTCAAAACACTTTCCTCAGCCATTAACGTTAACTATGAACAAAATGATATGTGATGTTACATGTTATGTGAAGCAAACACTCATTTTTTACACAGCAGGCCTACTTTTGGCAAAAATGTTGTTAGAATAAGAGTTCAGCAGCATCTAAGAGATAAAGTGGTTAAGCCTGTATAGATAAATGTGTGTTCAATTTTTCAATTATGAGGGGTCAACAAAGTTTGAGAACTTGAGTCTTTTATGAGTACCTGTTAATTTATATTTCTTGAAGGTGTGTGTGTGTGTGTGTGTGTGTGTGTGTGTGTGTGTGTGTTTGTGTGCACCCATTTTAATCTCAAAGCGTGCTGTGCTGTATTCTATGGGTCATGTAGGGGGTAACCAGGATGGCAAATTCAGTGTTGGCTTCAGAAGTGGGATTGTAAGAACTGTAGTCGGACTGGACCGGGAGTCCCAGGGTTCATACACACTGGTCATCGAGGCTATTGGTGAGTCAGTATAGTACATACGTATAGTATGTTTGTGTTTGTATATGTGTGTGTGTGAGGAAAGGGAAAGAGAGAGAGATAGTTAGCGTTTGAGGCCTGTGTAATATTTATGTATCTCTTCAAAAGTAAAACAAAACAATGAGAGGGTTTCCTGTTTTCACCGAAACCACTAGGTCTGCCGGTTGCTCACACAGTACTGATGTATTGCAGGTGACAGCTAGTGTGTCTCTCCTGAGTTCCGGTGGTTTGCAGCTTGGCTGGTTTGCACAAAAACAAATGGCTGTTTATTGTCTAGGTGATATTTACATCTAGAGCACTCTGTTGTATAGCATAGAAAAGCAAAGAATAGCAAAGCATAGCAAAGAAATTCATTTCTAATCTGTAATCTGGACATTCATACCCATGGCCACTAAACAACAAAGGTGTTTTAAAAACAGGAATAAAGAGTGTGCTGTTACTTTGTATATAAGTTGAGATGTTCTCTGTGCATGTGTGTCTGTGTCTGTATGTCTGTGTGTGTGTGTGTGTGTGTGTGTGTGTTTCACAGACAATGGTCCTGCGGGGGGCAGGAGAACAGGGACAGCCACGGTGTATGTGGAAGTGCTGGACGTCAACGACAACCGGCCCATCTTCCTGCAAAACAGCTATGAGACCAGTGTACTAGAGACAGTGCCACAGGGAACCAGCATCTTACAGGTACTAAACACACACACACACACACACACACACAGAAGGACACATCACACTCACACACACAAACACAACAATACTACAAAAACAACCCTGAACACACATGCACAGCGACAACAGCAATATTATAAATATATATACACACATATATATAAACACAGCCTATATATAACTCTATATACTTAATTTCTCAGACAGCACATATTCCCATATATATATATATATATATATAACCAAATACCGATACACATACACACACACACACACACACACACACACACACACACACATACACATATACACTTATGTGCACCCAAAATCATACACTGGGAGTTCATGCCTACAGCCAGTGTTTTTATTTGAAAACAGAACATTTGTTATTATCACAAAATCAACACTATGGTGACTGTGGTTTGTGGTGACAGTATCCTTCAGCTAAGGTCTATATTTACAAGCATTGCTGTGTGTGTGTGTGTGTGTTGATATTATTTTGAATACACAAATAAAAAAGGGAACTCTTTGAGTTAGAGGAAACCATGGCGACTTGTGCAGCCATCAACTAATGATACAAAGACATTGCCATGGCAGCCCTTTAAAACAAGCCCAAAAATCTGAACCCTGAGCCTTCTGGAACCACAGTTTTGGACGATAGGAGCTTCTTAACACAACTCTCCCCTTTTACCAGTTCACATTCCCTGTAAACATAATTTAGCAATTTTAACATTTTCACCATTTTTTATGTCAATTGGTTTCATTTCAAAGACATCTGACCTCTTTAAACAGATCATCCAGCCGCCTTTACAAATCCTTGTGTTGTCTTTATGACAAGTGATGGAGTTTATTGTGTCACCATCAAACATAAATCTAATGATGGTTTAGTCCTTTGAAGAGAAGTTAGTTGTTGTTGCTTGTGTTATTGCTTTCATCTCGTCACCAAGTCTTCAGGGAGCAGGCTACTCAGAAGAAGCTGAGTTCAGAGTGTGGAATCAGAGTGAGAAGGGTTTCCGGTCTGGTTGCAAAGCTCCCAACTTTGCTGTCACAGATGTTTTATGTACCTCTGAGGCTATCTGCAGCATGGCCTCAGAGGAACTACAGTCAGCTTTAGCTTCTCAAATGGCACAGGCCAGTGGCTGATGGATGTCTGTTAGAGCTTGATGGACCAATGTTTCTTCTTGTTGTTATTGTTGTTGTCATTGTTGTTCAATGTTTAAGTTTTGGAGTGGAGATTTGAAGGCCATGTAGCATGTGCTGTAGATGTAAATAATTCATCATTCATGGGTCAGAAGGTCATTTAGTGGTGATTCTCTGTTGTGGTTAGCTAGGTTGTGTCCCGCTTTGGCTGCAGGAAGGTGTTTCATGTTGAGTCAGATTTCGGTGGCATACTGCAACAAGCAGGGCATAGCGATGTGAGGGGGCAGGTTGTGCTGCTTAGGCGTTGCCGTGACAGGAGGCGGGGTCACTGTGATGAGGGGCGGCGATATTGGTGGCGGCGAGCGTCGCTGTGGGGCACTCCGTCGCACCGAGGATGAGGAGGTAGAGGAAGAGACAGAGTGGCGCATGGACCCCAAGCGCTTCCACAGCTTGAGCTGGGGCTCGCTGGACAGAGGCGTCCCAGAGGATAGGCCCTCAACTGGGCCGCAGCCCATTTCACAACCCCCCTCTGGTGGATCCCCAGAGCAACAGACGGCCATGAAGGCGACGCAGCCACCGAAGAGGAGGAAGAGGCAGACTGCGATGATGATGATGGGCAGGGGGTCATGGGTGGTCATGGGGAGCAGGGGGGTCGTGGAGTTGGCCAGCAGGGACAGGTTGGAAAGGGGAACCTCCTGCGCAGACAGGAAGGATGAAACGTTCAATGGCAGATTGCTCATTCTTGCTCTGGTGTAACTGGAAAAAGAACAGGAAAAGGACAGAATAGGAAAAGTGAGACAAAGTGCATGTCTGTGTTTGTGTGTGTGTGTTCTTACAGTAATCAGTACATTACTTTATTTCACTTATGCCATCACTTCAGCCCTGAATTTAAAACACTCACATGCACACATACACAAACACACACACACACACACACACACTGGCATGCAGAAATAGGTGACATTTGAAGCAATTAGGTGGCCATTAAATAAACGGCCAAACAAGAATCGCTGCATGACAGACTTTTCTTGGGTGTAATACAAATAGTTTTTTATTAAAATAGCCCTTCACCCATATCAAATCACACCTCCCCCTCTTTACCCTCCCTCTCCCCCTTCCCCTTCTCTCCTCTTAACATCTCTCTCTTTCACTGTCTCTCTCCCTCCCTCCCTCTCTCTCTCTCCTTTCTTCTACTCTTTCTTGCACTTTGCGCAGCATTTGTAAATGTCATTGTCTCTAATGTGGAGCAGACAAACCCGGCTTCTCGCTTTAGTGCAAACACACTGGAACGTGAAATTATGTTTAAGAGCAAATGCCACAAGAGCTCTGAAAAGGCCACCAGAGTAAGATGGCTTGTTAGAGCGCATCAGATCATTAGTCAGCACCTCCTGACACACGTACGCATGCACAAACACACACACCCTTTCAACCTCCCTTAAAGACACAATTATTTACACACACTTTCTCCCATTCACAGTCCGGATCTTGAAGTACAGCACATGGACATCTGTTTACTGTTTTAGTATCTCTTGATCTCTGGAATAAAGATACATGCACAGAAAACACACACACACACACACACACACACACAAATAAAATGCACCTATCTTCAGACTGTTTTGATTGTTACTCATTGTGCACGGACAGCATTTCTGAATTCGGCTTTCCCTCACAGCTGCTTATATCATGAACTGGAAGGAACAGGCTCGGATCAGACATGAGTTTGCTAGAGCCACACCAATAACTCTCGCACACTCAGCAACTCTCGCTCCAGTGTCATGCAAAGTTTACACCCAAGCATGCGTCTTTAGTGACTTCTAGTGAAGTGCCTCACATTTTAGTGATAAAATGTGAGGCACAGCATAGGTTGCAACTTTGAATCCTAGATGTAGTTTTTGCCCATCTGAGGTACAAGAAAACAGTGATTTATCATTAATTGTGCATGATTTGTGCTTTGAATCCCAATTAGGTTTGAAATGTGTGTGATTTCGTGGATTATCCTCATTCTCGTTGCACTCTTCCCTCTCACTCTTTTTGAATTCTCATTCCCTCTTCTGACCTAGTTACATTCCCCTCTATCTCGCAGTGGTCAAGCACCCTCTCTATCTCTTACTTGCACAGCACTCTCTGTATCTGTCCATCTCCCTTTCTGTCATGGACACATTCTCACATGCCCATGCACAGGCCTGTGTGCATGCACGCATAGACACACACAAGCGCGCACACACACACACACACATAAGCACCTACACACACACACACACACACAGTAAGGTAATATCTGACATTTTCTCTCCCACACAAACATTATTCATCCTCCCCACTGCCTTATCTTACTCTTTTCTTAGAAATGAGCGCGTACTTCTATATTACTGATATTTATCTCCCATAAATTTACTGCAGAAGTAAGTAATAACATGACCATAACATGACCATAACCATAACCACACACACGCACATATGCTCACACGTACACACACACACACACACACACTTTATATCAACCCCAAGTTGTCATAGACACACTAATATTTGTGTAACTGAGATTCGGAATTGAGTTTACCTTGTACAGCCTGTGTGTCCCTTCCGTGTATTCCAAACTCCACAGGGATCTACTGTCTCTATCTTTCTGTTTCTCTCTCTCTCTTTCTCTCTCTCTCACACACACACGCACACACACACACACACACACACACACACTCTCTCTCTCCTTCACAAGGCCGAGATCTTGGGGTAAAGGTGATGGAGAGAGAAAAGCGCAGGGGTGGGGGTGTAAGTGAGAGGGAGAGAGAATGAGAGAGTTGAAGATGTGGGGACCGGGACAATTTAAAGAAGCTGTTTATTTTACTCTACTGCCATTGTTTATTTAAGGGCTATCCATCTGTCTGGTAGTCCCCTTGTTCTGGATGGCCATACACCACTGCTGCTTGATTAGCCTTAAAGCAAAAGTGCTGCGGGGACGTCTCGAGACACCCCTGTGAAGCGATGAGGTGGTACAGGCCCGCACTGAGGACCCTATTCATCAATCAGAGGGAGAGAGGGACACAGGGAACCCCCCACTTTGCTTTTCTCTCTCTTTAGCCCCCCCCCCCCCCAACTTACTCCCTCTCTCCCCACACCCCTCCTCCTTCTCTGTCTCTTCTCCTCTCCACATCTCTTTATGAAGCTAATGAGACGCAGGCCAAGGCCTTTTCTTCTGTGTGTGTGTGTGTGTGTGTGTGTGTGTGTGTGTGTTTGTGTGTGTGTGTCGTCTTTGGGGTGCAGCAAAGAAGTATATTTGAGAGAGACAGAGGCAATTTATGAAGACTTATTTGGTAGCATGTGCATGTGAGAAAATCAATGGTGCAGTCAGAGAGGTGTGAAGAGCTAGTAAGAGAGAGAGAGAGAAAAAGAAAAGTTGAAGGAGCGAGAGAGATGTGAATGTGTAAACACAGACGAGTGGCGGCAGACAGGCTAGCCTCTGCTCTCAGTCTCACACACGTCCTGCTCATCCTTGAAAGTGCCCCATATTTCATCTTCTGTTTCCTCATATCTTGTTTTTTTTCTCTCTCCGCTCTCTCTCTTTCATTCTTTCTCTGTCTGTAGACATAAACAACACACACACGTGCGTGCACGCACGCACACACACACACACACACACAAGCATGTGCTCCATATCATAGACACTTAAAAAGCACATTCCTGCTACCAACTGTGGCTTTTTCCCTTTGGTCTGGAGTAATTGTTTTGTGTGTGTTGTGTGTCGAAAAGGAATCCATTCTCTTCCAAACTAACCATGAAAGCTGTTCCCTCCATACTCACTGTGGTGACTGCCATTGTGGTGGGACAAGGCCTGCCAGGACAAAAATACTGTTACCATGACAACTTTGAAGAGTAGAGAAGTAGGAGGATGAGGTCGCCTCATAAGTTGAAGTACCTTAGCACCAACTCCCAGTTTGTGTGTGTGTGTGTATTTTTATATGTATGTATGTTACCTTAAAAGTGTGTGTTTCTGGTTAAGTCTAAAGACTGTAGCCAACCTGATTTGCATTCAGCATCTTTGCATAAATAATCTTCCCTGTACATGGAAATGTACAAAGATAAATACATGATCTCAAGTGAATAAAGTACATTATACATTTGTGTTCACTGTGTGTGTGTGTGTGTGTGTGTGTGTGTGTGTGTGTGTGTGTGTGTGTGTGTGTGTGTGTGTGTGTGCAGGTGCAGGCTACAGATGCGGATCAGGGAGAGAACGGACGCGTCCTGTACAGAATCCTCTCTGGTGAGTGGAGTCACTTCCTCCTTCCTGTTCTCATGTTCTTAGGAACCAAACTATCAATTGTTTATATAGGAACAGCAAGACAATAAACAATAAATGAGCTCCAATACCCATCCGCAGTCTCACAGCCAGTCAGATACACGCGCACGCACGCACACACACACACACACACACACACACACACACACACACACACATACATACACTAAATATAAATATAAATAAATATAAAAAGACTAAAGTTACATCCGCAGTTCATCTGATATGGATACTTAATGTGCAACAAAAATGCAATTTGGCAGTTATTTTAGTGTCACACAAATCACATTAGGCTATGGTTTGTGGGAGCAGGACTATGTATTTGAGTTCACATTAGGCTATGGTTTGTGGGAGCAGGACTATGTATTTGAGTTCACATTAGGCTATGGTTTGTGGGAGCAGGACTATGTATTTGAGTTCACATTAGGCTATGGTTTGTGGGAGTAGGACTATGTATTTGAGTTCACATTAGGCTATGGTTTGTAGGAGTAGGACTATGTATTTGAGTTCACATTAGGCTATGGTTTGTGGGAGTAGGACTATGTATTTGAGTTCACATTAGGCTATGGTTTGTAGGAGTAGGACTATGTATTTGAGTTCACCATTCCTGTTATGCGTGTATTTCCCCAACCCATTTCAGTGTAGGTTCAGGCAGTGTAGGTTGCACACCTCTTAAACTTATTGATATACATCATCACTTTCACATTCAACATCTTGCACCAAATGACCCAATTTCAGTGCTCCTTTCAGCTCATTACAGTACATGTGGTATGAGAAAGGGAGAGAGAGAGAAAGAGAGAGAAGAGAAATTGTGTGGCCTGTTTATGTGTTTTGCTCCACTTCTCTTTCCATTTGATGTACTGTATCTGATATACTTCCATCCAACTCAAGTGCTTTGGCAATATCTGTCATGCTAATAAAGCTTATTTTGAACTTATTTTGAGTGTGTGTGTCTGTGTGTGTGTGTGTGTGTGTGTGTGTGTGTGCTGTATTTGGTGGCAGGCAACAGCAACCAGCTGTTCAGCATCAGCACCCTGACGGGCCTGATCACCAGGGGACAGCGGGCACTGGACAGGGAAACCAGCAGCTCCCATGTTCTGGAGGTGGAGGCCTACAACAGCGACCAGGGCCCCATGCGCAGTTCTGTCAGGGTACAAGCATTATTTGGATGGGTGTGAACAGACAGACAGACAGAGAGAGAGAGATACGTGTGTGTGACAGAGAGACATCTATGTAGGAATGAAGGTTTGTGCATAGGTTGGTGTTCTAAAACAGGGTAGCCATGGCCTACTGGTTAGGGCTTTGGGCTTGTAACTGAATGGGTGGATCATAGCTGAAGTGCCCTTGAGCAAGGCACCTAACCTCTCACTGCTATAGCAGGCATCCAACTGTTCCGGGTTAGTGTGTACTTCACTTCACTGTGTGCTGTGTATTTTTCACTAATTCACGATTTGGTTAAATTAAGACACCAAAATATCCCTTACAGGTTCAAGAGTATAGATTCAATTATTTTATTATTAACAGAAACTACTGTATAGCCACATGTTTTGGGTCTCTGTGCCTTGAAGAGACCTGTGTTTTCATGAATGGTTTGGAATGAGTGGCTTGCCATCTGTGTCCAGCCTGCAGACGTAGTGCAGCCAACCAGTTGTTAATTTCATGGTCTACCTCATTCACTCTTCCTTTTCCTGTGAGTGTGTATTTGTGTTTATTTTTTTTCTTCTTCATGATGTATTTACGAGTGCGTGAGCGTGAGAGGATGCTGAGGTTTCTGTCGAGGTTTCAGACCATGCCCATGTGTCTGGTCAACAAAAGAACTCGTGCGTTTTGGCGCACACACAGCACCCATCAGCACCTCATTGTCGTCATAGCCAATAGAGGGCGATATGGAGCCCTCACATTCCATGCACCAGCAGCCCTGGCTCCCCTCTTTGCTCCCAGGCTCTGAGCCTCTGGCTTGGCCTCTGTGCCTGCTTGTGCCCCTGCAGGTGATCGTGTACGTGGAGGATGCAAACGATGAGCGGCCCGTCTTCACCCAGCAGCAGTACAACCGGCTTGGGCTCCGTGAGACTGCAGGCATTGGCACCTCCGTCATTGTGGTGCGGGCCACAGATCCAGACACTGGTATGGGCTTCTGTATGAAATCCGTCTGTCCGCCTGTTTAATTGTCTGTTCATTCATTCTGTTATCTGTTATCCATTCATTACTTACTGACCTTGGAGTGATTATTCAATTTGCTGTGTTCAATTAGTCAGCAAAAGGTTCCATTGGAATGAACAACAAACACGATACAAATCATTTATTTAAAGAAAGTACAGAAGGAAAACAAACAAAAAAACAAAAACAAGACCAAAAAAAATCATTCAGTTTCCTTCAGTGGACTTATCACTGCCCACTCTCAATGGTTCTGATCTAGTGTCCGGCACTGAAAAGCCACAGGGAGACTGGCCAACGTTCCTCACTCACTGGAGGCCTCCTGAACAGGGCCACTTTATGGAGCTATGTATGGTTTTTGTCAGTCTGTTTTGGCAAACGTGATTTCTTGTAATGGGTAGTGATTTTCTTGCCTTACCTTGCACTCCTCGCACTCCTAATCACACTGCTTTTCATTTGATTTTTCCTTTTTTCAGCTCAGTCTCAGACACAATTGTTTTCATATCCCACATCTTTGCCTTATACAGTATCACAACTAAAAGAGATTTCTCCAGCTCTGTAGTTACAGGAGATTGGAGAGACCATGTATCCCAGTAGGGTGTATTCCTGGAAACAAAGTTGGCAAATCATAAAGCTATCAACTGTGACATACCCACACACACATGCACTAACCCACCTACACACATGCCCACTCACCCACCCTCACACAAACACTCCCACACACACATACTCACCCACCCACACCCACACTTACAAACACTGATAGCATCACATAAGAAATGATCATTTTCCACTCCACAGGGTCAGCCCTCTTTTTGGTTCCCCCTCTTTGTGAAAAAACAAACATAAAATCCCACCCCAATGTGGCAGTAGGCTGTAACCTCAACCTGGCCCTTACAGAGAGTTTTCTTCTTGACATCTGTCCTATTTGCAACAAGTGCGTCAGCGCTGCTTTTGAAGGCCCTCCCTGCCCACTGGTCAAACTGGCCCAATGCCATCTCCATTATTGCCCTGTTCCTGCCTGGCTTCCTCTTCTCACTTCCTGTTGAAGTTCCCTGATGTGACTTGCACCACTGTGCTACGGCCTGTCTCCGTGCTTGGCAAGAGCCCGAGTTTCATTAACCTCTTGGCTTGTATTGTATTTCTAGGCGGTGGTCTGTATTTACAGTCAAAATAAACTGCATTAGTCCGACATCTACAAACACTGCTTAGCTGATCTGGCTCACAGATTGGACCTGTGGGGTGGGACCAAAGAATAGTCTTATGGCCGGGCTACATTAGACTGAGAGTGTACCAGAGTGAATGCTAAAAGAACCCCTACCATAATCAGTGGAACTGGCAAGGGTAAAGTGATGTGAATGCACTGCAGTCACTTAAAGCTTAAAAAATAATAATAGACCCATCTTTTATTTCTATTTTTTTATGTGCGCCACTTGGACTGCGTATTCTCTGTGCACTTTGTAATGTAGCCCAGAGATTGGCCTTAAAGTTATACTCCAATGCTGAAGTAATCTGTGCTTTTCTGCATGGGAGTCAAACTTCTATTGCTAAAAAAAATGACCTTGTCAGCAGGGTTTTCAAGCTTGGAAGTTTTTTTTGCATTTACAGACTAATGGTTTTCAACAAGTGCGCTCCAGGCACTCAGCCAGATGCATCCAAATAATTTTTGTTTTTGTTTTTTAACACGAAGAAGGCTCAACATAGCATGGCACTTCGGTCATAGAATTACCATGGTCCCTACACATAAAGTCCATGTGTTGATGTAACTCATTTTCAAATCACCTAGATCTTGTCATGAATCTTTTCTTCTAATTAAAACTTCAAGGAATTTCCTCTGATTGCATTCATTCGATCCCATCAGAGCCCCCCGCTAAACATTATCTTGTGACTATTATGTACTTTTCCTGCGAGAAGCCAATGACAGGAAGATGACAATAGGGGTAACCCTTATAATACTACGACTGAAGTGTCATGCTATGTTGAGCCTTCTTAGTGTTAGTGTTATAAAAAAAATAGGTAATTAGATGCTTCAGGCCAAATGCTCGGAGCACGCTCAATGAAAGCCCTTTGACTTTAAATACAAAAACTGATCACATAAAAACCCAGCTACCAGTATAATTTAGTTTTAAACTTGTGCCCCTGCAGAAAAAGACATTGTACATTCTCACCAATCCATGTTAATTTGTTTGCAAACCAGAGAATAGGAACCAGTGATTATAATTGGCATGACATTCAGTCCATTCAGTTTCAGTTTAGTTTCCCCACCATTAAGACCCTTAAGCCATTAAGAAGTGTAATAACTGTGGAATAGTGGAATCTATGCTAGAGACGGCCGAGAGAGCCTTCATTCACCCAGTAATGAGCCATTTAATCACCAAAGTAACTACGAAGCCGGTAAATTAACCTAAAAACATTGTCTTGTGTGCTTGTGTGCCATTGTCTTGTACTGCTGGCATATACCTTTAAGCTGACACTGGCGTGGACAGCTCTATACACAGATACTGTGCAGTGAGCACAGCATAGGTAGTGCATCTCCACATTTTGAAAGATGCAACATTTTCCTGAAAGTGTGGTAACTTGTGTGAAGAAAATATTTGTTTGGTGGCTTTCTCTTTTGATTCTATAAAAAGGGAAGACTTCCCTTATCATCCATTAAGCATCCATATTCTGGTGGCGCTTTGGCCATCTGGGGATAAAAACAGTGTTGCAATGCAAAAAAAAGTTCTCCTACATACACGTCAGTTCCAGTTACTATTTTCCCCCACACGCCTCTCTCATTTCCTCCAGCCCTCCCCCTCACACTCTCATTTCCTTTCCATCTCTCTCTCTCCTTCTCTGTCTTTCTCCTTCTCTCTGTCTCTGTCTCTGTCTCCCTCTCTCTCCCTCTCCTTCTCAGCTGTCTGACATTCATTTGTCCTTCTCTCCTTCCGTCTCTGTATCTGCCCTCTAATTCAATTCTGAGCTGTAGAAGGAGGGAACACATCTGTCAATCTGTCTCTCCTCCTCCCTCTATCTCAGCTGCTCACCCTTTTCTCCCCTGTCTTCCATATTTGTCTTTCTACATCTCTCCCTTCCTTTGACATTTACACTTACTTTCTGTTTCGTTCTACTTATCTGTCTTTCCTTCCTATTTCCTTCCATTCTCGCTACCGCCATGACACCCATTTGTTTTCTCTGTCAATTTAATTACAATTCAAAGGAGCTTTATTGCAGGGACTCAGTGTTGCCAAAGCTTATATAGCTTATATGCAACAATACAAAATACAATATCTGTTTGAGAGAGAGAATAAATAAATAAAAGTAAATAACCAAAAAAAATCAATCTCTCTTCTTCACTCTGCCCACCTCCTCCTTCCTTTCTAAAGTCACCAGAGGCCATCCCTTCACATTCAAATCACTTTATCATCATCAGGTCACATCTGGAGAGCTTTATCAGTCATGGGCTTTATGCTGCTGCACATCTGTATTGAGACCTCACTGTTGAGTTTAATATTAGCACATTACTTGTTAGTTGACTCGGCAAGTCTTGCCCTCCATGATCTGGCACAGGTTCCACAAAGGACTCCACATTCCACTTCTTAAAAGGCCCATTATTGTGATGTTCCACAGCTGGTGACAGCAGCTAGAGTTAGTTATCTCAAAGGAAACATCAGAAAGTAGCCAGAATGAAGGTCTAAGGTCAGAAATTTCTATTGAGAATTCCTATGACAAGTTCCACATGGCATTGCTCATTGAGGTACTGGAATGTTCTGAGATACTGGAAATATTGGTTCAGCTGTTTGATGATGACCTACATTCATTTCACATTCTAGATTCTTAATGATGATGATAGAACTGAGCCTGTGCACTAGGACCTGTGTGTGTGACACCACTGTAATGTTAATCTCCCCCTGCAGGTGACGGGGGTGCAGTGGCCTACGCGCTGGTCTCAGGGTCGGACCGTAAGTTTGAGGTGGATGTAAGCACAGGCCTATTGACTACAGTAGACTACCTGGACTACGAAACCAAGACCAGCTACCTGATGAATGTGTCGGCCACGGACCAGTCACCGCCGTTCCACCGTGGCTATTGCACAGTATATGTGACGCTTCTCAACGAGCTGGACGAGGCTGTTGCCTTCTTCTCCTCTGGCTATGAGACCACACTGCGCGAGAACATCGCCACGGGCACTGAGGTCATCCAGGTGCAGGCACAGTCAGCTGACAACCTCAATCAGCTGACGTACCGCTTTGACCCTGACACGTCGCCAGCAGCTCTTGCTCTATTCAAGATCGACAGCGTGACGGTGGGTTATGCGAGGTTGCAACTCTGCCGCTCCCTGCACAGATTTGCAACTGCTCACACTGACACAGTCACACTACCCTACAAGGGCATAATGTGCAACAGCACATATATCAGTCAAACGTAGTATACTTACACAGATCGTCACTCACAAAGACACTTCAGTCTCTTTTTATCGCTGTCTCTCTTTATCACAGACCCACTCATCACAAACCCTTAGACATCCCCTCACTTGCCTCATCCTGTTCTTCTGTCTTTGTGGGTCCTGTAGGGCCGTATTACAGTCACTGGGCTGGTGGACAGGGAGAGGGGTGACTCGTACACGCTAACGGTGCTGGCAGATGATGGCGGGCCAAAGAGAGGCTCCACTGTGGTAAAGACACTCCCTCCCTCCCTCCCACCGTCAAAGTGAATACAGACTTTAGACAAAAATTGGTAATCCCCGCACACTGGAAGACATTTACTTTTCTTTATTGAACAACGCATTTTGCTTTGATGCCTGATAAAGCATAATGCAAAGGGTGTTGTCCAATAAAAAAAGCAGATGTAAGACACTGTTGAATGTGCAAAGGGATTTTGTTATTTAAGTTGAGTCAAAACTTTGTTAGACAGACACGTACAGCCACACACACCTACCCGTGGAATTGGCTGTAGCTAGAGTAAAGCATACCAATATGAATACCTGGTTTAACTTTAAAACTCGCAGTGAGTGCTTGATGAGTTCCCTAGAAGATGTGCTGAAATAAACATAGAATTTCTTAATTTACTGTCCTAGACAGAGAACTGTGTTGAACTCTCTCTTTAAAGTACTTTTTGCATTCACATGTGTTTCTCTTTTTACTCTCAACATCCATTGTGGAAATGCAGAAGGTAGGACTTCTTCATTGTCTCATTTTACTACATTAATATGGAGCGGCCTGCCTCTTTCAGTCACACGTCACTCATACTTTTTGTTTGCTGACAGGTGTCAATAACTATTTTGGATGAGAATGACAACAGTCCACAGTTTGACATCACATCAGACGTGTCCGTAGGCATCCCAGAGGACACCCCCATTGGTCAGAGGGTGGCTGTGGTGCTGGCCAGAGACAAAGATGCTGCTAACAATGGACTGGTGAGGAAAGCGACAGATAGAAGAGAAGAAAATAGAGAGATTAAAGGGGGGGAGAGAAAAACAGAAGGAGAGAGACATTCGAGAGTCACTTTTATGATTATTCTCTGTGATGTTTCCTCTTGTTCTCTTCATTTGACTGGCTCCATCTCTCTTTCTTTCTCTCTCTCCCTCTCTGTTTCTCACTCTTTTGCTCTCTTGCTCTCTCTCTCTCTCTGTCACTGTCTCTCACTGTCGCTCTCTCTCTCTCTCACTGTCTGTCTCTCACTCTTGCTCTCTCTTTCTCTTTCTTTCCTTTTCTCTCTCTCTCACGCTCTCTTTCTCTCTCTCTCTCTCTCTCTCTCTCTTTACCTCTTGTTTCTCCATCAGGTGAATTTTACCCTGGTGGCAGGTAACATGCAGGACGTGTTCAGGATTGTTACTGCCAACCACACATATGGGGAGATCTATGTCAATGCTCCCTTGGACCGAGAGGCGGTGGATCGCTACCTGCTTAAGGTTGGAGTCAAAGGAATCACTTTTTTCTTCACCTATGGCTAACTTGTAACATGCATCTGTGTATTGACTGTAAACATGCCGAGTGATACATATTGGCAAACATAGCAACAGCAGCAACTTTGGATGTGTGTTTGTGTCTTTTTGTGTGTGCGTGTGTATGTGTGTTTGTGCGTCTCTTTGACTTCAGGTACGGGCTCTTGACAGCGGCTCTCCCCCTCGCTACACGGACCACTCTCTGACTATCAACATCCTGGACATTAACGATAATGGGCCAGTCATCCAGAGCCCTCGCGGCTACAACGTCTCCATCAGTGAGGTGAGGCTCACTGTACCACCACCTGTCAATCACACTGAGCCCCATTCACTCATCACCCACCCACTCATCAATCAGGCACTTCCATCAAAACAGACACCTCCATGAAAATGAAACTAGACATTTTTTAGGAAAGTCCAGGCTTCAGTGAATATTAGCTTTACTTTCATTTGTTTTGAATTAATGTTGCATCTTCTAATCATCACACAATCACTCGTTCAATTAGTCAATCAGTCATTCACACAAATCTAACTCTTTTAGAATGTTGGCGGGGGCACATCAGTTCTGCGTGTGGTGGCAACTGACCGTGACATTGGCCGCAACGCCATGCTCTTCTACTACATCACCAGCGGCAACCAGGATCTGACCTTCCGTATGGACCGTGTGACGGGGGAGATGGTAACACGGCCCTCCCCTCCAGACCGAGAGATGCAACAGGAGTACCAGCTGACTGTCACTGTGGAAGATGATGGGACTCCTTCACTCTCGGTAGGGATCTTTCAAGTTTTTATGCAGACACGCAGACATCTCTCTCTCTCTCTCTCTCTCTCTCTCACACACATACACACACACACACATGCATACACACACCGTTTGGATGTTTAGCAGGCTGTGATCATGTGTTGGGCCAAAGCACAATAGGTCAGTTAACTTTCGAGCCACAACTACATGTTTCAGTTGTTGTGTCTTCCTTGTTTCTGTCTCACACAGACGCGTGCGCACACACACACACACATAAACACAGACACACACATACACACACCGTATGGATGTTTAGCAGGCTGTGATCATGTGTTGGGCTAAAGCGCAATAGGTCAGTTACTTTCGAGTCACAACTACATTTTTCAGTTGCTGTGTCTTCCTTGTTTCTGTCTCACATAGACGCGCACGCACGCATGCACACACACACAGTTTGTTTACTGCATGCAAAACAAAGGGATGTTGGAGATCCAGTGAAGAGGTGGCAACCAGCTGTCCAGCAGCCCAGTCAAATGAGCTGAAGCATTTGGGTTGATGATCAACTGATAAACTGATAGACAAGCTCCACTCCATGTCATATTCCCTCTACTGATGTGCCTGTGTAACTACAACTACATGATCCCTATCCTTCTCCTGAAAGTATCTTCTGGGTCTGTCCTTGAGGGAACACACACTGCTGTCTAATTGTGATTTAAATGGCAGAGCTTTAGTCTTTCTGTTATGTGTGATGTCTTTGATGTGTCGCCGTGGAGAAAAACAGGAAACGACTAGTTGCAGTTGTTTGTTCTCTGAAAGAGGAAGCAGCGTGCAGAAGCCCCACGCTTCTTCCTGTTTCGACATCCGTTAGGTGCGGAGAAGTTCTTTAAAGAGTCTTAACAGTCTTAACTAGTCATGCAAGACATGCAGCATTTCTATATATGTGCTGGCATGTGATTTGGCTGGAACTATAATTAGGGATCTGAATGCAAACCAAAGCACCTGTTAACGTGTTAATGCTCAGTGAGTAGTACTGTATGCTGTGGTACAGACTCTCTTCCTGTTCGGTTGTCATTTACTGTCGAAATATACTGTAGATAGTCACAAGAAATGCCATCAGTGGTTAATGACTGGGTTCTTCCAAATATTAAGCCTTTTAAACATATTTGCACAGAGCTGTGAAGCTGGGGACATTTTGAATTGCTTACATGTGCACGTGCACACACACATACGCATGCTCGCATACAGATTCAGTATAGTGTCATGAGATGACAAACCACAACACAGCTCATTGCTGCTCTCTGGCAATGTCCTTGCATAATTTTGAATGACTTACCTCACATGCAATACTAGAAACATTATCAGGGCTAAGAACCTGCGCTGTGAATAAATATGTATATTTAATTAAATATTACAATTCATACAGAGGGTTATTACTGATTATCTAAATATGCATATGCAGTAAATATAGATAAAAAATAAGACTTAAAATCATCACTAAATTATAGAGGTAAACTCCCATCTTATCTATTAGGGACATTCATGTTCCCAGTATGTCTTGCATCAAGATGTGTATCATATCTTTTTAAGAGTTCCTTCAGGCAACTATTACTTCAAACTCATAGATTGCTATCAGTCAGGAAGTGTGCTGCTCTGTTTGAAAGCTTTGCAAGCCCTGAGCTCTGAAGATGAGTCTTGGTACCACAGGCAACATAGAATTCAATATTGAATTTATTTTACAAAAGGAAAATGCAAGGCAAAACAAAATGAAGACAATGTTGACAATGTTTTTTGTTTTGTTTTGCACAATGGTATGATTTCAATGCAAGTTAAAGCCTTTTGAAGTAACTTAAGAAATGTTGGTAAGACTTAACTGACTGTCTGTATCCATATTTATAAAGGGTTATGAAGTATTTGGAATGCCTTGTAAAGTGTTACTAAAATGACTATAAACACAAACACAATGCACAATGTTGTAACACTGCTGAGATGCAAGTGTGGCCCGTTTCATTTTGTTTGAAATATGGTGGCTTTTATAGCAAAGAATACAGTTACATTGAGATACACACAGTGCATCTCTAATATGGCAGGTGGTTCCACAGTGTATAAGAGAAGAAAAGTCCCATATAACTTTTACTTTTCATGCAGATTTCAATTTCTACTTCCTGTCCTCTGAATGTATCCTTGGCCTCAGTAAAGTCTGTTTCCATGCTCAAAGGACTTGTTTACTTATCCTTTTTAATTTACTGTTATAGTTATTGGGTATGTTTAGGTTACTGTCACAGGTTAAAATCTTTGTGGCTGTGGTTCATTAGGGCACATACATAATTAGACTTCTTATATTTGCACACTCACACACATACAATTATACAAATATACACAATTCCCGGTTCCCAGTGGCAACAACAAAAAAGCTAGTATGCCTAGTAAAGCTGGTAAACAGTCTAAAAAGGCTGTAACTGTAATTGGCCCATACACTACAATGCTTAAGTCACACTCACTTGCTACATTAAGTTGTTCCTCATTTGAATATGACATCTTTTTTGCATTCTTTCTTACCAACATATTTTTTTCCATACTTTTTACAAATTCCTACACAGACAGTACACATAGGGAGTTGATGGCCTGATCCTGATCCAAGAGAGGTTGGGTTGTGGTCCTGTGCACTAAAGAGAAGTGAGGTAGCATAACTGATCTGAAAGGAGTGTAAACTGTCAGGAGGGAAAAAAAGGGATCTGGTGTTCATCAAGGTGCAAAAGAATGAAGGTAAAGACAGAAGGTCTGATAAGGATTGGATTTGGCAATAGTTTTGTTGAGCACACACCATGCTAAGAAAGAGTGTTTTTAAAGCATGATCACTCTTACCCTGTAATGGTGGTTGCTCAGCAGCTCTTACAAAGAAACACAGACAGACAAACAGACAAACTCCAGTGGTAGAAAGAGATAGTGGCAAACCAAATAAGCTGACATGGGTGACAACAAGCATTACATTTCTTTGAAATGGTCTGTGGCACAGTATACGTCCGGCAGTCTGATGCTTATGAATGCTCAAATGCACTTAAAGCACTGCAGTACAAAGATATTGTCCTTAACATTGACACATAGAATCAGAGATAATCAATCACAGAGCAACCACATATAAACAGTCTCTCAGAAATCTAAAATATTTTTATGTACAATAAAATATACTCAACTCAACTCAACAATTTTTAAGGCCAACGGTGAAGAAATAAGAACTTATTACCCCAGTAAGCTAAACAGTTAACTGATCCATGGCAGGTGTTGGCAGTGATGCATCATTCATGCAAGCAGCTGAGGAGCAACATGTCTGGTGAAATGGGTAAAATCCCGAGATATTTTAGACAGGAATCTGATGTGACCCTTGAGACAGACCGTTAGGGCCGTTAGACCGCCACTCTCCAAATCTTCTTCATGTCCTCAGTCTCTGGAATGTTTTGGATGGCAAGCCACCAGACATCTGCATGCTACCAGTCCTTGACAGAGTGGACCAGAGTTTTGATGACGTCTCAAACAAAGCAAACCCTAGTGCACCAGCATGCTGAGTTCCCTTTTGGTCTTTCAGTTGTTGTTGCAGGTGGGAGAGTGTGTTATTCCTTACATTTTTTTTTTTTTTTGGGGGGGGGGGGGGGTATCTCTTCCTCTTCCCATTGTCCACAAGCAGTGTGCTTAAGAGACACCCCTGACACACACACACACACACACACACACACCACACACACCACACACACACACAAAGTGGAACAGATTTTCGGTGCTACTTGCAGATGATGATGATGAAAGTGAGGCAGAGGAGAAAAACGCAAAGCTTTCCGAAATCACAGGTCAAGGTCCCTTCAGACTACACTTGCAGGATGTTGGGTGACTCCGGAATTGGTTCTGAGGAGGAAAAAAAACAAGACACACACACACACACACACACACACACACAGATGAATTTCCTGGTGTAACACTAAACATCCAGTGAGTCAGCACACAACATATTTGAGTGGGCACTTGAATACAATCTCTTTCACTGCCTCTCAAACACAGAGACTGTGGCTTCTATTGCTATCCATCATAAGGTGACTTAAGATGGCCTTGCAGTGGACATGCTGTGGTCTTTATAAAACAGGGTGGACCAGGCAGGGAGTTTCCCCTGTTCTCCCTGCCCTTCCAGACACCAGTAATGAGAGGTTACCAGATTTGTGAGCCCTGGCACAGTCTCAAGCATACTGTATCCATACACACACACACATACACACACACACACACACACTCACTCACACACACACACACACACACACACACACAACTATTTGTTAAAACCATGACCCAACTTTCTACATACATCTAACCAATATATTTTTTCAACTTTTCCAAGTAAGAAATATAGATATTTATTTACAGTAATCAGGGCATTTATTTGGAATGATCGCGGTTAGCTATTAGCCCCATCCACCTCCCTTCCCCTCACCTCCCCTCCCCTCCTCTGCTGAGCATTTTTAGTAATCAGGTTGTGAAACAGAAAAAAGGAAACTGACCTGTGTAACATAATCAAGTTTGGCAGTAGAGGTATTTAAACTGCTACTGAAAGTCTCTACTGTGTACTGTGTATGTCTACTCTCTGTGTGTGTGTGTGTGTGTGTGTGTATGTGTGTGTATGTCATGTGTGTCTGCACCTGTGTTACGCAGTCAAACTGCAAGGTGCAGAGACAGCTGGACTCCAGAGACTTTCGAGTCAGGAAACTGTAATTCAGTTCGGAATTCTAGGAACGTCCCAGACAAGGTACCTTATGATATGAACAGGGAAAGTACAAACAGGGCGGTGGTGGCGTAGCGGTTAAGGAACGCAAGTAGGAATGCAAGTAGCCTGGAAAATTGTGGGTTCGAATCCTGATGTAATTGATAGTTGACAAATATGTAAGTCGCTTTGGATAAAAGCGTCTGCTAAATGCATTAATGTAAATGTAACAATGTTTGGGCAGATAACCAAACCATTATGATGAAGTGGTAAACTCCAGAGGAGATTCCCCCCTTAATCATGATGACTGTATGGGTGTGTTCTGTCCTTCCAGTGGCTAGCTCTGGGCCGCAACTGACAGTTTTGCACCAGTATCCACTGCAGTCAGGAGAGTTACGACTCATTTGGATGAATCAACTGCTTATGTGTGTGTGTGTGTGTGTGTTTGAGTGTGAATGTTTCTGTATGACCAGATGAGTTTGCAACTCAAACTAGAGTTTGTGTGTTATTGTTTGTGAATGTTTGTGTGAGTGTACACCTGTGTTTGCGTGTGTGTGTGTTTATGTGTCTCAATGCTTTTGCTTGGATGTTTGTGGATTAGTGTGTGTGTGTACAAGCACAATGCAGTACGTGTAAACCCAAACATCCTCACCTTGCGTCGGGAAGAAGACCTCTCCGTAGCTGGGGGTCAATGGGGTGCCGGGGTCGGACAGCAGGTGACGCCCTGTCTCGGAGGACTGGCGCGTCAGGATCTGGGACACAGTGCGGGTCTTCACCTGGGGGGATCCCCCCAAGAACACGGGGTTGTCATGACCCTGTGCCTCACTGATTAGGAAGAGAGAGAACAGCAACGGTGACTAAGAACTTCAGATTGTATCAGAGAGGGTAAAATTGTGAGTGAGAGGCACAAACATTCATTAAGTTCTGTGTTCTATTTTCTGTTCTATTATGTTGTTCTGTCTTGGTCAGTATTCAATGATCTTTAAATGTATCTATAGATTGTTGGGGCATGTTAACAACATTACTCTTTTTACCCTTTTTACTCTGCAAAAGGTCTGTTCTGACCCTGATTCACAAAGGGCTTAGCAGCACAACAGCAGGTCATTGAGCTGAGCGGTGTTATCTGGCTGTACTGTTGCTATCTTTGCTGTTCTGATTCAATCACTTTTGTCTGTGGAACATTCTATTGTATACAGCTTTATTATATTTACAGGCTCTTCCATTTCCAAGGCAGCAGAAATAATGTTGTTTCTGTGTCTGTTTGTGTGTATATGGAAATAGAGTGTGTGTGTCTGTGTTTGTGTGTGTGTGTGTGTGTGTGTGTATAGAGTGTGTGTGATTGTGTGTGTGTGCATGTGTGTGTGTGTGAATGTGAGAAACAAAACTCACCTGTCCATTCGAACAAGCTCATGTGCACCTGTGACAGGGAATGGAAGGAAGAAACACTTAACACTATTTTTAGAGGACAAAAACACACAGGTACACATGCACAGTCACAGGTGAAAACACACAGGCACACAGCTACAATTCTCTCTCTCTCTCTCTCTCACACACACACACACACACACACACACACTGCATATCTGTGGTGCTCTTATTGCAGCAGCACACCACATGCAGGAAGTTGCACAGTACTGTGTGTGTGTGTGTGTGTGTGAGAGAGAGAGAGAGAGAAACAGAGAGACAGAGGTGAAATGTTGTAGACATTAATTACATAAGGACTGAGAGAAAGGTATTCTCACTCACGTCTGTTGGCCTGGGCTGTCTGCCTCTGTTTGTATACCAGAACCAGAATGAGGGGAAGGCACAGGAAAGCCATGATGCAGGCAGCTGTGGCAAAGCTTGCACTGAGTGTGCCTGCAGGAACACACACACACACACACACACACACAGGTCAAAATGGATGCCTATCATGCTCACACACTGCACTTATCACAGCCTGGAATATGTGCTAATATAGATACACAATACAAAACCAGTCATGTCACTGACACACACACACACACACACACACACACACACACACACACACACACACACACACACCACCCTCCAACCCAATCAATTGCAGTGTCAATGGCAATATGCATGCGGAGACCTTCTTACCCTCATTGGAGTTGGTGGAAAATTCCATGCAGGTCAGGCTTCCCTCGCGCCCTGTGGATAGAGGAGGCAGAGACAGAGGAGAGTGAGGCTGGGCTGAAGTGTTCTGCTCTGCTCTGCTGTACTCTGCCCTGCTCTTGACCACACAGCTGGTGGGTCACACTCACACTCTGGGGTGGGGGAGCTACTGCCATGCTTGTGCTTACTGAATGTAGCCAAAGTCTGGTTTTACAAGAGGAAGTTGTGTTCTCATCTCACTGACCACTGGTTTTGAGTGCACTGCACTTGCATGCATGTGTGAGACATGATGCAGAAGGTTGCCACCATTGTGCCCTTGAGCAAGGCACTTGACCCTGGGTACAATTGGGTTCAACATAGACTGATTTCCTGAACGGACAACTAATGCTAACTGAACGGGTCAAAGGAAAATGTAACTGAAACTCATTTGTTTGTGCTCTAGGGGAGACTGGCCCTGAACAATTGATAGTTGACAAAATGTAAGTCGATTGGATAAAAGCATCTGCTAAATGCATAAATGTAAATGTAAACGTAGAAGGTTACAAAACATACATACATACATACACACACACACACACACACACACACACACACACACATCTAGCTGTCAGACACACATCTAGCTGCCAGGACTGTAATGTACTGTGTGATATCTAGGCTTGTCTGACACATAGTGCAGAACGCCCAGAATGGTCAAACACACATAGTGCACATACACAAACAGATCCAGATATTATGCAAGGATTCAAATAGATACATGAGTATGGTAGGTGCACAGTAGTAGTAGTCAGGGTCTGATTACAATGAATAAGATGACAACATACAGTTATGTGCATAGGCACATTTTTTGGACCAAATATGAAAATTGACCTTATGTGATCCTACATGAAATACACGGACAGACACACACACACACACACTGTCCTTACGTGGGCCAACAGTGAGCAGCACATGGTTGTGGGAGGACTTATGCTGCTTCTCTGCCAGAAGACAGCAGTAGCGGCCCTGGTCCTCCTTCTTCACCTCTGTCAGGACGAGCAGGACCTTTGAGCCCTCTACCTTGGGCACAGCCAAGGCGGAGAGAGGCAGCGTATGGTTGGTGTTGGTGCGGGGGGTACGGCCGCCACGCGGGTGCTGCCCCTTTTTGCAGTGGTGATCCATGTGCGGCGTGAAGAGCCAGGCTAGGTGGACATCTTTGGTCGTGTGGGGGTGGCCGTGCTCCTCACACACCAGCGTGACATTGGCACCCTCAGGGCAGGAGTAGTGCTGACGGGGCACCGTAAGGTGTAGCTCATCCTCATTGGACGCGCTGCCCAAGAACTCGCCTAAGAACACCAGAGAGGAGATGTAAATGTCATTGGTTATAGAGCAATTTCAAGCTCCAAAAAGAAGTCCAGTTGTCTACAACTTAGCACTTAAGATTACCATGGCCTGGATAAATGAGAATCTTCACAGACACATTGATTATAGATCATCTCCATTAAACAAGTTACACAGGCATTTTTGCATCAGTACACACTTAACCATCCAAACAATAAATACACACGCACACCACATAACAAACGATCACTTGCCTACAAGTATTGCACTACATTTAATGGAGAACAAGCATAATTGCCCAACTACTTCCTGCATAATAAACAGGTGAGAACAGAGAAGAAATGCAGAGGACAGAGAGGGGAGAGAACACCAGTTCTCTCTGTCACTTGTCTTTATGGTACAGGAACACCATAGCCAAGATTAAACCATATAATACATGGTGCCAAATGGCCTTGAAATACCACTGACTGAACTGAAACATGCTTTAGTATGGATGGATGGATCAGGGCATGACACGGTTAGTTTGCTTGTCCCTTTGTGTTGTTGCTTGAGTGACTGACATATCCACATTAGAATCAATAGAAGATGACAAATATAGAGAGTCTTTTTTATACAGCTGTAAGTGAATTTCAAGTGTAGCCAGTTGTCAGCCTTTCATCAGACTGACACAAACATGCTTTTTTTCCCTTCTCTACAGTATACATGACGAGACAAACTCACACACGTACACACGCACACACACACACACACAGCTGTATGTTTCCTGCCCGTTGCCTACACAGTTCATGTGTGGGTACCAGCCAGGCCTGTGTGGTCAGAAACACCAGCTCACTAGGATTCACGTAAGCACATTCTGTACTGGTGAACGGCACTGCAAACCACAGAAAGAGAACACTTGGGGGCATGTGTCAAAATGTCAAAACAGCACAGTCAGAATCATACATTTCCTTTGTTTTTGGACTTTTTGCCATATACCCTATGCTTCTTAAAACATCCTTCCCTAAAGCCTCTCCAAGGCACTGTGTTAATCACCACTTTCTAAACACACACACATACACAGCATATAGAGTGTTGGTGTAATCATCTCTCAGCAACTCTACTTTCCTGGGTGTGTCTAGTCACCCCTTGCTCACACTTGCTCTCCCCCTCTCTCTGTGCTTTTACATAGGCCAGGTTTCAGAACTTTTGATGTTATCTGTTACACAATGCAAGCAGATTCTGAAATTTGCCGGATGACATGCACCCACACACATATTATTATCGTAGTGTGTGTGTGTGTGTGTGTGTATGTTTCATCTAAACAAAGCAGTCTTTTTTCAGTGCTGCTCTGGGCATGCTGTGGTTGTTATCATGACATATGCAAAAATAAATTACACGTATTATGTAAAGAAGATTTCTATCAGCACACCTATCCACCCACACAAACAAACTCTTTCACATTCACACACATCTATGTGCGTGGTCATATTCACCAACGGGTTGATCTGTAACTGTACGTGTGTGTGTGCGTTTTCTCTGGTTTGTACATATGCATGAAAGTGCAACATTAATAGGTCACGCATGAGAGAAGCATTGTGGTAGAACAAAATAGTATGTTTTGTTAATAGTAAGACCACAGCATTAGGAGTAGACTTCCTCACCCCCTCTGTTTCTCTATTTTCTATGCTTTTCTATGTGTTGACCATTTCTTTCATTCTTTTCTCAAACCTATATACATGTGCCACAGAAGCCAGATAGGCCTATCTGCATGCATGCATACACACATACACACACACTCACAAATCTCACTAAAGAGACCAGCTGCTAAGGGTATGTGTGTCACACTGTAATAATTCTGAGTGCCTGACCCAGATAGATCTATTTGGAAATAAAGAAGGCGACCAGTCTATGACCCCCAGAACTGCCTGATCTGGTTTGGGCACTGTGTGTGTGTGTGTGTGTGTGTGTGTGTGTGTGTGTGTGTGTGTGTGTGAATGGCAGGAAGAGTAATAGGAAATAAGGGAGTGTGATGAAATGGAACTGTGACCCTTCTGGCTGAACCCACCTCTCAGAGGAACAATAGTTTGGAGCTGGCTACTGTTTCACACACAAAACCTGCCTGACACACATACACACACACACACACACACACCGACACAGACAGACAAAGCACCCACACAAATTAACAAAAACACACAAATTAATAAAAACAACAGCCAATGTATGCACACAGACACATATGTATGGGTAGACAGAAAACATACACACACAGACACAGTGAGACTGACTCTCAGGAGAGTTCTAAATCAGATATACAATCTTGTTAAGTCACAGCACCCCAGAGGACGCCCAAACCAACACACCTGACCAGTATACCAGCCACTTCTCCCCAAACACCTATTCTCTATGCTGTGACAGTAGAAGAGCTGAAAAACACACTGGATTTGTCTGACATCTTTGTGCAACTCTCTGTTGAGTTTCATGGGGTTTGGCAAATATGCAATGCTTGCTGTTTCGGGGCCCCACTCCCACAGCATTACTCTATCAGCAATGTCACAGCAACCCACACAGCTATCATTTGTTTTGCATGGATTTGCATAGTGTCTTGTGTGCTGATTGGGTGTTTTCTTTCTGAGGTTTGCAGTTCTATCATTTGACTCCTCAAGCTTGATGAAGATCGTCCCCCCACCCACATATATGGATCTACTATGTCATACATGGGGGGAAAACCTTTCACGTGCTCAGTATGTTAAATAGTCCAGTGTGAAATTCTTGATTTCTTGTATTTGTCTACTGTGTTTCCTTGCTAAACCATTTTAGATATATTTTAAAGGTTCATAACATGGCATCTACATTTGTGGCCACACACTCACGCACATAAACTCATTTGAATTAGTCAGCTCATTAAAAGGTGTTTATGGTAGCAGCATAAGGTTCCTGATACCCAGTCCCCCAGACAGGTGTGTGTGTGTGTGTGTGTGTGTGTGTGTGAGTAAAAGAGGGGCCAGACTAGAAATTAAGCCTCCTATTGGCTTTTGTGTCTGTCGCCTCTGTCCAGTGTCCCAGAGTCTGTCTATTAAAATATCAGCCTTAAATGGTAGCACATCACAAAAACATCAGCAAAAGATGCACTTCCTCTGTACTTGTAGTTTTACTGTGGCCTTCAACAGGAAATGTTTGCAGTGTCACTATGTGTGGTTTGCACACTTAACACTTTGCAGGTCTCTTGCAAAAAAGAAGACACAGTGAAAACGATAGGTCCCTTTAGGTACTATAGTTGCATTACTCTGAGAACCTCTCTTGTTTACCACAGTGACTATTACATCAGGAACCCAAATCACATTCAAGTCAAATCTGTCTCTCATGACAAATCATGTTGTTACATCAAAACCTTAAATGTCTTGAAATGAAACTCTAGTGCATCCCATTGGGTTCATGGGTTCAGTAATTGTCCATTCCTGTAGTCCAATATGAGTGTGTGTGTGTGTGCGTCATTGACCTGGGTGATGTTTGGAGTGAAAGGTCAGTGCCTATTCCTTTCTGTGTCCAGTATTGAGGCCAGGGTGCAGGAAGAGTAGACTGGCTGGCTTGCACAATGCCATGTTGCCCAGCTCTTTCCCTCAGGGTGAACTGATTTGTCCAGCTCTTTCCCTCAGGGTGAACTGATTTGTGCCACAGTACACGTTTTCCACGAGTCTGTAGCACTAAGACCTCTCTGAGTGTCACTCCCTCAAAATTAAACAATCCAATAACCATCTTTCTTTCTTTCTATGTTTTCATTCTCTCTCTCCCTCACATGCACACAGACACACTAAAAATATCACTCCTTTATTTCTCCAGCGTTCTTTTTTTTTTTTTTTGCTTTCCTTACTGGATATCTAAGAGTTCTTTCAAAGTTTAAAGCCCTTTAGAATTTCTAAAGGCAGAGTTCCATGACGTGCACTGTTTGTAGGGGACTGTTACTGTTTTCTTTCGGTTCCTCATGTTCACTCTCTTGCCTCTCTTCCTTTCATCCTTCTGACTCCTTCCTATCATCCATCCATTTGCCTTGGTGGGCAAAGGAGGCAATGTTTATCTGTTGGCTTACCTTATCTGCCCACAGACCAGCGAGCCAAGGGGGGTCTGGAATGCCATGTTGCCCCTCTTTCTCAGCCCCTACTGCCTTCTGTTTTCATTTCAAAGCAGTTTGGGCATCTATCTGAGTGGCTTTTTTTATGCAATAGTTTTGTGATCAGTGTAGTGTTTTGGAGGAGCTATTTCATTGTCTTAGTCAATGTGGTGAACAGGTTGAGTTGACATAAGTTTCAGAATGGTCTGTTCTCATCATTCACATCACTCTGAAAAACCCAAATGTTACCCCCACATGCACCTCTATTTGAGGTAATGTTCATGTCATTTGTTTCTCCTGAAACACTTCTCCTCCGCTTACTGTCTAGCAACTATAAGCATCAATTTGTTGATTTAAAAGTAATTACACTTCCCGGGAAGTCATTTTCGGAGGATACACAATCTGATGCACATCTGGCAGATCTCCCATGCAGACAAATTAGCAGCTTTTCAAACAGATACCAAACATCAACTGTTTGTGCTGACTAAGGTTACTAGAGGTAAATGGGGAGTTACTAAGCAAAGTCTTCTCCAAGGCCTGGGTAAGCCAAAGCATGTGTCTGCCTGATGAAAAAAGACTTTAATTACGTTGGAGTCCTTGGGAGTCCCTGACAGGGCAGATCCCCAGAGAGAAGGGGGTACAAGCTGACTGAAGGTCTCGGCCTTGTTTTCTTTCAAACTGTTTTTTTCTTTTCTTTCTTTCTTTCTTTCCCTCAGGCACTGGAAATTCTGATAGTGTGTGCCCCACACAAAATTACTGTGTGACATTGACTATTACTCAGAGGAAGTAGTGTTTGATTTAAATCAATAGTAAGTAAAATAAATAAAAAATTCTGATCTCAGGTCATGGGGAAAGAGATTGGCTTTCAGGAATAAAGAATGAGTAACAGGGTTGAACAGATCACAGTGCAGGCTTACTGTTTTTGGCTCACCTTTTGGGTATCTATGTTCAGGTGTGCTCTATAACACCTGCAGGGAGGCCATTATAGTCTATCACACCCATACCTGTGGGGGAGCCTAGGGCAGGTTGGCAGATCAATGACCAACATCAGGGGATGGAACAAGGGTTTATGTAATAGAACTGACAACAAGCTAGATGAGCATGATGAGGAAGAGGAGACCTATCCAGACTGCTGTCCATAATGCTACACCACCAAATCCTCAACTGACGGAAACAACCATCAGACCACCAGAGCATTTCCTTTTTTTAATACAGCAAATCAGTACACCCAGAAAAAACACAAGATCATTAGGATGCCACATAGAAGGTACTCATGGAAATATTAAGAAGGAGTTGCAATAAATCTTTTCCTACTGTGCGCCAGTGTTGAGAATTGCTTGTAGGCTTATTTTCTATTCTGCACCATTTTCTTTTCTGTTTTGCTTGTTTTGTCAGTGGTTACTCTTCCTTAATTTAGAACGTTTTCCATTAGCACATACTCCAAAGACGTCCATGGAGCGTGAGCCGAAAGAAGAAGTTTGATTTCTGTTTAGTAGGCCCACACTTCCTGTTTTGTGATGTAGCCTCATCTAAATGCAGGCCTTCTTTTTACAATTTAGTGGTGCTGTTGAGACCCGGTTGCGCCCCATCACATATACATGTCTTTGAGGTTTTATGCAGAGAAATTCTAGCTCTGAGATAGTTCCAAGCTACTCGTTGCCATTCTGGTTTGTTTTCTGCTGCTTTGGATTGCACAGACAGAAAAACATCCCTAAGTTCTACACACAACCTCAACAAGCATTTGAAACCTTAGCCATGCGAGTGGGCTGATGCATAGCGCAACAGCTGTCCCCACTCTTTCAGATGGGACACACACAAGAGACGCCGGGGGTTGAGTTAATGGAGCATTGGCACAGATGCTACAGAAAAAGTTATAACATCTGCGTACTGGTGTGGTTAAAGAATAGTGCTGCTTAGACTCAGTATTTCACTATAGCCAAGTCCCTTTTCAGTCGGTGGGTGTTTCTGTCGACAATCCCTAAACGAGAAGCCAAACAGGGTTTATTTTGGGGCGAAACACAGGAAATTAAAAGTGGCATACCCTCTAGGTTACGAGAGTCGTCTTTAGGGAAGTCTGACCGCTTACCTTCTAACTCAATACTTTTCCAGCTGCCCGTCTTTTTAGGTTATAAATTGCATGCACAGTATCATACCGACTCGCTACTGGTGAGTTTAGGCTACGCTCCTTGAATTAACCAATAAACTGGCATAAATATGCTACAAATAGTCTAATTCAAAACACACTGAAAGATATGTGAAAAGAAACGAGCAATGTGTTACAAACCTATGTGGCATCGGCGTGACGTGACATGTTAAAAGACAAAATTATGTTCTTGCCTAATCTGACGACTACTCCACAAAACAGCGTCTCTGACAAGCTTGTACACGCCACTGGCCAGCCGTCCATTCGAAGGAGATGCAAAGAGCAGCATTATTGACCACTGCACTTTATTTACTTACCTTGAGTCACGGCGGCCGCAAAGAAGTAAACTACAACAATTCTTAAATCCATTGATGTGACCAACTTCATTAATTCCAGTATATCCGACGTAAATTGTAACCTATTTGCACTTCTTGCACTCCTTTTCGTTAGACTGTTAAGAGCAATAGCATGCTCTTTTTGCATACAAATTTGGTTGCTCGGCGCTGTTTCTATAGACTAGCCTACCATACGCCTGACATCGACTATCAAAAACAACTTTTCGAGTGTCAACACCGCAGCGAAAATGCAATACGAGAGGATACGACGCTTGTACTAGAGCGCTAACCCCTCCCCCAATTGCGCGCTCTCTCGTGTTTAAGTTCTTCAATTCTTGTTTGGTAGGGAAATATTCGAAATGCAAAGGACTGATTTTAAGGATAGCCTATTGGGACATATAGGGTACCGAGAAATTGTTGTACCAAGAATTTGTAAAGATAATAAATGCATTTATAATACAATGTGTTGTTTGCACTTGTAATTCGGTCTAAACATTTGTAAATACAAACAATTATACATTTGTAAGAAATTCCTTCAGTTTTGCCATTTAAAATTATTTATAATTAAGTGTTTATGATTTTTTTTTTTTTTTTTTGGGGGGGGGGGGGTAAAGTGCATTAAAACAGGCATATTGGCAATGCCATTTTTCATTCCCTCCTATCAGTTTTCTGGTATTTGGGAAATCATCTTCATAAAGAAGCAGGCTGTCTACAGGATCTGATACTGATACCAGTTGGGCAAGAAAATCAGGAGCATCTTGCCTACTATGCCCAGCTCCGACACATACACACACAGACACAAAGAGAGTTTCACTCTTTTCCCCTCCCTATGCCATGCTGATCTCCATGTGTAACATTCAGCATATGGTAGATACACATCATTTATGTTCATTAACATGTATGTGCATTCAGCCACTAAGGTTTGAACCTTTTTTGGAACTTTTTTAACTTTGGAACGTTATGCCACACACCAATACACACACACACACATACACAAGGAAATGGTTTTAAAACCTCCCCACATCTGGTCAAGCTAGAAGGTTTAGCGTCATCACAGCCAAACCTAAACAATCACTCTTTTCAGTACAAAAATCAACAACACTAGCTATCCCCATCACGTGATGAGATAGGTCACGACATAAAGTACCACAAATTTTTGTGGAATGCACATCCCTGTTTCAGTGGTGGTGTGGTTCCAGACCCCTGAGGCTTAACCCCAACATTTTTCCTCCTGTGAATCAGAGGACTGTTTCACACACTGTACCTAACTGAACTCATGCAACATTTTGTTGATGGCCTAGGAGACAAGACTGCTGGCTGAACCTTTTTTTTCCTGTATCACCAACCACTATCTTGATACACACAACTGTGTTTTTAATGATTTTTTTATGGTTGTTTTAAATGTTCCCATAAATATAATAGATAGTTTTGATGCTCAGATAAATAAGACATAAAGCATACGCATCATAAGAGAAGTGGTCAGGCCTGTTTGGTCTGGTTACTCTTGGTGTAGCACCTGTGTCTTGTATAATAGTTCTAACAAACAACCCTATCATCTCATGCATGATTAAGTTTATATCTGGGGCATGCAAAACACCGAGAACAAACTGGGCTTCCATGGTAGGGATTAGGGAAAATATGCTTTCTGTTTTCCTGTAGGGCCTCAGTTAGCAAAGGAGGGCACAGCCATCAGGTGGGTGAGGGCTTTTTGAATTGTTTTAAGATATTTTGGGGGCTCTTTGCCTTTATTCTGATAGGACAGTAGGACAGTGACAGGAGATGAGTGGAAAAGAGAGATGGGGAAGGATCGCCCTTGGGTCGCACTGAGCCACAGCACCCCTCTCTTCATGTATTATGATAAAAATGGAATGAATGATGGAATGGATTTTCTTTACTCATTTCTCTTTTTTATTCATCATTATTATAGTAACACTTGATATAATTAACTTTCCATTAATAAAGTTATCCATCATTTTCTTATGCTTTCATTACTAGAGGCCAGAGTATAGTAAAAAAAAATAATAAAGGCTGTTCATTATGAAACTAAACCACATTCAGTTGTGAGAACATTTAATGAGAAGTTCTGCTTCAGTGTAATTCCTCATGTTATGAAACATGTGTGTTGACACGTACAGCTTAGCTAATAGCAGCAAGTTTCTTTCAAATCCAAATTTGAAAACTCTTAATGAAGCAAGGGTACCAACAAATTTGTTCACGTCTGTACGTGTTCTGTCTGTATGCGATTTTATTTCCTTTTTGTTCACATCTGTATTTCTGTCTGTTGATTTTTTTTTTTCATTTTTAGAAACGTAACTAAAAAACAAAAAATATTTTAAGGAGATCTTCTCTGGAGTATAGACCGGTCAGAGTCCGATCCATGCTCTTCCCTTCTGTTTTTTTTCATATCTGTCCCCCCAAGACATCTACCACTGTGTGGGTGCGTATTGTGGACGAGAATGATAATGCACCAGAGTTTCCAGAGGAAGAGTACGTGACCGTGCTGAGTGAGGGACCTGACACAGTGGGGGCCACCATTGCCACGGTAACAGCCATTGACCCTGATGAGGGGCTCAATGGAACCCTCCGCTATGCCATCGCCCAGGGCAACCTTGGCCAGACGTTCCGCATCAATAACTTAACAGTAAGACATGCAACATTGTTGATGAGTTCTTGAAGAGTATTGTAACACCTCTTTCAAGGCTGTATAAAAAGATGGGAGTTGTGTTGTTTTGAAGTCTAAAGCCAAAGAGAATTTATGTGTGCTGAATTGCATCCAGGGAAGGATCGTTGCTGTCAAAGAGCTGGACTACGAAGTCAGTAATGGCCGCTACACACTGGTTGTGACCGCAACAGACCAGTGTCCTTTCCCACACCTCCGACTGACATCTAGCACCACGGTTAGTTAGCACACACACATACACACACACATACACACCTACACTAGATATCACATACATGCATGATAAATGTACAGAGAAAAAAGCATTGAGCATTGAGGTCCATGTGACTGTGTGTCTTGACCAGGTGATGGTGAATGTGCTGGATGTGAACGATGTGACCCCCACGTTCCCAAAGGACTTTGAGGGTCCCTTTGAGATTACAGAGGGCCAGCCAGGGCCCCGTGTGTGGACTGTGAGGGCCACTGATGCGGACTCGGGCCTCAATGGCAAGGTGGAGTACACCATCACTGCAGGAGACCCCAAGAGTGAGTTTGCCTCTGTGTGTGTGTGTGTGTGTGTGTGTGTGTTTGTGTTTGTGTTTGTGTTTGTGTGTGTGTGTGTGTGTATTTGCATCCTACATCTCCTGATATACATGCAATGATATACAGTACATGCTGATATACATACACTGACATACATAAAGTTGTCAGTGTAACATTACATATTTTTACTTAAATAATTTTACTTTTTCTGTTTTTCCTCTCTCTCTTGTTTCCCCCACCCTCCGTGAGTTAGATGAGTTTGTGGTTTCTCCAGTGGAGGGGGAGCTCCGTGTCAGGAGAGATGTGGAGCTGGACAGAGAGACCACACCTTCCTATAACATCACAATCACAGCAAAGGACCTAGGGACCCCTCCCCGAAGCAGCACGGTCAGCCGACACCCACACTCACACAGACACATTTCCATACATTTACACACACACACACAGACACACTTGCATACACAGACACTCAAAGAGACACACTTACATACACGCACACACTCACATAGACACGCTTGCATACGTTTACACAAATAAACCCACCCACACACACGAGATGTGAGACAAATATTGATACTCACATGACACATTGAGAGAAACAATACATAGACATGCACACACACACAAACACACTATTATCTGGTTCATGGATGTCATATAGTGGTCACTATATGGAGATCAAGTGTAATAAAATGTGTTTAGTCAAATTAACAAGCAGTTGATGTTAGCTTTCAGTATGATGTACCAGGAAATGAACAAGAATGAACATTGTGTCACTTGCATCAGTACATCATAAGATAACCAGCCACACAATAACAAAAATACCATGGTTTACATGTTTATATGAAGCATGTAAACACATATATAATGTCACAAATGCATAAATACTTATGTACATATACACACACACAGCGCACAATGAGGTAGATTAATATCATCTTTGATATGTTGTTTTAGGTGGTGGTAGGGGTTTTGGTTCTGGACATCAATGATAATGACCCGATTCTGCTGAACCTGCCCTTCAACACTAGCGTGAGTGAGGGTGCAGCCATACACACTTCTGTGGCACAGGTCCAAGCCAAAGACGCAGACAGCGGCCGCAATGCCCTCCTCACCTTCAACATCACCGCTGGCAACAATGATGGAGGCTTCTACATCAATGAGACTGTGAGCGTTGGGGGGTAGGGGGTTAGGAAGAGACATTACTATCAGAAAGTCAGAATGTTTTACAGTCTACACAAAATGGTTAGCTTTGTTAGCATAGTTGAATAATGCTCAAATCATTATTTTTGGCCACACTGTCATCATCACACTCGTTCTGTTGTTGTTTTTTGTGCTTTGTCTTTCATCCTATCCCTCTTTTCTGTCCCCTGCTCCCTCTCACCCTCCCTCTCCCTCCCTCTCTCTCTCTCTCTATCTCTCTGTCTTTGGCTCTCAGACAGGCGTGGTGCAGGTGAACAGGCCTCTGGACAGAGAGAGAATAGAAGAGTACAGACTGACCATTACTGTCAAAGACAACCCTGAGAACCCCCGCATAGCACGCCGGGTAAGAAAACCTTGCACACAAACTCTCTCTCTCTCTCTCACACACACACATACACACACACACACGCACATACAGAGTGAGAGTCAGACACTCCATTCCATTTTATTTTGTGACATATTTTCAGTAGCGTATACTGCTCATTGAATTTCTATAATCGTACCATTCAAGAGGGCATTTATCTCTGCACGTTCCTTGAATTCTAAAGTCAATAGAGCAAATTAAACTTTCCTCTACATCCTCCGTCCTTCCCTGCCCCCCACAGGATTCAGACACACTTGTGGTCAGGATCCTAGATGAGAATGACAACAGGCCTCTCTTTACACAGCCCAGCTACCGTGCTGACATCATGGAAAACTCCCTCGCAGGTACCAGACAATCTCCTCTTCATCCTCTTCCCTCTCAGTTATTTTAGCCATTAGATTTGTTTATTCTGACATCAGTTCATTTGCAACAGTTCAATTTTCAGACAGCAATTAAAGGAGAAATGCGGTCTGATTCAATCAGTAGTTCTGCTACTGAGGTCACTGAGTGTTGTCTGTAGGGAAAAAAATGATACAACATTGGCTGAATAGCGAGCCTGCAGCTAGTATTAATTGAATGCGGCATAGTGAAGTGAAACTGAAAGTCTGTGTCTTTGCCCCATTCTGTTTGTATTAACTGACGATTCGCTATTTGGTCTACGTTGTATCACATTTTCTTGTTCATTTTCCTACCGCCAGCACTTGAGCTCAAACAACAGGGCTGTGATTCACATCTTTATCCTTTAAGCCAGCACACCTTTGCTTTTATGTTTTTACATGACAGAGCTTCAATATGGAAAATTACCTCAATGCTTTTAAAATTATTCTCTGTCTCTCTCTCTTTCTTAGGCAGTACTGTGTCTGTTCTGAACGGGCCAGTGATGGCACTGGATAGAGACATTGGAATTAATTCTGTAGTAAAGTATAAGCTGTTGGGTTCCAGAGTTGACCTCTTCACAATCAACACCAACTCAGGTAAAATTGCACTCTGCATATTTCCTGTATATTTCTTATAGTCATTGTTCATTTTGATAAGACAAGTAGAGCTGACTATCAGGAACTGAAGTGTGAATTGATGGAATGTTTCTGAAGGTTGAGGGTCAGGGTATACAAACCAAGGCAATTGAGGGTATTTCTATTTCTAGAGATTAGCCAGGGTAAATCAACCAATAGCCCTGTTGTTTCATGTTGCCTAGGTATAAGAATGGCAGAATTTGGTACAGCATAGATACATATGTACAAATACATAGAAATAGCGAAACGACAGGAAACAATGACTGATAAAGGCAAGGAGATTTATTTTTTCTGTGCCCCCATCAGTTAGCATCAGCTGCCAGGTTGCAAAGTCGCGAATTTCTAATGACTTAGAAAGTCATAATTATGGGATAAAAAGTCAAAATGATGTGATGAAAAGTCATAAATATGAGATAAAAACTCAAAATTATGAAAAAAGTCATAATTATGAGATGAGTCAAAATTTTGATATATACGGAGAACGCATGCTGTAGTCGCTTGGTGCTTTCGACTTTCAAATCTCATAATTTTGACTTTTTATGTCATGACTCTTATGACCTTTTTTTCTTTGTTTACTGACAGAAATGGGCTCCCATAGATATGGGATGATTGATTCCAGATTTTTTTCTTTAAAGGGCATAAAATCAACTTGAGTAGACTATTTTCCAAGCAATATCTCCCCTCCCTCTGCCTCTGGGGCTGCAGGTGAGGTGTATGTGCGTGAGGGCGCCGCACTTGACCGGGAGGCGTTTTCAGAGCCGCGTGTGGAGCTGCAGCTGCTGGCCGAGGATGTGGGGGGGCTCAACAGCAGCGTGCCCCTCAGCATCACCATCCTGGACGTCAACGACAACCCACCTGTCTTTAACCCCTCCAGCTTCACTGCACGCTTGCCTGAGAACAGCCCAACAGGTGAGTGAGTGTATGATAAGGGAGAGAGAAAAGGGTTTACTTTGTTGTAATAATGATTTCATTTTATATGACTTACTTATGTGGAGAGGAAACCATTACTGACTAAACTTACTGCCTTTGTAAATTAAAATTAGTCAAACCATGACAGTCATCTTTATGGTGACGTGTGTGTGTGTGTGTGTGTGTAGGTGTGGTGGTAACACAGTTGTCGGCTACCGATGCCGACTCGGGGGCTAACGGCTGGCTGCTGTACCGCCTGGAGAGTGGCGCCCAGGACCGCTTTGTGGTGGACTCCCTCTCTGGCGCTGTGCTGGTAGGCAACGCTTCTCTGGATCGTGAGGAACGTGCTTCTTACCGCCTCATCGTCATGGCAACTGACCGCGGCACACCACCCTTATCTGCCACCGCCACGCTCACCGTTTTGCTTGACGATGTCAACGACTCACGGCCACGCTTTATCCGGCCGGTCCAGAGCATCAGCGTCAACGAATCCACACCCCCTGGCGAAGTGGTGGCCACGCTAACCGCCGAGGACCCAGACCTGCGCCCCCGGCTGGGGTACTACATCATCTCGGTGGAGGCGCGCGACGATGCCAACAATCCCGTCAGGGGCCTGCAGGACTCCTTTGGTATTGAGTTCCACACAGGTGAGTACTCACGAGGACACACACACAAGGAAATAAGAAAATAGATGTTCTTGTGCACAACAATGTTTATCAAGATAGAACATGATGCATTTTCTGGGAAGCACCCACTACCACTACTAACACTAATCTCTATCTTTTACAAGTACTGTTGGTCTGAATTGTTTAAGGATTGTTTCAAATTAGCCATCCAGCGTATATGTCAGAATTAAAAAAGATCACAGTTGTTCATTTGTGTTATTTTGTCTATTTGATACAGACTACAGGAAGCATGGTAGAGGAGTCTCATTTCTCAAAATGTTTGTTGGTTGAAGATGTGAATTTTATCAAGGCTTTATGACCAAACAGTACCTGGTGTGTGTGTGTGTGTGTGCGTGTGTGATACTTCAGGTGCTGTGTTTGTGCGTAACCCTTTGAACAGGGAACTTGTTGCTACCTTTGACATCATTGTCTCTGTCCACGACAATGCCAGTGATGTCATTGACCAGTCCGTCAGTGTGCCCAATGGTAAGATCACACACGCAGTTTCTTCTCATACAAACAAGTGTGGGTAGCTCTTTATTTGAAGGTGTCTACACAAGAGTGACATGAGCCTGACATGATACATATCATAAACATTAATGACACTTTTTTTAATGTATATGTCATTAAGTGTCATTAGTTTTTTGTAATGTAAAGTTATTAATAAAAGATATTAATGTTCATGATATGTGTCATGTCATGTTAATGACAGGCTCTTTTCTCTCTTATGTAGACACCTACAAATAAAGTGTCACTACACAAGTCTGTGTATCCATAAAGATCAAGAAGATGGTTGACATATCCAACTGAGATTAGTGTCTTTCTCCTTTTCTCTGGCACCCCTCTGTGTTTTGCCCCTCACCCAAACCTGCGCAATGACAGCCAGGTTGACAGTGAACGTGCTGGACGTCAACGACAATGCTCCACGCTTCCGGCCCTTTGGCGTGGCGAACTTCTCTGAGAAGATTCTGGAAGGGGCCCAGCCTGGCACCACGCTGATCTCTGTGTCAGCTGTGGACCCTGATAAAGGCCCCAACGGACAGGTGATCTATCAGCTACTGCACCTGCCTCGTGGGAACTACCTGAAACTGGAGGACCCATCTACAGGTCAGCAGCCCAAGGACATGTGGTGTTGGTGATATGACTGTCAAAAGTACTAGGCTGTCTTTGATGTGTGAGATAATTCTAATTACTGTATGTCAGGCAATTTGTAATTACTGACTTATCAGTTTGAGCAATTTTTATTGAAAAAATGTATATAACACCTTGAAATATTAGATATTAACCTTTGGTTGCTGGTTTTATGCTAGAATCATTACATAATCAAGTTATATAGTCTGTTTGAAAGATTACATATTATCTTTTGGTGAGTTAATTTATCACCACAGCAAGTAAGACATGTCAAAGTCATTGTAGAAAGTGATTTCAGTATTAGGTATGGAAATGATTATAGTTACAATGTATTACAAGGTATTATTACAATGTAGGAACATGTTTCAGGGTTGCATTTTTGGCAGTTACTGGATGATATGTCTGTGAGATATTCTCTGTGTGTCATGCTTGTCCATTTCTATTGAATGAAAAACTAAAGGGTAGACACACATTCACAAATACTGTTAGTTAGGTGGTTGAGTTAATGTATTAGTACAGCATTTATTTATTTACTATATGCAGTCCCTAGTATACATGTTCAATTTTGTTAAATCAAAGCTGTTTTTGGTGTTGCCAGTTGCTATTGTTACACCTTTGATTTGTGTTTTCCTGTCTTGCTGTGATGCACTGACACAGGGAAGGTCATAGCCAACCAAACAGTAGACTATGAACAGGTGCAGTGGCTGAACTTCACTGTTCGTGCTCAGGACCATGGAAGCCCACCCCGCTTCGCCGAGCTGCCCGTCTACCTGTGCATTGTGGACGTCAACGACAACAACCCTGTCTTCTCACAGCCCTCCTATCAGGTAGGAGTTTAGGCTTGTCTCACGTTGAGTCTGATTGGGAAGCCTGAAAGTTAAAACTGTAAATTTCACATAACATATCAGTAGTGAATCTTATTTTTTGTGCAGATGTGTGCCTTTCTTATCTTTGTCTTACTTTGTGTGTGTAGAAACCTGTGTTTGAGGATGTGGCTCTGGGCACCATCATTGTGAGCGTGAGTGCCACAGACGCCGACTCCGGTCTCTTCTCGGTCATTGAGTACAGCTTGGTAGACGGGGAGGGAAAGTTTGGCATCACTCCCACTACTGTAAGTCCTCCATAGGGTTCAGACACAACACAGAAATTATGATATGCTTTTTATCATGCGCTTCATAGAAATAGTATTAACAAAGTATTAACATATTGAGAAGAATTTATTGAGAAGAATTTATTTAGAATATTATCACTTAAAGTTTTTTTTATTTAGAATTTTATCACTTAAAGTCAATATATATTTTCACTGTTATTAAATACTAGTAGCTAAAGATTTCCTAATGATGACTAGAGCAAAAAGACTTTGTAATGTAGAGATTCAGATTCAGGTTGGGTGTGAATGTGTGGGTATGAAACAGTCATCCAGATCTAAACAAATGTTTATGTCTCCTCCAACATCCTCCTCCTCCCTCTCCTCCTCCTCCTCCACTTCTTCCTCTTCCGCTTCTCAGGGTGATATCTACATCCTGTCTCCACTGGACAGAGAGACTAAAGACCACTACACTCTAACAGCTATTGCCCGTGACAACCCAGGAGGGACACCTAACAACCGCAGGGAAAACTCTGTTCAGGTGGGAATCAGACTGAGTGCATATGAGGAGCTGAATTACTTTGGTAACAATTACTAACACTTTACTCAGTGTTAATAAAACATTACAAAACATATTAATAATGAATTATAAGCTGATTATAGTGTCTCATAGTTTGAGACATAAGTATAGAGACTTATGTCAATCTTTGTAGTGTTTTATAACTCTTTATGAATGTGCAAGATCTTACCACGATATTGCATTTTTTAAGTAGTAAATATACATCCATATCTCACTGCTTAACGTTATTACTCTTATGCTTAGTTATATGTTCATATACACCGCACCACTCTCAGGTTCTAGTGACTGTTCTGGATGTGAATGATTTCCGTCCACGGTTCTCTGAGCGGGTCTTTAGCACCAGTGTGTTTGAGAACGAGCCAAGCGGAACCTCAGTCATCACACTATCTGCCACTGACCTAGATGAGGGAGAGAACGGCATCCTCACGTACAGCATGCAGGGGCCCGGAGCAGGTCAGTTATACACACACACATATATACATTCACACATGCACAAGTACACAAATATAGAAACACATGTATGTACTCATGCAAATACACATAACAAAAAACAAATAACACACAGGAAAAACTGATAACCCTGATTGCCACACAGATATCCAATTTACATCAAACACAGATGTGTACACAACAATGACCCTTATACACACAGCATACACCCCAAGCAGACTAGCTCAATCAAACTGAAATGCTACATTACATTATGTGCAGAAGCAGAAGCACCTTTTTACAATTTGACCCTTCATGGTGTATGTTGTTCACACACAGTTGTTTCTGCAAAATGTTTATGGGAATTAAAGATCACAAAACCACAACTATCTCATAACTATGCTTTTGAAATCTGTTAAGAAGTGCCCTCATATTTCATCCTTTCTTTTTCACCCATCCTTCTCACACATTTGCTCTTTTGTTATTGCTCTGTTCTCACACAATCTTTCTCTCTCACTCTCGTCTTCCATTTATATTTACATCTATGCATTTAGCAGGTGCTTTTATCCAAAGTGATACTATCAACTATCAATTACTTCAAGGCCTGTCTCCCCTGGAACAGCTTAGGGTTAAGTGCCTTGCTCAAGGGCACAATGGTGGCAGCCAGGATTTGAACCCACAATTTCTACCATGCTACCTTGCTAGCCAGGTTCCTTAACCGATACGTTACCACCGTTCCCTTATGTGTTTACACTTTCTTTCTTCCAGATGTTTTCTTCTTCTTCTTCCTGTTCCCTCTGTATTGTCGATGACATCTTTGTCTTTCTCTCCCTTTGTCCGACCATCTCAGATGTCTTCTCCCTGGATCCCGACACTGGACTGGTGCGCTCACTGCGTATGCTGCAGTCCTTTGAGCGATTCAACCTGACTGTGGTGGCCACTGACCACGGCAGACCGCCCCTCTGGGGCACGGCCATCCTCCACATCACTGTCATTGATGTCAATGACAACAGGCCCGTCTTTGTCCGCCCCGCCAATGGCACCATCATGCACATCCAAGAGGTATTCCTGTTTGTGTAAGCCTGTGTGTGTGTGTGTGTGTGTGTGTATGTATGTGTGTGCATGTGTTTCTCTGTCTGTCTGTCTGTCTCACTCAGTAAAGCTAGGTGAATGCTAACAACTAGATGACTGATGTGGGTGTGTATGTGGGTGCTTCTAGGTATGTTTTTGTGTGTGTGTGTGTGTGTGCGCGTGCGCGTGTTTGTCTGTATGTCTATATATCCATCAGGTAAAGCTAGATGAATGCTAACAACTAGATGACTTGTATGTGTGTGTTTGTGTGTATGTGTGTTTGTGTGTGTGTGTCTTACAGGAGCAACCCCCGGGTCTGGTGGTGTATGAGGTGTTTGCAACAGATGAGGACGAGGGAGTGAACGGGGAGGTCCGTTACTCCTTCCTGCAGACGGGTGCTGGGAACCGGGACTGGGAGAACTTCCGCATTGACACACTCACTGGAGTCATCACCACAGCTGTCAAACTAGACCGAGAGAAACAAGCACTGCATAGCGTCAGTCTCACAAACACACACACACACACAGACACACATACACATTTTTGCCTATTGTGTTCCCAAGGTTTCTACTTTGTTCAAAGCCACACTGCTCTCCTGTCTTTGCACAGTTTCTGTGTGGGACCTCTGTGTGCATTATTCACGTCATTAATGTATGTGAAAATTGTGCTATCATAATTTCTCTTCAACTGAATCAGTTTATTTATTGAGCAAATTCTATTACAGGTATTGTTATTAGAATATTCACCACATTTAAGTGTTTTAGGCTTGTAGGCCTATTAGATTTTTCAATTTTTAACCAGTTCTTTGTTAATGTACTTTGGATAAAAGTGCCTGCAAAGACAGATAAACAGAAACAGAAACATAGATGTCATGTTTACCATGTGGAGGGTTCTTACTGCTCATATTTTGCCCTTTAGCTGATCATAGTGGCTTATGACCTGGGCCAACCTGTGCCCTATGAAACCACCCAGCCACTCCAGGTGGCCCTGACAGACATAGACGACAATGAGCCTGTCTTCCTCAAGCCCCCGGTAAGATGAAGCCCATACACGTGCAGTATGAACCCAGCATGGAAATCATCTGTGTGTGTTTTTGTGTGTGTGCATGAGTGTTATGTGTGAATTGGAGTGAGAGTCGTTAAGGACAAGATGAAAATGTTAGATGTTAAGGAAGATCTAAGATGTGAAAAAGACGTGAGTTTTGAAGAGCCGTTTCGTGGAAAGGGATGGTTGAAGCTCTCACAGGTCCGTGGGATTCCTTTGCATAGAATCTTTGACAGTGGATGAATATGGATGTGGATGAAATGAATTTCATCACATATTTCTCTACAAATATTTGCAACACTGCAGACTCATCTTCCACACCATTAGATATATGGTATGAAATTATGGATTATTGGATTTGCACTCCCCTTAATCTGTTTCTGTTTAATGTTTGTGTGTATGGGTGTGGGGGTGTGTGTGTATGTGTCACAGAGAGGCAGTCTGCCCTACCAGGTCCTGTCTGTCCCAGAGCACTCTTCTCCAGGAACAGTGGTGGGGAACGTGACGGGCGCGGTGGACGCTGATGAGGGCTCCAATGCTGTTGTCTACTACTTCATTGCTGGTCAGGATGCTCTGACATACTCAGTCTAATAAAGAGATGATCAGTACGAGAAGGGATTCATGATTTCTGTCAGGAAAGATGTCAGTTCTTAGACCTAGACCTTAGACCTAGAAATATGATCAGTTTGTGAATGAGATCTCGGAGATGTGTAATCAAGAATGAAATCACCATATCCTTCTTAAGTGTTCTTTTAGGATTCGGTATGAACACAGCAGAAGTTTGCTTTCCTCTGATGATTTAGTGTAGAACATTATAATGGCCTGTAATTTCATATCTGGAAGTATGAAAAAGGGCTTTGTGAACTCATTAACCTAGAGGATACAAATCCTGTCTCTGCGTTCGTTTGAATATTATTATTCAGTATTACTGAGCAGTCAGCTGTCTTGTCCTATATCTGTTAAATGGATCCTTTACATCAGCAGTTCCCAAACTTTTTTTATGCGCACCCCCTTCTTCATCTCATTCTAGTTAGCGCCCCTAAAGCCAGACACCTAAAAAAGCAAAACATTCAATGTAGAGTTGAATTTAATAATGACACATAACAGAGCTCTCAAGGATGTGTGGAGAATAACTAATAGAGAAATGGAGAAACAAATTGAGAATAACACCAAGAACAAAGATAACATAGGCTCAGAAACAGAACTGCCCAGGGATGTTGTAGTTCTGGCGGGGCGGTGGCGTGATCACTCCCACTAACCAGGTGTTATGGCAATGAGTTATGAGTCATTAGTCATTAGTCATATTTTCAATTGGTTTTGTTTGGGCTTGTATTTATTTTGTTAAATGTCTGAGTCATTGAGTCATCTGTGTTACAATGACGACACCCAAAACAGAATTTCCGTGGTTCTCTTGTTTACATCTTGCAGTAACTGTCTGCAAAAGCTTTACATTCAAGTCAAGATCCTACCATAAAAACAAACTCATTTAAACACATAATTAATCATAAGTTTATTAATAACCATACACTGTAAAGAAGATTATAACACCGTAGATCCACCTTTGCCCTCTTCAGCTCATGCACCCCTGGTGCCAGATTGCACACCACAGTTTGGGAATCCCTGCTTTACATGATAACAAGTTGCGGACCAAAAACACCTCATATCAGTTGCCTAGAACACATGCATAAAATGTAAATTTCTCTGCAATGTTACTGAGGTTAGTCGCACTGGTACCATTTAGGGGGAGACACAGACGGGAACTTTGGACTGAGCCCACCAGGCGTGCTGCGCATCAAGAAGGATCTTGACCGTGAAGACATTCCGGTTTATTCCATCATCGTCAAGGCCTCCAGCAACCGCAACTGGTCACCCCCTAGAGGTCAAAGGTCACACCGCAATCGCATTTTGGACCCCAGCCTTGATCCTACTCTCCAAGAGGTTCGCATCTATCTAGAGGACATCAATGACCAGCCACCACGCTTCACTAAGATAGAATACACAGCAGGTATAAACAGTGGAATCATCTGGAGGTTAACTCTGAGCTTCTCTTGTATTTGTGGAGTGCATTGCAAAAATAAATAAGGATGTCTTGAGGATGTCGACATAAGAGGGACATAAGCCTGTTAAACATGACATGATGTATGTTATGAACATTGACGAAACATTTGTAAGTGTAATTTGTCTTTTGTAATATATGAGCCTGTCATAAAGATGACATGACACATATCATGAACATGAATTAACTTTTTTAAGTATCATTCAGATTTTGCAATATCTACATCCTTTATATAACTTTATATTACAAAAACAAATTACACTTAAAAAAGTAACATGCATCATGCCATGTTTATAACAGGCTCATGACACCCTCAAATAGAGAATTACCAAAACAATTTCAGGAGATGACATTCATCCTCCGTCTCTGTCTTTGTCTCTCTCTCTCTGTCTCTGTCTCTCTCTCTCTCTCTCAGGTGTGGCAGCTGATGCTAAGGTGGGCTCCGACCTGATCCGTGTGCAGGCGTTGGATAATGACATTGGAAACAACAGCCTGGTGCTCTACCACATCCTGTCCATCAACTACATCAAGCTGCAGTCCAACAGCTCTGAGGAGATGGGCAATGTCTTCATCATCGGTATGCCACAGGAAATATTACTCTCTGTCATCCATTTATTTCAGTTTATATGCATGTCTGCCTGTTTGAGTGCCTGCCTGTCTACAGGTGCTCTTGATTTATGCTTTTGATAAGTGACTGACATTAAAATTGTTACTTACAGCCTTTGGCTTCTCTCAAAACTAAATTTTAGGTCATATCAACCTGGCTTTTCATTACGAAAGAAGCCACAATCAAATGCATACCATGTCATTTACAGTTGACACGGAAATCAGTTTCACAAGAATTTAATTGTGGCAGCATCATCATTAGACCTAGTTTATCTTGGTTCCCCTTTCACCACACTCTTTTGCCTGTTTTCAGTCCCTACAACTATCTGTTTTGTTCCTGTCACTTTAAGTCAGGTCAGAGCAGGTCAGCATTGCTTGACACACAGTGTAGTTTAGCTAAATGTTCTTATACCTTTGCTTTGATGTAATGCTCTGTGAGGTATGCAAGTGTATGTGGTGTGTAAGGTGTAAGGTGTGTATTTGTATGAGGTTGTGAGATGTTTAGTGTGTTGGTTGGGGGGGGGCTTTTTTTGTTTTTTTTATTCTTCATATCAGTCTTTGTATTTTAGGCTGCCTTTCAATATCTGGCCACGGACAGCAGATGAAAATTAGTATTTGCTAACTCTGGCTTCTCCACAGCAACTCATCTGTTGATTACTGAGTATTGTTCCTATCAAGTAAATAAATATAAAATCAAAGCAAAATAAAAACACCATATATGAAACTTCTCTCTCTCTCCCCTCCTCTGTGTGTGTGTGTGTGTGTCAGGTGAGACAGATGGGATAATTCGTACCTTTGACCTGTTCACGGCATACGCCCCTGGCTACTTTGTGGTAGAGGTGTTGGCGCGAGACCTGGCAGGCCACAGTGACATCACCAATGTGGGCATCTACATCCTGCGGGATGACCAGCGTGTGAAGATCGTCATCAATGAGATCCCTGAGCGTGTGCGCCTTTTCCAGGAGGAGTTTGTGAACCTCCTGTCCAACATCACAGGAGCCATTGTCAACACAGATGATGTGCAGGTGTGTGTGTGTGTGTGTATGTGCGCGCTGACTATGCCTGAAGATATTTTATTTGAGTGAAAGACTGTGGACAGAAATATGTGTGTGTGTGTGTGTGTGTATTACATGTATTATTCTTTGTTCCAGTTCCATGTCGATAAGAAGGGGCGGGTGAACTTTGCTCAGACAGACGTGCTGATCCATGTGGTCAACAAGCAGACCAACCGCATTCTGGATGTGGAGAGGTTTGAGTGATCTCATCTCATCCATTCTCAGTCTGCTTACGCAGTTGCTTTTGTTACTTTATGATGTTACAGCATCCACACAGAACTACCATTGTCAATTGTGCCTATTTAAACATCTATGTTGTGACTGACAGAGTGATCCAGATGATTGATGAGAATAAGGAACAGCTGAGGAATCTATTTAGGAATTACAATATCCTGGACGTCCAGCCGGCCGTGACCGGTAGGGCCCCAGATGACCTCACAACACTACAGGTTAGTGTGTGTGTATGTGTGTGTGTGTGTGTGTGTGTGTGTGTGTGTGTTCACCTTGAATGTGTTGAATTGCAGGAGCTATATCTACTCTCTAAATCCACTATAAAGCACTCAAACAAATTCCTCTCTGTCGTGTTTCCAGATGGCCATCATTATTCTGGCAGTGCTGCTCTTCCTTGCTGCTATGCTGTTCATCTTCATGAACTGGTACTACCGCACAGTGTAAGGACCTTCAGATCGATTTATTTACATGTGACATTAATTTCTCAGAGCGTTATAGAGTCTTTTCCCCCTCACACCAGGGGAAATGTTTTCTGTCAGAATCATCCATTTCATCCTGAGTTGTGTAACACAACAAAGAGCTCTCTGACCTCAGACATCCAACTGCATGCCTGTTGTATAATGGAGCAGACTCAGGCACGTCCACCAGAACAGATTGGCCTGCCTGTTAATCCCCACTTTAGATCACTATCACGTAGCGTGAGCCTCAGGAGAACATTCTTAGTAGCACTGTCGTCCTACGTCACACGTCTAGATAGATCCAGCTGAGAATTGCGGAAACAAAAACAGGAGGCTGTTTCGTACTTGAAGGTTTCACACACACACACTCGAACACACTCGGTTCCCCTAGTTTCTGCAACTTCCTCACAGTGTGCCGTAAGCTGACAGGCAAATACGTGTGTGTGCTCTTGCATCAGGATACCCTTTGTTTCTAAGGTTATGACAGTCAACACACATCACAAAATGTAGAAAGAATAGATCATTCATTTAGTGTGATGTCAATTGTACAGTATACTAACTAGGAAATAGGTTTAACAAAATTCACATGCAGTCATACACACACACAAGCACACAAATACAAACAAACACACACTCATACAAACACTTTTTTTTGGCTGATGTTGACACTGACTCCATTTACAGACACAAGCGGAAGCTGAAAGCCATAGTGGCTGGCTCTACAGGTAAGTAATTCTGTGGGGGAGTACTCTGTCTGGATATCTCAACACTACATCCAGGAGCTGAGACAAAAAAGGCCTTGTATGTCTGTGTGTGTGCCTGTGTGTGTGTGCGTGTGTGTGCCTGCATGACTGTTTCTGTGTGTGCATGTACATGCCTGATCCTGTAGTTGTCTGCTAGTGATACAGGGGGTTTAAAAGCATGAATCCATTTACATATTTTGCATGTGAACATTTGTATTTGTATATGTGTGTGTGTGTGTATTTGTGTTTGTGTCTGTCTGTATGTCCTGCGAGGGGACATATGTCAGTACATATTTGTGTGTGTGTGTGTGTGTGTTTTTGCATGTAAAATGGGAGTGAGTGAGACTGTGTTGATGTTGTGTGCTCTGACTTCTAAAGGACATATTTGTTTCCTCTTGCCCTCTAGGGAACCAGGGGCTTGTGGATATCCTGGACATGCCCAACACCAACAAGTACTCCTTTGAGGGGTAGGAGACTTCTCACACACACACGTCATGCCCACTCTCTCTCTCTCTCTCTCTCTCTCTCTCTCTCTCACACACACACACACACTCTCTCTCTGTCTCTCTCTTTTACACACACACACACAACTCCCCACATCCCCTCTCACACAGGCATTCACATGCTCATCTCTATATCTTTCAGTCCACATATCCTATATCAGGGAATATCCCTGTTGGGAAGTTAGGCCTGCTTTGAACTCACATAATGTCCTTGCGCAGACTAATCCAGAAGTCTAGCTCAAGTCAAGCTTTCCTTTGCCAGACAGCTGCCCTAGACAGACTTCCAAGCAACAACGCAGAAATCTCCGATTACACTAAAGGTACTTTAAGGGAGAAATCCATTGTGAATTAATTCATAGCCCTGTTGTTCAAGGTCACCAAGTGCAGTCGGTAGGAAAAAGATAACATGTTATTTTTCCTTTACACAGCACTCTGTGATTCACACCGGATTTCTCCTTTAAATGAGGTCAGATTTTACACCTGAGCCTCATTAGAACATACCAAAACATTATAGGCTAGCCCTCCCTTTTCACAAACCTGTATACATGTGGAGACACTGGAAGGTTACCCACATCAGTATCTCAGTATCTATCATCCATCATCCTGTTCCTGCCCCTGCCAACAGCCATTTCACAGCCATGTCAAAATATGTCATCAATCATAGGTTTTCAACCAGTTTGCAATAGGAAGACTAAGCTTATTGCAACAGAGAAAGCTTCTTACGGTTGAGATTCGAGTTGTGAAAAGAGCCCAGATGTTGTTGCTGTGTGTGCTAACATGGTTTGTGTGTGTGCGTGTGTGTGTGTGTGTGTCTGTGTGTGTGTGTGTGTGTGTGACAGGGCAAATCCAGTGTGGCTGGATCCATTCTGCCGTAACCTGGAGCTGGCAGCGCAGGCGGAACATGAAGATGACCTCCCCGAGGACCTGGGTGACATCACTGATCTGTGGAACAGCCCCGCCCGCACCCATGTAAGGGAGCAAGGGAACATAAAGCATGACTAAACAAACACGAGCGTCATAAACATAACAAGACGCGTCATGAACATTAATGTCACTTCATTTATGTCTATGACTGTCACTGAGTGTTATTTGGTTTTTGTAATGTAATTGTTTGGGGCGCAGACATTTCAAAAACTTCATTAATTTTCATGACACGTCATGTCATGCTTTGACAGGCTCATATCACTTATATGTTGACAGCTTGAAGTAAAGTGTAATCACACTGTCTAGCTTCATTGGTACATTTGTCACACTGTTGGTTCATCAGTGTGTTTATTCATGCTATATGTAGGTTTAGCCTCAAGTAAAGAGTTACCAACAGTGTTTATGTTGAGTCTATGACATCATCATATGTGGCTTGGTGGATTTAGGGCACCTTTGGACGTGAGCCGCAGGCTTCAAAACCAGAGGATGATCGCTACCTGCGGGCGGCCATTCAGGAGTACGACAACATCGCCAAACTGGGCCAGATTATGAGAGAGGGGCCTATTAAGGTGAGAACATACATATGCACATACACAGACAGACACACACACACACAGACACAAGAATCATACACACAGACTGGGACAAATCATGACATAGGGGTCTACACATACACACACACGCACAAGCAGTGCATTCACACACCCATTCACAGCCACAGACACATGCACACACAGCCATTAGTACATTCCACACTATACAACACAAATTACAACCATATTTCCTTACACCCATATATGGTACAAAGAGAAATACCCCATGATTAATTCCAGACTGGAGTTCACTGGTCAACCCCTCTGATTGGACATGACGTGTTTGTTGTCTTCACAGCTATTAAGCAAATGTGTTGGTTAATTGACTAACAAATGAAAGTGGAAGAGAAATTTTGATGCGTTTGTATGTAACACTGGCCTCATCCCAGACAGCTCCCACACTCTCTAGTGCATATGCGTGCTTAAACTCTGCCTCTGGTATCAGTTTACCCCACTCACCAGATGTGTAGGGCTGAATTCCAAGCGCGCATGTGTTGGCTATCAAAGCGGGGGCCTTTTTTTCCCCCCAACTATGGAAGTGATAATTCTAGGCTTTTAACCCCAAGCCTAAGCTTTCTGCTGCCTTGTGTGAGTGGAGGAAGCTATTATTTTAGCGTTAGAATTTAGCCTCCTTCGTGTTGCTCCTCCTGACACGGCCTGTGACTGACGGGTGAGACGAGGCGGCCAGCAGGTTGCACATACGTCATTGGATGCATCAGGATGCCATGGGGACTCACGAGAGCTCCAGTAAATGATGATAAAAAAAAGGGAGAGAAAAGAGGCGGTTTGGTGAGGCGGGGGGAAAAATCATAGATTTAAGACAAACTGTGCATAACATAATTAGTTAACATCTTTAAAACATGGTTAGCATGTTGATGTCAATGGCACTTTTATGTTACTCACATGTCAACTGAACATAAACCTGGAGGGGGGGTTAAATACATAGCAGGAGTTTGGAAGCAACTGCCAGCGTGCACAGCAGAGTGAGTGGGCGTTTGTATTGAGTAGTTGCTCACTTGATGGCGTTTGTCTCCATGCTAACGGATAACCGCTGCTCTTCTATCAGGGTTCCCTCCTCAATGTGGTGCTGGATGACTACCTGAGGCTCAAAAAGCTATTTGCAGCACGGCTGGTAACCAAGTCGACCAGCCCGGGTGACCAGTCGTCCGTCACCGAGGTGGGAGAAGAGAGCGTGAGCTGTGCTGTCCTCTCTCTTGTTTGCTGCTGCCATCTCGCACCAGTCTCACCACTGTCCCTCACCATTCCAGGAACACAGACACCAGTATTGTGTGTCTCTCTAGTGCTCTGTCTCTAGTATGGCTGCCACTGGCTCTGCCTCTGCCTCTGCATCTGCACTGTTTCTAACAAACGTTTCCCACTATTGGATGTGTGTGTGTGTGTGTGTGCATCCTTAGTTCACTCAGCTGAAGACTCCTCAGACCTCACCTTTGTCCTCAGTCTTTATTCTCCTTTTGAATGCTCCCCTGTTTACTGTGTCTCTTTCATCTTAAGGTTTTTGTCCTGCTGAAGATTCCACTGCATTATTTAACGTGTTAGATGGATATATGAAACACGTTTTTCTCTCTTCTCTCTCTCTATCTATCTCTTTTCCATCTCTCGTCTGTGTCTCATCTCTCAGTTGATCCAAAGTGACATGGATGAAGATGATGACGAGCGGCTCGGGCTGGGCGTGGGAGGTGTGCGCGGTGGCACGCTGCGCTTCAAGCACAAGCACCCAGTGGAGATGCGCGGGCACGAGGGGGTGCACATGGTTCACGGCAGCACGGGCACGCTCCTGACTTCTGACCTCAACAGCCTGCCCGAGGACGACCAGCGGGCGTTGGCCCGCTCACTGGAGGCGCTCAATGCTGACGGCGGCCTGTACGCCGACCGCAACGCACGCACGGAGTCGGCTAAGTCCACACCGCTGCACCGGCACAAGAATGGCCACGGTCACGGGCTGGCCGAGAGCCCGCTGGAGGTGACGGAGTTATGACTAGCCGAGGCCTCGCTGGTCTGAGATGAGCAGAGCAGAGCCCACCTGTGCTGCCCCTTCATCCTCCAGCATACACACCCCACCTGCTTCACTTGCCCCACCTGCCCTAACAGCACTGGGGACCAGAGTTGGGTTCAGCTGGGACAAACAGTGGTGGATGACTAGTGTTGTAGGAGGAGGGCATCAGTGTGTGAAGCTGTATTGTTTTGGGGGTTGGGTTAGGGGGGGGCACAAAACCAAATTTCAGGACAAACAGTGGAAGATACAAAGATCACTGATATCTTAAGGATATCTTTGCTCTCACAAAGACTCAGCAGAGTGTCAGTTATCACAGTTCAAAAGATACTATGTCAACATTTGTTCTGACTGAATTGTAATCTCTGGCAGGAATTACCTACTGTTCTCCATAAGGCCTGAGATGACACAGTCTTTACGGAGAGAGAACAGAGTTTTCTCTGAATTTTGGCTTGCCATCTCAGACGGCATACATCCACACAGGCACAGGATGGGAAAAACTATAATTAAAAAAAACAAAATAGAGCTCTCTTAGACCAGCGAATGGCCATTGATTGAATAAAACACACACACACCATGAACTGTAGTGTTTTGTGTATGGACAGCAGAAGAAAAGAGATGACAGGTAAGCTCTGTTATCCATGTGGATAATGAGTTAAAGCAGGAAGCTCAACATTGGTTGTTCCCTTCAGGGAAAGGGGGGGGGGGGATCTTCCTGCACAACAAAAGTATAAAAAAAACAGCCTCCAGAACTTAAAAAAAGGATTCAAGTCTCCCTCTTGTTTGGGAGCATTCTGAGAGGCTTCTAACCTGATTTAAGAGACACTTCCTTAAGCACAATAAGGACCTTGTGAAGATGGAAGCACATCATAAACTGGCCTTTCGAAATCTTCATCAAGGCATGGACCTACTAACATACTAACAGACAGACCACCCACTGTTTGACACTGCACCGATCTGAACTCTTTTTGCATCAGAGTAGAACAATATGAACTCTCTGGGCCAGTGTGCTCCTTGAAGTCAGAGTGGCAGTGCTGAGGGACTGTGCGTTAAAGTGTGTGACTCTGAGGTGGTCAGAAGAAAGGCAGTTTTAATCAAAAGGAAGGGGAATAGAAGGGGTGGTGGGATTTTGTGTGTGTTGATATTGTACTTCCTTGAACCCACTTTTCCCCTATGGTGGGTGACTGACTTTGGCCTTCTGGAGCTCCTCCATGTGGTTTGGAGATAGCAGCTATATACATGTGAGTTTTTAAAAAGAAATTGAAGAAGAGTTTAAAAGAGAAATGATCATCTTTAAAAAAAATCATAAATAAATAAAAGCTTCGGTCTTGGCACTGTGGACAGATGAAATCCCCACCCGACTGACTTTACACTGCCAAGTCAGATGAGAAAAGAGAACATTTATTTGTATTTTTATTTTCAATTTTTAATACCGTGATAAAAGAGAGAAAAAAAGAAAACAAAACATGATATTTTTGAAGAAAAAAGCTGACTTACCAAAATGAGTTGAGTGAAACTGGATGTCATCAGTCAGTGCATTTTCTTTTTTTTTCTTGTAATGGTTCTCTATCTCAGCTGGGTTGAATTGCAAGGTCTGTTGTGTTAAGTCCTTATTTTTATATTCCTGTTTATTTTTTCTAAGTCTTGTTTTGTCATTGAATGTCTGTTGTCACCAGCTTGGGGGATAAATGTTGTTGGACGATCTGTGATAAATAAACTAATTATGCAACAGTTATTCCTGCCTCAGGCGCAGAGGTTGCTGGGATGAAGGCCATCTTAAACGTCACCCTGACCACAGCATTCCTCTTACTATTGCATCCAAGCAACAGGATATTAAACCTTTCCTTGGGGAACACACCCAGACTACCAGACAGCACTGTCTGTTGCAGAAATACCCTAGTCTGAGGTCAGTACTCATATCAGGTTCAACTTCATGCAACAAAGCCTGGCACAGGGCTTCTGATACAGCAAAGACCAAGAGAATGTTCAGGTTCCCATTAGCATTTGCTCACATCAGAGCATTTGCTTACATCAGAGCATTTGCTTACATCAGAGCAGTACAGCAGCAATCTGCGTAGTAGAGAATTATTTTGATGGCTATTGACCTTGTACTACTAGTTTAAGATTGGTCGGGTCCTACTTTATTCAGTCTCAAGACAGTTGTAAGTCATCAGTGTGTAACACCTCACATAATTTTGCAAAGACCAACAACTGCTTTATAACACGCACTCTGCATCACGTGGCAGACTGAATTCATGACTGTAATAATTATTTTAGGACATATAATTATAGCCATATACACTCTGCCATTTTGCCATGTCCCTATCCAATAATTTCTTTACATTTAATAGGCTCAATGCTATTGTAAAATTTAATGGGACAGTGGCTGGGCTGCATTGCAATCTGATGTGTAGGTCACATGATCAGTCTACAGTCTAATGGTACAAAAGCGCCCTCAAGTGGAACCCAACATTTTTTTTTTTTAAACAAAAGAACGTCAAAGCATTTTATCCACTCCAGATTTTATTTTTATTTTCTGTGTAAATAGAAAAAAAAGTGTCACATAATCTGAACACTGATCAAGTCTGACTTTTGGGGGGTTCAGAAAGATGGGTTCTGATTAGTTAGTTGGTTGGTCAGATGCGTGTTACGGGTAAAATCCAGCTTCTGTTTGGCCGGACAAACTCATGAACGGGAGGCGCTAGTTGAAGAGCTGCTGCCAGTCATGGGCATCTTCTTCAGGGTCCGGTTCAGCTGGCAGGAGGAACAAGGATGAATTCAATTTGCTGTGTGTGTGTGTGTACATACTGGTGTTTTTATGAGTGTACTGTGTCTCTGTGAAAGAGTGGATGTTATGGCAGTGATGGCTATAGCAGCATAACAGACATTCCTTATAGCAGTATTTAAGAGTTCAACATTATTATGGTTTTCTGATCAGCTTGCCATAAGAATTAATGAAATTCTATGGCATGGGGCATGACTATTTTAGATCCTTTGTTTTATTCAAATAATAAATACATTCAAATAATAAAGTGCTCTCACACTTCCTAAAGAGAAGTGAGCAACACAGTGATGACTATCAGACAGCTGACACTTACCTCCTCAAACTTGTGGATCTGTCGGATGAAGAAATCTCCATAGCGACGGGCCACCTTGGTGTCAGCAATGTGAATCATATCCTGTATTAAAGAAAAAAAGAGAAAAAAATTAAATTATGCAATGAACCACACATGGAGATTAGCAGATAAACGTTGTGCATTCTAGGCTCTTTTTGTTGAGAGCAAAAACAACAGTCCACTGTTAGCAGGTCACACATGGAACACACCAAGATTTGCAGTACAATAAACCAACTTAAGGAAACCCACCAAGCACCTCCAACATTTAAAACCAACAGCACAAATAATCTGGATAAATTTAAGTATTAACTTGGCTAAATCTAGTGGGTTTCCCATCCATAAACTGGCTGACAGCTGAGCCAAGACTCACCCCATCAATGTAGAAGTCCACCTCGGAGGCGGACTGGAATTCTCCGTCCAGGGCTGAGATGCCACTGGTCCACACCAGGTTCTTCATCTTGTGCTTAAAGACCAGCAACTGGATGCGGAACTCCTGCTCTGACATGTCCAGGAAGCCAGCCAGCTTTGCCACGGGCATTGTGGTGTAGAGTTTCAGGAAACTAGAGAGAGAAAAAAAAGGGCACAAGTCACTTGTCAAGGTACACAGCCTTTACTCACACACAAACACACACACACACAAAGAAAAGTGTGTTACCTGCGGATGGTGGAGAGCTGAGCCTGCTGCTGCACCTCCTCGGCAAAGACCTTGAGCTGCTGCTGGAAGGGCTCCTTGTGGTAGTTGGGGTGCACATTATCATAGTTGGGCACAACGGGGGACAGGAACTTGGGGCAGGCAAAGCTGAAGAGCTCCTCGAAAACGGCCAGGTCTCTGGAGGGCAACATACATCCAGTAAGACATGCGATACATACATGAGGCATGATATTCAAGCATATAAAAATGTTCAGCAGCTGGTAAGTCAAAGTGACTTAAAATGTGAGTCCCTCTCAACTTTCACAAGAACAGGTTTTAATGAAACACTGGGTGAGTGAGTGAGTGTGTCTATGTGTGTACTCACCCTTTCTGCATGCGGAGCATCTTGTCACCATACTTCTCCCGCAGCTGGGTGTGGATGCTCTCGTCGATCCTCATTGGGTACATGGTCAAGGCGATGGCCAACAGGCCATGCATCTGCTCATTCTGCTTGTTGATCTGAGAGAGAGAAATGAAGGCAAAGCAACCTATTAAGAAAGGAATCACAGACCCAAATCAAGCCTAAACCAATCAGTCAGAGCTAAAACAAGTTACAAGCCTCCTGAGATGAGCCCCTAATGGCTAGCCAAGACAAGAAATTAGAAGATGAAAAATGTGGTTGTCCTGAAACATTACAGGAAGAATTTTTCGAAATGTTTGCAACAATGGGACCTCAATTGATTTACAAGTCTGTCCATGTACAGCGCAAGTTCTAAATTTCCTTTGGATTAATAAACTACCTATGTATATTCTTTGAGAGATACCACAAGACCCCACTGTACTGTGAGCAGACTAAAAGGTACATACCATCTCATATTTGTAGGTTGACCTCTGGAACATGTTCCGCGTGCGCTGGATGTACAGCAGGATGTTGGCAAAGACACGGATGGCATCCTGGTAGCGCCGCATCATCAGGTAAGCAAAGCCCACATAGTAGTAGGTGGTGATCTGACACTCGGGAACACGGGAATACATGCTCTGACGGAGGACAAGAAGAAGATGGGGCAGTTTAGCAGAATAGAAAAGGAAGTATGTTTTAGAGACTGCTGAACACCTATAAGTACATAAAGTGCTGTGCCTACCATATGCCACATACATACAACACAACACAACACACAAAACCAAACACTCTGAGACCTACCTTCTTGTTGAGCTCGATGTTCTCCAGCACCTTGATGGCCTGGTAGTAGTCACCCAGCAGAGAGTGCAGGCGAAGCAGCCCCACCAGACTGAAGTAGCCCAGCATCTTGTAGAGCGAGTGGCGCCCATACTCCCCAGCCACGCTCTCTGGGTCTCCTATAAACAGGATACAGTATAACATCAGCTCATTTGGCATTTGGAAAACGACTAAAAGCAGAGTAGATGACTTTCATTGCTTTTTCAAGAGGCTTGGGGTTTGTAACAAACACAGAAACAAAATCTTTTTTTCTGTTTTGAGATCTATATGAAGAGTTCAGAAGCAGAATCCTCTTCCATTTCAGATGAATATATCTCTGCACATATTTATTAATTTTGATTAACTTCAGTCCACTTGCAATTTGTTTGGTTTGGCTTGATTTGTTATTACTTGACAATAACATTCAAATTGCATTTTGGTAGAGATCACTTGAAAGTTATTATTAAAACAACTTAATGTTTGCATATTTCTAAGGATGGCCGTAGGGAGGGTTTTGCATGTGAACTCGTCACATGGACAGTTTTCAGTGTTGAGACCTGTATAGACCACCTTCAAACAACGATGAATGAACTACATTGTATGCAATCAGGACATAAAAGTCATGTATACAGAAAATCCCTCTACACCATATTCTAGCCAAATTTGATATTCAGTAAGCCCTGATCTCTCATCTTACCTCCGCTGGTGTAGACCTCCAGCTGTCTATTGATGTTGCTTTTGTCCACGAGAGAGTGGAGTACGTTCAGCACACTGTGCACGTTCCAGATCTTGGGGTTGTTACGAAGAAACTCAATCTCCTCATCAGATTTCTTGGCGGTCTTACACCGGTACTGGCTAAAGGACTGGAACTGCACACATGAGGGAGTGAAAGCCTCAGGGTTAGACTACCAAACATTACAGTTAACAACAATTAAATTTGTTAACAGTACAGGCTGAACTGGGAGTTGGTGAATCACAGGGCATGCTGAAGGGTTAACTATGGTGTTACCTGGTAGATGAACTCATCGATGATGTCCCAAAGCCACTGGTTGGGAAGCTCCAGAGGCGCAGGCCCATCAGCGTCTGTAGAGCAATCACAACCACAACACTGGGGGTCAGAACAATATCATGGGTATCACAGGTAGTTACTTAAAGAACACTGATGGCTAAGGCATGCAGACATACTGCAGATTTCAGCAATGGATTGTAGATACCCTTGTACTAAACCAGTAAGACAATGCCATATTATGAATGTGTAAGAACAAGAGTAAGCATAGTATTATTTAAATATTTGGAATTTTTTGTACATGTAACCTTTAAAGCTGAATACAGCAAATCCTCAAATCTCAAGTAATCATACACATAATTTTGTCGTTATGGATGTAACAAAAAAAAGCACACTTTCCATGGAGTTACCCAGTACTAAGTGAAACAAGTATCTTTTTTTCTTTCCAGTACAGTACAAGATCAGATTTTGAAGACTGCTTGCTTTGAGCTGTGCACCAAATTGAATAAGGAGTTGCATTAAACCGATAGACAGATACTCACTGAGAATGTAGTTGAAAAGATTGCAATAGTTATAATATGATTCAAATCTCTGTTCCAGAGTTGGACCTCCCTATGAAAATAAGAAGGGGAATGTTACACCACACCATAATGCACCACATTCACTTCTACACAACACTTTGTCCACATTGCCTCAGATAAAATGAGTACCATCGTTCCAGGTCAGGTTTAGTGAAATACTCATTTCTATAATAAGGGAACATTATTACACTACCGCGTTGAGACAACAGTAGATTTGTAATCCATAAACATAACTCTCTCAAACTTACGCTGACTTTAGCATAGATGTGTCTGTAGTACAGTTCTTTGTAAAGAATCAGGAACACAGCATCTGCAGGAATATTAGAAAGTGTTTACCAAAGCATTTTACACACAAACAAAAAAAAAAAAAACATGTAATGGATTTACTGAATCCAAACAAACTGCTCCTTTCAAAATCTCCAGCAGGGAAAGGGCTTCAGTAATCTTACCACTGCCCACCAGAGATGCGATGGCTTCAGCCTCAGGCCAGGGAGACGTCTTGAAAAATCTTTCAGTGAGCTTGTTCCAGCTGGACACGTGAAAGAGATTCAATACCATTAGAACTGAATCAACAATAGCTCCCCACTATTTCTCTGATGGTGTGAATGGTGGTGGTGTGGTCCATGAAACACACCTGTTTTCATAAACGTCCTGGATCTCGTAGATCTTCTGCTCGATGCTCTCACTGGACACCCGATTGGCCTGCAATTCGTACACCTTCTGGTCAATCAGGTCTGAGGTGGTCTTGTGAAAGTACTGCAGGAAGTTCTTGATTACTTCAGGGATGACATGATAGGTCTGCTGATGCTCGTACTGACGCTCGTATGCTAAGTCAGCTTTGGGGTCACCTGAGGGTCAGAAGCAAAGACGTGAAGGAAGAGACTGAGTGTGCAAAACCAGCTTGAAGCATGTCAACAGGATAACATGAAATATGGAAGATGGAAGCATGAAGAGTGTAGAGCACAACAAATCCACATATAGAATACTTACCAGTGTGAAGATCATAGTCATTGGTGTTGTATGAATATGGGTCATACTGTAAAGATTAAAATGTAAAAATGACTTTAGACAAAAAGAATTAAGAAATTAAATAATTCAATTGGGTCTATACTGAAACCTAACAAAATGTGTGTGGGGGGGGGGGGGTTTCAATTGTCGGTCACGATTTTAGGACAGATTTGAAACCATTTACAACTGAAGATCAATAACTCTCAATCACAAGTCCATAACTAGTAAGACGAGCAGAACACCAGGTCTAACGTTATTGTTATCATCATCATATTAGTGTGGGATGACATTGACCAGTTTATCATTATTATATATTCATTTTTATGTGATCTATGTTCACTTTTTACTTTACCATTAGTCTGCCTAACACAGAAACAGCCACCAATAAAAACACGGCAGGTTACTAAAAGGAATAAGCAATTTGCATGGAAAGAGGACTTTTCGTCCGTAACGACAATGAAATGCAGTTGTAGTTGTATTTCGTATTTGTAATACGAAATTTGCTGTATTCGTATCATTAATATAAAAACTATGCTTGACCGTGTTGTTCTGTCACATCCATAACATGGTTATCGACATTTGAAAATCTGCATCCACCACCAGCATACAACCTGACAAGACTCTCGTACAATATCATTAAATGCTGAAATGTCATTACGGAAGGGTTAATGTTACTTCACAGCACGATTCTGTAATAATCACACAGCATTTTGGAATATGCGAGGTGGTCTCTCGAATCAACCAGAAGCATCTGTTGATTTATACTGCTGATGTCGTGCTTTTCTCCATTTTTAACAGTGTCGGATGAAGCAATAAATGATGAAAAAAAACGTTTACAAAATATGAGGACGTAGATCTTAAACGCTCGTTCGCCTGACCTAAACGGTTTTTCTTTCAACATGACGAGCTAGCTAGCGAGGGGGAAAGATGCTCTAACTAGCTTAGCAGCATCTACCGACAGGCTACCAATTAGCAAGGCAGCTAGCTAGCTACGCTATTATTTACAAGCGAGGCCACATGGCAGGTTAATTTTACAAAATAAAAACGAATTATTTGTGCTACGTACGTCATCTTCTTCGTTTGGATAGGACATCGTGAGGAACTTGCTTTTGACTTCTGTAACGTAAATTTCAGTCCCCTGCCTTAGCCCACTACCATGCTACTCGCGGTTGCAATGGGTGAGAAAGGAAAAAGTCATACTTCCGATGCTGCTTGAACGGATACTGAGGCATTATGGGACTTTGGAGGACTTGTCATAATTAAAAACAATGATGTGAAAACAAAGTGTAGTTCCCGTAATTTAACAGTAATCTACATAATTGTGTATTAGGTTATTATCAATAGGTCTTAAGTCCGCGTCAATATGTTGGAAGAGTGTGATAATGGGCTTCACTCTTTTTTTGCCATTTTTTCTATTCTAAATTCATTTAATTCATCATAAGGCATCCTAGACCTAGTCTACAGTTTTGCCATGCGTGTTCTTGATTCCTGGATTTCAGATTCTCATTGTATGTGGTATAACTGCGACTTATTCCCTGACAGCAAGCCAACACAGCTTTAAGCAATGCTATGCAGACTACATGGCTCCCTGACTCTGGTTGAGCCGAGCCGAGTTGACGCACGAAAACAATACGCATGCGCATTGACAATTTATGAATACATTGTAACAGTAGCAGAATTCAGTCTTATTTAGCGGATTGTGAGTGAGAGGCATTAGAGGACAATATTGCTGGCAGCGATAAGACCTCCTTGGCTCATATGGAGTCGATTTTGAACTGCAAATCTGAAGATTTAGAAGATTATTATGGATTGCTTGGGTGTGATGAGCTATCTTCGGTAAGACTGTTTTGTTGTTTTTGTGTTGCCTTGTACTTTGAGAAGCATTTTTAAGCTACATTCTTTTGATTCTTGAACCATGCCTGTGCATCGCATTCGAGTAGCCAACTGTTTTTAAAAAAAAAAAAAACATCTTCGAATTGACTTGTTTATAGACTTTCTTGTGGAAAACGGAAAGTACATCTGGACAAACTAATCTCCTATTCTTGGTACAATATTCCTCATTTGGCTTTTAAGGACAGCTTGTTTGAATATGGATCATGTGTAAGTCGCTTCTGTGTATTCTTACTCCATCATTGAACATTAATATCAAACTGGATGACTCATAGCCTTCTCGACAGCCTCAAAGGTAGGCGGACCTGTTGAATACGAATGACTGGTCCGCTACAGGCTTCTATTCTCAGGATTCTATTCATGGTCATAAGAAATAACAATAGGCTCTGGCTAATTATGCTAAACAGTCCATAATGCACAATCTGGTGACTTCTTACTGACATTTTCTCCCAAAGAAGAGTAGCCTCAAACAAAGAATTGTCACTGGCCAAATATTGATCCAATCTTACCATGATGTGTCTTATGATGTGCGGAAAATAAGCTTTCTTTTTTCTTCATTCTAAAGACAGAGCAGATACAGAATGAATACAAAATAAGAGCTTTGGCTTGTCACCCCGACAAGCATCCAGAAAACCCTAAAGCAGGTAAATGACCATTCACTCTCTTTCGTATGCATGGTTCTAATTAAGTATGTGCTGCATGCTTGCTGAATAACAAATAGTGCTTATGCCCTATTTTACCCCCCATTTAATAGCAAATTACGCCCTACACCCTTTTCCTAACACTCTTGCAAGAGCTGTCTGTCTTATTAAGGCTCTATAATAAATCTAGATAACTATCCTATATATCCTATCCTATATCCTGAATAAATATAGCCTAGCTGAATAAATCAAACTACATTCAAAGTAACATAATAGACATTGTTATTTATCTGCATTATTCTTTTACCCTGATTATTTATTCTTTGGTCATTTTTAGTGGAGGAATTTCAGAAGTTGCAGGAAGCCAAAGAGGTCTTGACCAATGAGGAGAGCAGGAAGAATTATGATCTTTGGTTGAGGAGCCAAATCACAGTGCCTTTCCGAGACTGGCTAGCATTCAGCCAATCTGTGAAAACGGTATGTATTTGCATTAGTCATCTTGTTAACTTACCCTGAAGGTTCAACATGCAGCAAGAAGCAGGATCATATCAAAGAAATGTTTATGATAGGTATAGTCTATAGGATATGATATTATTGTGATCAGCTTGCTGAACACTGATAAAATTGGTGATGGTGGTGGCCACATTCATTGTAATCGTCTATTTAATAAGATATGTTGTACATTGTGGTTTCAGTCAATGCACTGGGCTGTGAGAGCAAAGAAAGAGCCAATGTTGGAGGATTCAAAGGCCTCATCAGCACTGTCAACACCTGAGGAGAAGGCCTCCTTCTCGAAACAGGAACAGACTGAGGAGCGGACCTCAGACACTCATCCGTCCTCAAGTGAAAAAACTCTTTATGTTCTGTCTTACAAATATCTCATCTGTGCTTGACATGTTATTTTCAGTGTAATGTTAGGCCTACATCTATGACAGCCTTAGTTGGTGAATGAAGTACATAAAATTCTAAGGTAAAGATTTCTGATTTTTTTTTCTCTGTACCCAGGTGACTACTGGCATCAGAGATTCCGCTGGTCAGCAGATGCTCCCTCTGATATCTTACAGAAATTCAGGAATTATGAAATATAACTGTACTACCTTATTTATGATTGCTTGTTTAAGTAAACAGTATTGGGTTATGTGTTCATATAAATGTAGCAGATTACTTCAGTATTCGCTAGTTGTGTGCCCCTGTTGAGCTTTGACAATCAGTGTAAGCTCTCGCCTTTACCCCTGTGCATAACATTCCATGGAATTATTAACTCTTTGAAGACATGCTTTATAATTAGGCTACTTAAAGTCATCCTTCCTTACTTTGTACAAGGATTTAAAGAGAGAAGAAAAAGCAAGCTCAATTTTACATGCCCAGACCTTTACAATGGGGTGTTACTAAGGCAGGATAGAGGTGAGGAAGAGAGGAGTTATCAATGGGCTTGGGAGGAAATGAGGGGACGATAAGGCTTATGCTTACATGAGTCAGTGATTCACAAGAGATATTCTGTAATTTTGTGTTATTTTATGGTATAGCATGTCCAATAATCAGTAAATGGCTTTGAATAGTCATTTCAAAGCTCCAGTTACTCACCCAGTTATGTCGGTCTACATTTGTGGACCAGTGATGAGGCTGTTTTTAATGTGACTAATGTTGAAACAGTGAAATAAATAAATACATGCATATATACACTGAATATACTATACTTTTCCTAGACTTGCAGTTTGATTTCTTAGATTCATTACAACACTGTTCATTATTATATGTTCTGTAGTAACTACGGTGAGGCTCGAGCTCTCATCTATAAAGCAAAGTTTGCTCATGTTTTGTCGTTAAGCCATCAACACCTGAGTAGACTTATGCGTCATAAGATTTTACCGTTGCGTGAATTGGCATCAGATATTAGAATATGATTTGAAAGATCTATAGTTTTTTGGTCATTAATGATGTATGTTTATGTATTTTTAGTAGGCTAATAATGAAATGAACACCTGCTGGAAAGTTTTAGCTCTTTTTCTTCCAATCTATTGGTCCATTTGCAAACACCACCGCGCCATGAGTGGTCAACGGCATGTCAGTCATTGGAAGCGCAGGCGAGACGTCGGGTCATTTCGGTACAACAGGCTGTCTCAGGTCATACAGTGGGAAGTGAAAGTACAGTTGTCGCAAACATGGCAAGTAGAATTCTCCTCCGAGCTTGCAAAACTATTCAAACAGTCAAAATAAATGTTCCGATGAGACTGCCACAACGGGCACTGGCCACAGGAGGTAAGTTAGTTAGTTACAGAAATGAATGTTATTTTTATGCTTTAAAGAATCGGGATTTCTATCTGTCTATCATTCCATGAGACCATTTCAAGTTGTCTAAGTTTATACTAATTACAAATTGAATACATATGCATCTTTCCCTGTTCTATGGCACGAGAAATGTATATTTGAAAAAGTATGTTGCGTGTTATCGAATGCTTCACTATGTGCGTAATTATATTTCGGAAACATTACGCATAAGGATAAGACGAATAGCCTATTCTGCTGATGTTATTTAGGAGTGTTAATCGTTTAGATAGTTAATACTATAATTCGTTAAGCAGGTCCCGTAAAGTATCATGATTTTTAGAAATACGGGAATTATCAAGGTCATTTTGAGTAGGCTATATCCTCGTGGAAGGCCCTTTGGTTGACCCACCTCTTTTGGCATGCGTTCCAAGAAGTTGTGCCAATTTTCTTTGAGCATGGAGGACAGAACCGCCTGTGGAGTAGCCTAACATGTTTGTGGACGTGCGGCTTAACGCATAGCAAGAAAAATCGATCAGCAATTATAAAACCACAACTTCCACACAATAAACACACAGAAAGCAACACCGTGTTTGAGTTCACAAGTCCCGATTATGACCTTTGATGACAACTGGACAAAAGGAGTCTTTCACACTCAGTGTTAATTTTGCATATGTTTAATCCTATTAGCCCCGTGAAATGCGTCAGGCATCATAGTAAACTACCGGCGAATTGCATTTATGCTGATAGGATACTGTGTTTTCTAGGAATACCGACAGATGATGAGCAGGCAGCCGGTTTGGAGAGGCGCATTCTGCAGTCGCTAAAGAAGGGAAAGGTGAGTACAGACTTGTTATTTTGTCATGGGTGTTTCACTCGACGTTATTTCGAAATTTCTGAATTATTTGTTTGCTTTTCTCATCCAGGACCCTTACAGCATCTTGAAACCAAAACAGTATGCTGGCACCAAAGATGACCCTCACATCGTTCCTGGCATAGGAAAGAAGCGTATGGTCGGCTGCCTTTGTACGTGAAATGTCATTTCCATTAACTCAGAATATTTTGGCTATGTCAACTAGCAATCTGAATAGAAGACATTATATGAACACCTGACAATTACATTTACCTAAACATCCCAGTGTTGCTTTAAATATTATAATATTATAATAAAATATATATTTTTTTGTGATATGGTAAAAAAAGATGCATTCACAGCGGCCCACCATCACTGAATACAAGAAGCATGCATGTTGTTGATTGTTTTTTTTTTCCTGCCTATGATTTAAGGTGAGGAGGACAACACAGCCATTGTGTGGTTCTGGCTTCATGAGGGGAACCCTCAGCGTTGCCCTTCCTGCGGCTCCCACTACAAGCTGGTCCACCATGACCTGCCTCATTAAGAGTCTCTCCAACCTCTGACCATTACTGCCTGGACCACACCAGCCTGAGGGACACTCCCAACTCTGATGGTGTCCAATGTAAACAAAAGTGCGTGTACAGCTTACTTCATTAAAGTGCTTCTAATGCTACAAAATATGGCTTTATGGCTGTGTATGTTGTAGGCTCCTGTTCATTGAAAATATTGTGCTCTTACAAAGAGTTACATCTGTGTCTGTTTACCAACAGAAAATAAATGAATTTAATGTTACTATTTGGTCACACTCCATATACAATAACTGTATGCTAAATGCGGCCAATGGAAAGCCTGAAAGTGTTCATCAGCCAGTGTACAGCTTATTTAAAGGGCCAAGTCAGAATGTAAAAAGGTTTTTCTCCTCCAATTCAAGTTGACTGTACACCTTTACTTGTTCTGCATTTGTGTCTTTCACATACAAACTATAAATAAACTGCAAGTATTTACTATATCAAACACTTGTAGAAAAATAAACAAATTAAACTTGGAACACTTAATACATATTGACTTGAGGGCCAAACGCCAGCATTTAGGATGCACTGCACCAGGACAGGTTTATTTCCTATGAGGCTAAAATGATCACTTTCAGTATTCTGCATTGCAGTCAAACTTCAACCACTCCAACAACCTCCAAAATCAATACAATTCATATGGCTGCAAAGGTATTTATTTGTAGCTAGATTAAGGCTTACAGCCAAGTGTATAACCCCATCTTTAGGAGGAACATGTCACTGACATGCGACTCCAGCAGTGGGAATGGGTTTCACTCATTCATCAGTGTTGGCATGTGCATCATGCACATAATGATTTGACCAGCGGTCATGACGTATATAATTTGTGTGTTAATTGGCAAGTTATTCATCCAACTGAGGAAGTCCTCTCATTCTTAGAAGACTTGTTAGTTGTGATGTAAGACTATGTGAACAAGCAGGGTTTTCTCAAGAATGTCCAAAATGGGAGGACTTGTGTTGGAAAAAAATGACATGAGGCCAAGATGATTAGCTACGTTTGTGGATGCTCTGGGTATTAATGCAAAACAAAATCAACCACAGAAAAGTAGTACCATCTGTGTAAAATGATGGCAATCAGTGTGTATTCACTCTATTCTATATAACTGTGCCAACTGCCAAATGCTAGATTTTAAATCAAATCAATCAAAGGTATTAAGAACTTTACATACTGAAGTCCCTAACGGAACTTTGATGCAGGTCCATTTTCCTTTCACAGAAGCCATGAGGCAAAGCTATGTTCCCTTGGACGTGTCCAAGGAACTAAGTGTTGTAGTGGGTCCGTCCAGCTTTACTGTGTGAAGCAAACAGATCACTCCCCAACAAAACAAAAAGTGTTCGTTCTGCAAGTTATGTGCAGCAGTCTCCCATTCTTACCATTCACCACTCCATCCAGGCTCTACACTGCATGAGGTAAAAAAAGGGGGGTTGCGGGGTAGGTGAGAACTCCACACAGGAAGAGACTCCCATGCAGGCCACCTAGGCCAGGTTGAAGCCCTGGTTGTGCTCGATGGCCTCCAGGAGCTTGCTGCGCAGCATGGCGGCACTGGTGTACTTGGGCAAATCCAGCAGGTTGAAGCAGGTATGGGCTACGGGCAAGTATTGCTCACCTCCACCCGTGGGCTGGATCACCAGCTTCAGGCTCTTCATGCCCAGGATGGGGATGCGGTCACTTCCTGTAAGGAACACTATACATACACACACAGAGCTGATGGTGAGCAAATACTGTATACAGTACTCAACTACACTTTCAGAGAAGAGACAATATGAAGAAATAAATAAAATGTATAGTTTAACGACACAAACAGATCATTTCAAGGAAGAGACACTTACAAAGAAACTGCTTCTTCTTCTCCAAAGGCAGTTCATGAAAAACTTCCCAGAAGGCTTTGATGGTGGGATGATCAGCCCAGTACTCCCCTTTATATTCCGTGTTCTACAAGGACCAAGAAAGAAAGAAAAAGAGAGAGAGAGAGCAAGCGAGATATAGAAAGTGTCTTAGCCAATGACATTTAACTCCTATAACATTACAACAGGAAATCATAGGACTTTGACCTGATAAGACCTGACAACATGGTTGCAGTACTACAGATCCACCACAAGGGGGTGACCAAGCCCAAACACTGAGTGGCCATCCAACTGCCAAACATGACTCAGTAACACTCGGCAACCAATCTGATGGGGTTTATCTTGAATACGCCAAGTTACCTTTTCTAGCTCTTTCCAGTCGTAGTTAGTATTCCCAATGACCATGGCCTGAAGCTCGCTGGGCTGGAACAGAAGCAGAACTTTCCCACCACACACTTTGTGGAAGCCAGCAGCGAAGGCTTCGAACAGTGGCGCCACAGACTTGTTGAAGATGTAATCCACATAGGCGTTCACAAACTCTTGTCTGACAATGTGGAAATATCAGGCAGTTCAATATCAAGAAGATGTGATGGTGAAGAGGGTGTGATGGCATGAAAAACACACACACACAATCTAACACCTCCTTAATCAGAATATCCTAGCCATGTATGTGAACCTGTAAATAATGAAGCATGAACTCTAGATTACTGTGACCTCATTTCATACCTGTTAGACTTATTCACATTTATATTAGCACCATTAGGGATTAACTCCAAGACCTCAGTTGCCCCATAGTTGTCCTCTGTGACCTGAAATGAAACCGATATGAAACAGTTCCACTGAAATTAACACACACAATAGCAGCAGCAGTAGTCGTGCCACATTCTTATGCTAAACAACGTTCAAAACTAGGGCTCTACTTCTGAGAAATCAAATTCAGAGACGCAAAATGATTCTTACAGTGAAGTTGAGACAGAAGGTGTCCTCGATGTCATCCTCTGTATAATCCAGCAGTTGCTGCAGACTCCTAAGGAGGAGTAACAACACTTTCACTTCTCTGTGAATCAACTCGCAGCCCAAGCAACACATACTGAGAAGTATTCTCTGGACCTTGCTTTAGTGAACAGTGCTGAAGGAAAAATCCAGAGTCAATCAGCCCATATCCCTGTTCTTTGAGGCTGATGAGTGCTGTTGATAGGTATATGAATGACAGCATTTGGTACAATGTAGCCTGAATTAGCTAAAGCTAACTGACGGGGGCACAGGAAAACAAAGCATCAGTTAGCATTACCTGCCTGCTATTTGGTCTACGTTGTATTCAGTGGTTCTCATACCTACCAACAGCACTCAGCATCATCAAACAACAGGGCTACAGGTTGCTTCACTCTGGATAATCCCTTTAATTACATGGTTCAGAGGCTGGCTAGGACCGAGATTAAATATGCTCTACAAAAAAACTGAAAATATCATCCATTATGATCAGGTGGATCGCTCAGGGAGCGACAGAGCTGAGGAAAGAGAGAAGAAAAGATTGAGTAGCAGTTAGCTGAGTGGATGATGAACGCACCTCCCTACGTCAGGCATCATCTCCTTCAGGTCGTCTAGAGTGGGGGGTCTCTGGAGCAGTTTCTTGTAGAGCACCAGGGGGAAGTTCAGATCCACGATGGTCAGGTTATAAATGGCCAGCCCACAGATGGCCCCAATCAGGTGGAACAGGTCACTGTCCTCAAATGTCTGAAACAAAGGCACTGCTGAAACCAACCACTGTGGCTGAGGCTACAGCATTTTTACTTTATTATATGGTCATTACGATACTGAGGTTTCATACAGCGGTCATAAAGAAACTAATGTACAGATCATTCCAGATCTTACGGTTCACTTGTGCACAGTGAACTTTATGGGCCTATATAATGTGGGAACTGGATTGCATAACCTGTTAGACCAACTGAAGTTCCCAAAGGCTCAAACTGGTGTTTAGAGGAAACACACATGTCTGCAAACATGTCTGCCTGGCAGTTCACCATACTCTTCTTTGAAAGGTACTCTATCTCTTTCACAAGACACCATTACACACACACACACACCTTTAACAGTAGGATTTCAATAGCTTACCTTGTTGGCAAACCAGATGAGACGAGATTCCTCGTAGTAGTGGAACATTCCGTACCTCGGGTCCAGCAACTCTCTCATGATGAGGAGGAAAAACTCCTTCCTCACACCGCCAGCGTCCACCGCCTCCTCCCCTACAAAGATCACCTGCACAACACACACACACACACACGCAGATACACCCATACATAAATAAACAAACACACACACTGAAGCAAAACTTGAGTCGCACTAGGTCAACAATGGATTTGCAGTTCATGACAAAGAAAATGTTTCAATGAGAAAAGTACAAAGTAAAAACATGAGGTTTAATTTAAATGTTTTTTTTTTTTATTTAGTGTATGACATAGGGGTCTTTCATATTGTGGGCCAAAGGAGTCACCTTAAGAGGTTTCTTGTAGTCCACGTTTTTGGACTTCCTTAGGACTTCCATGGTGTCACCCACTATGTTATCTCGCCGCACGATAAGGATGAGACAGGGGTTCACTGACTCCACCACAGGAAGGAAAAGCGAACTAAAGTTCTGCCGCTGTGCCTGGTCTACCGCTATCTACATACACACACACAGAGACACACACACACACACAAACACACACACAACAGCCATACAAACGTACATGCACACATGGATGTGTGCACACAGACACACACAAAAGAACATTCACAAAAGGACACCCACACAAGGACAGGGATAAATCCAAGCTTTCAAGAGGTATTCTCTTGTTTGTCTATACATATGATAATTAGCTGTTCGTAGTCTATGTGTGTCCCACGATTATATACATTCAAACTCCTGCAGTACTCCATGGACACCATGGAGCTCAGAGGGAGAAGACCCACCTGCATCTGAATGACAGCGTCTGTCTGTAAAAGCGTGGTCTTCGCCTGAGCATCAAACACAAACGGGTATTTGCACATCGTCACAGGGAAGCTGTCCACATGCTGTGGGCATACAAAAAAGAGCGCGTTGGAGGGGAGGTCATGCTATTAGTCTCCTGCACTGATAGACACTGGCCTGGACACATGCAGTCCCCTTGAGGACTTTCTGCATACATGGTTATTTGCATCTGCAGCTCAGTGGAGGGAAGCTGAGGTTTTAATGTGAACCCAGCAAAAGCGCATATAGCTCAAGATTTCATTAAAACGAGAGTATGCAAAAGCATTAGATCAAATTTGGTAGAAAGTGAATGAAACTATCCTCGTTTGTACGTTTGTAAATTTACTTTATCCACAATCTGTTGGTTCAAACTGCAGATATGGTACCGTTTTCAACATAGGCTTTTTAAGACATATCTGTAACATCTGCAAAAATCACCATCACCATCATTATATTGAAGGTCTTTGATATATAATTGATCAGACTGATATTGTCCTAAATGATCAATGCAGGTTTATTAAACAAACAACTTAACACCTGTCTTGAGGACTCACCGAGGGGTAAACCTGCTGCTGGATCCAGTTGATGTAGTCGTTCCGGATGTCAATGAGCTCATCCAGTTCGTGGATGTAGAACTTGTCATACTGGATGATCTGTCCAGCTGTCTCGTTGACCTGTGACAAATGACGACTTCAATGCAGTGACGACTATGGGAAACATTTCTGAAAACAAGTCTGCAGGTCTGACATGAAACCTTAGGAATTCAAAGCTACAGAAAAAGGCATCCAGCCAGTCCAGCCACACAGCTGGGGAATTATCAGTTTTTATGAGCTTGTAAGTCACTGTGAATTTTCCAATTTCACTACATGTGTTACAACTGAATTTCTGTGTGTGTATGACCAATAAAACATCTTGAATAGTATATCTCTCACCAGCTCTAAGCTGAGCTACTCACTGCGTGCAGGAGGCCCAGGAGTTTGAGCGAATGATGCATGAAACAGGTGAGAACCTTCAGCTCGGGTGGCGGGACTCCAACCTTCTGCATGCGCAGCAGGTACACCACTACCTCCTTATACAGCTCCACCCGCCGCTGGAACACGGAGGGCTCCAACCGAGACCACCACTTACCTGCAGAAAAAGAGAACAACTGTTAGAGTGCTGTTAGATACACTGAAAAGTATGTATCACCATACCTTGTCATTAGAAATGACACAACATCCCATATTAACATTTAAAGAATGGTATCAGAGAAATATCGTAAACAAACACACAATGATAATTTTTCTGTTCTGTATACTGCCATCCGATATATATGGCTTTAGCCATAACATTGTGTCAGATTTGGTATCATAGTACTTAAGCACGGTATATCAAAGTTACATTTTCGTTATCATGACAACACTAGTAGTAGTATAGTATACACAGTCTTGATCCCAAAGGGGAACAGCAATCAAGCATTAGACTAGAACAGCAAGCAGGCATTAGACAAGTATATATTTAGTATCTGCTGCACAAGGTAAAAGACAAAGACCGTGGCACTCACAGAGAACCGTGTGGGCAACCTCCTTCAGGGCGACGGTGGCGCTGGCCAGGGGAATGGTGAGTGAGGCGTAGTTGCTGGGGTTATGGAACAGTGGACACTCAGGCAATGTGAGGTACAGCCTCAGGGTCTCGATGTCTGGGGGAGAGGAGGTAAGTCTGGGAACAAGGTTCTTTTCCAGAGCAGCGCATGCCTAGAGGAAGGGAACAGACATCCAGCACCCATGTAATATCAGACAACTCTGGTTCAAAAGCCAACCAAATTGCCCTCTCAACTATGTACTTATTTCCCAATCATAGTGTGTTGATTCTATAGGATAATTATGTAAATTCCTTACAGGCACTACCTACGTGCTGATCCTAACTCTGACCCCTAGGTCACTGCACAGGTCTGCTAGGTGTTTGCTGATGTGAATACAGTGTGAATCAGTGATTTACCATTCATTCACTACAAGGTCAAGTCTGTTAGGTGTATGAGAAAGTCAATTTCCATGACCAAGTCATATTATATTGTTGCTGATATTCTATTGGAATTATATAGCATGATTCGAAAAACCACAAGAGGACACTAATGATGTTAAAGGAACATATTAAAGGCACACCAGGCAACATTTTATGCAGTTCTCTCGGCAGCTCCTGGCGCTCCTAAGCCCAGTTACAAGCACATGCAGTATGAAAACCAAAAATTAAACTGAAACTGAATGAAACCAAAATCTCGTTTATCACCATGATAGTCAATTTAACTCAGATCACAGGTTCCTCTATGGTTTGCAAACAAATTCACATCTATTGGTGAGAACAATGTTGAAAAATCGGTGCGCGTACGAGGAGCTCCACAGGTAAAGAAAAAATCACAGGCTTCCCTGATACTGCTTTGATATGCACTGCATGGTGAGCAGTGCACATGTTTAATTAGAACAAACATGACAGAGGGCATGGGAATTATGGAATGAGTACAAAGGAAAAGCAGGAAGAGTTCATTGAGTTTAACAGTTTGACTTTCATGTTTGCGTGACCTTTCAGACTGTAAGTGGACATGACATAGCTAAGAACAATGCAAATTTTTATATTGTCTTATCGCCAAAAATACCACTAAATAATATGATATAATGATAAGTATATATGGCCATACTGCTTGGTATGACCAAAGAAATTGCAAGTGTAACAGATCAAAGTTGCCTCTCTCATCCACTCACTCACACACACACACATACACACACTTACCAGTTGCGAGATCTGTGGATAGTCTGGTTGGATTACTCTGTGCAAAAGGATGCGTGCTGTGTTTATATCCACCCCTGAACACTTGCTGCTGGTGTTGTAGTGGTCTGGGTGGCTGTGAAGAGGAACCAAGACAGCCCTCTAGTTAGCAGACTCGCCAGGAATATCATCTAGGTCATCTGATATAGAAACCTGCTGAAACAGTTGCAGTTCTTGCAGTCTTGAGAGCTGCGTCAACATGCATATCACTTATGGTTATGCTTTGTTGACCAACTAGCACTAACCCCGCATGACTGACTTTTATACCATCCACATCTTTTATAACAACCCACATTTAGGCAAGGCGCTTCCATGACACCATACATTCTGTCTCTCATGCCCTTTTCACACTATACTGTAGTAGCAGATGAGATTCACAATGAAGTATCAGAATTATACATCACCTTGTTGACAAGAAACTCCCATTGAGGCAACTCGCTGAGGAGAACACAACATCAATCTCACTATGAGAAACACCGAAAAGACAATTAGTGAGAATGATCACCATTCTCCTATGACACTTCAAACTGAAATGTTTGCACTGTAGATTTCTTTATGGAAACAATAACCATGTCAAACACTCTTAAGAATAACTTTCATCAAACACCATAGGGAACGGCTTCTCTATCACAAGACACCATTCCAACTGAAAAATTCCATAGCCACTTTCCACGATGCAACGACAGATCAGAATCACAGTTCTTTGTCCAGTTCTTTGTCACCATGGTGCACCAACACACAATGACACAGATGCCAACTTACTTGGAGATTTCGGGTGGCAGTCGACCATGTGCGTGATTCAGCCATTTCTGGATGAGGTCAGCATTTAGCGTGTAGATGTGACCTCGAGGATCAGACGCTCGGAAGTCGTCTGGGGCAAGGTCATTCTAGAGGACAGGGGAGAGGTTTGGAGGTCAGTTATATAAGTGTGTGGACACATTCACGTACGTGCGCACACACACACTCACAAACATACAGAAGGAAACGTGCATGTGCGCACGCGCGCACACACACACACACACACACACACACAGGTAGCTATGGGTAGGACAGAGAAAGCTTAAGGGTTTGGAGTTAATTCATCCTTTCACCTGATTGTCATGCGCTCTCCACCAGGGACGCACCTGGTCTGTACTAAAGTGGGCAAAACTCTGGTCCCCTCCAGCAAAGATTCGCCTCACATAGTAACCCTGTTCAGAGCCTGAAATACGGAAGAGAGCAAAAGACCATTAGATGCCACCTTATGACCTATTTATTGCAAATGCTTCATGATTAATTCAAAATAAAAACTAACGATGTGGCTGAGTGTCCCACCATATTGCTCAAGAGGACTATAACATTTGTCCATAATTGAGATAGCTGATGTTAGTTCAGAATGCCGTCATGTGGTATGTGTCCACACAGAAAAAGGGTCTGACATTGTACAGTTTATAACATGGGGATGTCTACAAGCCTTACATTATTTGATTAGGCCAGATAAGGGTCATATATATTTCCAGCAGGAGTTTTCTATATGAGTGTGTTGTTGTGTGCCTATGTGCATCCTGTAATGGAGCTAAAGCCAACCTAACCGGAGGGCATGTCGTCTGATTCAGGGCCATTGAGGGCCTTCCAGGGGCCCTTGACCAGTGCGGGACTCTTCCTGTTGCAGGTGGAGCGTGTACCCAGCTGCCCGTTGCCACCCAGACCAAAAGAGTTGATCTTCCCTGAGGTGGAGATGAAGGCCAATGTGTGCTGCCTTCGCAGAAAACATACATACAGACAAACATGTCACCTCAGTGCATACTTCCACTTAGTCTAATGTCATGACAGAGTTCCTTATCTGCATTTCTAGTATGTGTTGTTTTACTGCAGGTTTCCAAATGACTTGAAACATTTAAACAAACCTCAAGATGTGAATGTATTTGTGAATGTGGATGTATGTGTTTATAACCATTCTTCAGCAAACACTGAATACACTGATTATATCTTCAAAAGCCAGTTTTAAACAACTGAGGTGTGGCACTAACATAGTGTTAACGTACGGAAACTCAAAATGTTGCATTCTTTGCCTACCTGCCACAAGCAATTTGCGTAACTACATTTCCCATGAGCTCGAACACCTTACGGGGATTGATCTCATGGTTGGTGCTGTTGTGGCCTAATTGCCCGTACCCTCCAGCTCCAAAGGTGAACACACCTCCCTCCTGCAAAATGTTAAATCCATATAAGTGTATCAATGAGCAGGTGACAGTCTGTGTGTATGAGAAAGAAAGAAAGACAGAGAGAGAAGAGTGTGTGTGCATGTGTGTGTGTGTGTGTGTGTGTGAGAGAGAGAGAGATAGAAAGAGCACGAGTGAGCGAGAGAGAGAGAGAGAGAGAGAGAGAGAGAGAGAGAGGGGTCACCTTTGTAAGTGCGGCAGTGTGGTCCTCTCCACAGCAGATGTACACTACTCTCTGGGATCGCAGCGTCTTTAGAAGGGCCGGAAAATACCGGTCTGAAAGGAGGACAGGGTGGAGAGTAAATATGTAGAGGAACACTATGCTGACAAACAAATGTGCAGTTTCTGGATCAAACATCCTATACAATGCAATAAACATAAATATGCGGAAAACGTCCTTCCACATTCCTTCAATTTTACTGCCACAATGCAAAATTCATGAAAATGCAGGACAAATGCTTGCAAAGACTTCATCTTTGGTGTGGAATGGCTCATATGAACACAAGTATTTTATCACTTTATTACTTTGTGCAAATATCAGCCAGCATAACTATTTCCTCTCACCATTAGTGTCATTCACTCCTAATTGGCCGAACTTGTTTCGGCCCCATCCAAACACCCCCCCGGAGAAAGTGAGGGCAAAACTATGCGCTCCACCCGCAGCAATTTGGGAGAAGGGGATCCCCAGCAGTGACTGGATGACCTGGGGGGACGAGACTGACGCCCCAACCATCCCCAGGCCCAGCTGCCCATATTTATTCTGACCCCAAGAGAAGACTTGGCCTCCTGAGAGAGAGAGAGAGAGAGAGAGAGAGAGAAAGACCATAGGAGCAAAGGGCCTGGGCATTAGAACACGACACAACATGGAAATGTTGTTTCTTTCTATTTTCCTACAAAATTCTCTGTCAGTATATCAGATAAGGACAAGAGATCATGGGCTGGGGTGTAATGTATATTCACAACAAAGATCGTATATCGACCGTCTGTTCACGATACCCACCTTTGGCAAGGGCGAGGGAATGCCGGTATCCACAAGCTACCTGTGTAATGCAGACATCCGATAAGCTCTTGATGTTTCTGTGGTTAGGATGGAAAAGAGATGCAAGATTCCACTCAATCTAATCTGTAAATCTATTCATGTCAAGAGCTACGTGACTGCTGGCCACTTTCAGAGATATGTCTCATACATAAATAGGCTCACTTTTCATCTGTGTAGTTACGATAATTCTTTATCAAGATAGAGTGCTTCCCTGTGATCTTAAGCAGCTGGTATAACCCACATATTTCACAAATGTGAACACCAAAGAAACAGTGCTACATGACTGTATGTAATCATCTAATAAATATGTTGATTTTGTTTGTTGCATCTTGTGAATATGACCCCTCAGTATGGAATCAGTGTAATCATCATAATACTGCCAACACACGGTCTAAAATTACTTAATTTGTGATACACATAATATACATGCTTTTATTCAGTGATTAAGCTTGTACCCTCCATTTGGCAAACTGTCTATATTAAGAGGTAGAGGTACTTTCCAGGAGCCTTCCAGAAATCTGATGTCAGCCCTATCATAACATGCTTCCTTCCTTCATTGGAAATGTGTTTCCTTCCTGATCTTACAGACAACCAATGCGGATGATGACCTCTCTTACCTTGGCACACGGACACATTCTTCAGAGTTGACAAAGCCCAGCTGGCCATCTGATGCCTGTCCCCAGGCAAAGACCTGTCCCTTGTCGTTGAGGGCGAGAGTGTGGGCTTCACCGCATGATATGGCCACGATGATCTGAGCATCTAGGGCCACGACCTGTTCTGGAAGATTGAGATACTCATCAGCACTAGAGAAGGCCACTCAATAACAATCACTACACAGTCAGGTTGTTGTCAGAGTTGTATGACTACCATGACCTGAATGACAGGAACTCAATGCCCCGCCTGACTCTAAAGCTGAACCCTCAAAGCCATAAATAACATAAATCAGGCAATCATGAGGTCATTTCCTGTCAGTTCTGTCTTTCGGAGTTCAAGACTTAAGGTTTAAGGGAGGGATTCAGCCAGTATGAAAAAAAAAACAGTACAGAATCGGCCTTTCTCTCACAATTTCTCTTCAGCCCTGTAAACTTGCCTCTTCTACAGTCACAGACTGCAACAACAAAATATTTTCATTTTGGATTGAGGAAATGTTTTGTATGTTGCTTTAGTTCATTTAAAGTTTTAGGGTTACACTGCATTCATTCATATATAGTATGGATCTGAACATCGAGTCCCTCCCACTCGAACCTGGTTTCTTGCGGGGCTTCTCGTGGCCCAGCTGGCCGAGATCATTGCAGCCACAGGTGTACACCGTGCCGTCGTCCAACAGGAACGCCGTGTGTTTGCGACCACAGCCTACACCACAGAGCCGCTTGCCCGAGAAGAAATCACAGGAGCGAGGCTCCACCACTATCTCCTCTTCAATGCCGCCCAGGCCTAGCTGGCCGTAGGAGGCGTTTCCCCAGCACAGCATCGCCCCAAGGCACCGCCACCGCCGCCACCTGGATACGATGCCAGCTCAAGGTCGCCACTGTCCACTGGGATGGAGTACCACAGAGCAGTTTTGCCCTAGCTGTGGGGAGATTAAGAGTTATCTATGTGTCTAAACACAGTGAAGAGTATACACTTTCTGATCAGACAAAGAAAGGTACAAGCCTAAAGAGGCACTTCTTTACTCTTTGGAGGTTCCCTGTGGATTGAATAACTAAGTGCTACCTGGCCAAACATCCTTTAGACTAAATCCCACTGTGCGACCCTGAAGTCCTGAATGCTCAATGACATAAATGCATAAATCATTTATGAAATGGAATTATGACAGTTAAATATTGGTCTTAGGGAGGACACTGACATTTACCAAAAATTGGCACTCTCATCATCTGATACTGTCAAGTTTTTACGTCACTATATGCAGGTCTGTGATAAGAATTTTTTGTCAGACACTAACGAGTTTTTCATATAATCCACCACCATGACATCAAAATGCCCAGATAGCTTCTACAACACAACCGTCGCACTTAACTCCCAGCTGACTTCACGCTCTCCATGCTAATGCAGGCCTAATTGGATTTCAACTTAATGTGTCTGTTTTCGCATCGTTACACAATGTTAAAACTCTTAGTCTAAGCAAGGTCCACATAATGCTCAAAGTGAGCGACCAGAGACGTTACTGGAACCAAACTTTAAAATTAAGACAGAATGTAACGTTACTGAAACCTCACACTGTATGGAAATGTGCTTTGCACATCACAAAGATAGCAACGAAGAGCTCAAATAAAATTCTCAAATGTGTGTTGCCCTAATTACATTCATGAGAGGCTTTTGAGTCAAGTGTACTGATAACTTGTGAAATGTCAGACCTAGCTAACTGCTGCCTAATTGCAGTTGAGTGGTGGCACAAACATGCACCAGCATGCAACGGTCCTGAAACGAATTCATAATGGACCATGCTAACATAAATACAAGCTCACACGTTGTCATGACACCAATGGCAATTCATAACCTGCACGCAGCAAATATGTAAGCTGTCAAGTGAAAAAGTCCGGCGGTAACGTTAACTATCAACATGGTTATCTTCACGTTTACGTTAGGTCTAAAAGACTAGCTAATGCCGAGTCACAACAATTCTGCTTACCTGTTGCTAACTGCTGCTAGCCCTGGCCAGACCGTACGTATGCACGATCCAAATAAATTTCAGCTTTGCACTTAAATTTCGGTCTCCTAAATTGTTCGCGATCTTTCTAACACCGACCACAGTAAGCACTCTGTCAACATTATAGTCAAATCAACAAGGCATGGGCGGTGTGTAGTGACATCACTGCACACTAGAAAACACGCGAACGCACTGTAATGTTCTAGACCGTTTTCAGTAAACGGATGTGACGATTGCATTGTGGCAGGAAGTAGGAGCAGGACTTGGAAGAGCGCGTCGACGGGAAATGTAGTGGTAACATCATAGAGGCTCCACTTGGAACGATTCTTGCTCAGTAGCCTGTTTAAAGATCTGTGGTAATATATCTATGGGTAGCAACTTATGTTTGTGGGGAACCAAGGCTATTGCTATAACCTTTTCTTTTTTACCTAGCCTAAATGAAGGGTTCCAAAATTCTAAGCTCCCCGTGATAGCATTAAATTCTGACTGCGACGGTCTAAATCACACATTCCATGTACACAAGCCTGCAGCTGGTTGACCCAAACAATGTATAAGCCAAACCATATAATAGTTTTGACTACTTTCTTTACAAAATCATACAATATCAATCAAAATGTTATCCGCCTACATGCATACGTGTGTGGAGGGAGGAAGGGAGGTGGTGGTTGCATTGTGTTTGGATGTCATATTGTGACAAACTGTTTATCAGGTCTTCTTTCGACATGGTATTTATTGTTGCCACCTCCACCTCCTACGTCGGTCGCCTGTTTGTCATCTTTAGACCTATACCTAAATCAGTCTTGATGGGAATTTCCACGCAAGCTTGTGCGTAAGATGTTGCTGCTTACCTAAATCTGTTAGTTATATGTAGTCGCTGCTGTCAAACCGGTACATCTGGTTTTCAGCAGGTAGGCCCAGTCTATGTAAACGTGCCTCAGTTCTGCTCAGCCTTCACAAGACACACCATCTCACACAAGGCAACACACAAGAGGACTGATAGCTAAAGAAAGACTGATGCTGTACATCTTGGGGGTGAGGCAATCAAGAATATTCTGCTCATGATTGTAGACCAGGATTCTATTTTGTATAGGCCAAGGTCCAAGTGGGGGTCGGGGGCCTACAGGGTGGGAACAGGGTGCCCTCAGTAATTCAGGGGAAAAAAATCTTAATAATGAAATAACACTAAAAGACTAATACTGTTACGAATAATGTTCACACATTCTATATAAGATATATTGGTTTAAGTACAGGCTGTTAATCATGAATTCTGAAAAGAGGCCTGATGTCCACACTGTCATTCTTACAGACCGTCCTTGCAATCGTCTGCATCATAATGTGTATTTCCAAAGGACTGAAAAAGGTGAGATTATCTCTTTTTTGTTGTTTGTTTTTGTTTTTTTTCTGTTGTCTAGTAGTTTCATTGTCATAGATGGAACAGTTTATTGCTAGTCTTGAGATGTGTGCCTGTCTGTAGATTGTCTGTGAAAGCAGTTCTGCTTCATGTGAAAACAGAGTTGCCAAAGTTGGAAAGTTGTATGGTCTACTTGAAAGGAATTTCAGCGTATTAGTATTAACTGAAATATGACCAAAATCTGTCATGCATATACAGTACTTGAGTTAGGCTTTATCTTCACATTGCCACCCTTTTGTTTGAAAATTCTGTTCTTCTTCCTGGTAACACCACCCTAGTACAACAGCAGAAGTATTTGAGAGTGTCTTTTACAGAATCTTGTTGGAATGAATACTGTTGTTCACATTGTAAATAACATAATGACCTTTCTTATACTTAGGAATAGGGAGCCTCTATCTCTATCTGATATGTGTCAGTGAGGGACAAGACCTGTTAAACATCTCACCTGTTGACATGATATGTGAGTTCCCCACACCATGCGTCCAAAAGTGCTAATGTCTCTTTTATTGCAGGACAATAAGCAAGGGCATGGCTGTTATCCACCTCCACAAAAACAAGTGGCTAATAAAAAGAAGGTATGAGTTTATTTAGTCATTTTAGTCACTTGGCTGACACACGTTGTGATTTGGGAATGTGAGATGTGATTATAATATGTTTATTTTTACTATCACATATATTATTAGGTCTACCACCTTCACCACTAACAACAACAACAATAACAACATGGATAATTAAGAAAAGTCATGTTTACTTATTCCTTCTTCAACATTTCTTTCAGAATTTGACTGAACAGGACCTGTTACTTCTGACCAGGATCCTGACTATTGGGCTGGTAGATGCAGATCCTACCACACTGCAGCACCTCAGGGAGTACAGAGACCTTAGAGGAAGTGCCACGTGACACAGTATTATTGACATGTCTTTGGTTTCCTCTCAGAAACCTGCCACTCCACAAAGACTCTGTGCACAAGTTACTTTGAGACACTTTGGGAGCAGATGAGTGAATCTGGGACTGTTTTTAAACAAAGGAGCCATAAGCCTTGAGAGGATTAGTTCTACACTCAACACTTGTTACCCTTAGTATAGAGACGTCAACATTTTTGTTTTCCTGCTTCCTAGTATCATGAGCTAGAAGATTGCTCTATGGATTAGCTAAGAGACAATGAATTGTCTTCCGGTAGCCTGAGGCACAAAGCTGAAAGTCTTGAAAGTCGTTGCCCAATATACTGGGCCTACCTCTACTGCACGATTATGGTGCAACACTGTGTGTGGGTCACCTTCATCAAGGGAAACTTCCAGTTGAACATTCTTTGGTACTCAGAGAGTATACTGAACAAGGAATGGCTACCTATATATGAAGCATGACTGTTTGTCATCAGCAAAAATATGGCAAGAGAGCGTGAGAATTTTATATGAAAGTTTTATTGTTTAAATTATTGTTGTGGATTACCAGTCAATGTTGCCAAATGTGGGACATCATTTTAAAATGTTTTAAAAATTGCCAGGCCATGTTTCCCTTCATTATTTAGAAAAGAGGACAGGTTATGAAGGGGCAGTATTTAGGATGACCTAACTGAAATGGAATATTAAATTGTGATTTCAATAGTATAATCCCGTGACTATGAATATATGTCTATAGTTCTATGGCACCTGATGGCCGCTCTACCTTTACATACTTACATAGGAGTATTCAATTGGTTGTTCTGTATCAGATGGCACTAAATTCTACATACTGCACCTTGGACTCAACACCTACTAGTTGTAGTATAATGTGGGTATACTGAGGGCACTCTGATATCCTTTAGGCTGTGCTTCTTATGCATAGTTTATCTTGTCTTAGAACAAAATGAAAATAATGGATTTAAAGCACTAATAGGGAGAGCTTTTGTGGAAGTGTATCAAAAAATATCCCATGAATCCCATGTCTATGCTTTTCTCTTGACCTTCTGTGTTTTTCCTGAGAAAAAAAAGATCCAATAAAGAGGAGAGGGGAGAGAACCACATCCCATGTTACTTCAATAAAGAACCTCATTGTAGGTATGCCAACCTCTACTGTAACACAATGCCCATGGCCCATTCACCTACCCCAAATGCAGTTGTTTAGGGTTTGTCCCAGCAAATAAAGCAGAGTCACCACTGTCATGTTGAAAAAGAAGAAGCCTATTAGCCCAGCAGGACTGAGCAAAGAGAGAAGGGGGTACACCCAGATACCCACACTCAGGTACACCCAAATCACCCTGGAAAAATACATGGGCAGGAAAAAAAATATTTGACTGTTTCCCTATGGTGTCATACTAAAACTGTCTCTTATTCTAATTTAAAACATGTTAGATTTGTGTTCTGTTGCATTAAGCTGTGCATATTGTGCATACTAACACCACTTACCAACTTAAGTAGGCAAGCCCTACAACACCTAATGCTGTCATGCCTGTTTTGGTCTTTGGATAGGCATGAGGCTGTAGCACAATCTCTCCAGTCAGGATTGGGAAAACAAAGGTGTGCTGTAAAATAACAGGTTTAACATGTTTAACAAAAAAAAACACCAGGGTTATAAATGGCAGGGTGTACAAACAAACTACACTACAAATAAATAAATTTTGACACTGTACAGTGTTTGTTTTCAGTGTTTCTTTGTAAGGCACATTGGACTGCCTTGTGTATGATAATGCACTATGTAAATTTATTTTGCCTTACCTTGCCTGACTATGCATTACAATGTTTTCATAGTTTTACAGAGTGTTGACTTTATGATTAAACAGTGACTAATATATGCTGCTATTGCACAGGTAGAGTTACAAATAAATCTGTTTGAATACAGGAAAACATCTCAAGTTATTGTACATGAATACAGACCATTGCATGGTTCATCCAGGGAGGAAAGAAGTTGTCAAGGGATGCAGGATAGACAAGCTGCCGGTCGTACGCAAATATTGACCAAAACAACACCACCACAAACTAAACAGGGAACATATACAATATGTAAAATATACACATACATGTTTTAAAGCATGCAGTCTCCCACAGTAAGGTGCAATCTGATGAATGAGAGACACTGATCCATCCTTCATCCAGATTTGTTACATATAATTCTAAAATGTCACCAGTTGGGGGCGAGATAACGCTATAGATTGTAATCATAGGGATAGTCTTGCATGTCATGTATGATGTAGGCCTCTAGTGATCATACTAATCCCAAATATTACAAGAAACTATCAAGTTTTTGTCAGTGGACTGACAAAAGCAATCGAGCCTCCTCTCAAAAACTCATATGCCATATGTGTTTCAGGCACATTTCAAAGCTGGTAGGCTACTCACCATGCCCACAGGGAAGACATAGACTGAGAAGAGCAGGTCTCTGACCACTCGCAAGCCTTTCCCTGACGACTGCATGTCATTCAATGCAGCTAGACCAAAGAATACCATCTGGAGAATCTGTCATGAAAGCAGTGCCATGATAGGGTTAGTTTCATTGTACAGGGTGGTGCCTGAAATCTACAAAGCTTGTAAACAAGTCTTACATAAGGTGATGATGATTAAGAGTCTAAACATCTTGTTATCAACAAAATATAGTGTATGTGTACTATCATTAAAACATGAAAAAACATAACAGGAAATGTGTGTTAAATAACATCTTTATATTTTCTAAGGCCAAGGCGCACATTAGCACCAATACACACACACACACAAAAGATGTATTACTCTCCAAATATACAATACTCCAAATACAGCCACTGATTCATTGCAAATCAAGTCAGTTCACTGCTGATATTCTTTGTCATAATAATTTCCTAACAGTCTTAAGAATGCCACAGAACAGAAGTTCTCCTACCAAGTTTAAAAATGTCAAGTATTTCCAAGGCCCGCCATAGACAAATATCCCCGGTGGAAGGTCTTCATCCCCTTTGGCATAAAGTGACTGTACAACAAACGCATACCAGAAAAAAGCAGCAAGGTGGAAGGTCTTCTGCACAGCACCACTCATGTTTAATTGTCAGATGTCTTCTTCCCTTCTGGTTCTGCCTAACTTCTCATGTGAACGGTGTTCTTCTGTTGTATATGTACCTCCTACAGGCTAAGCCTGTGTGTTTATTAAGCTAAATGCAACACTGGACACAGTAGCCTTCTGAGGGAGCCTGCCATGGAAAATCCTTTTATTTAAAGATTAGCATGATGTAGTGAACACTAATTATGAGCCTGGTCAGAGAGCTCACACAGTGCTGCCTATAATACAAAGGCCTCTCTGTGGAGTGTGATGTAAGCTACTGTTTCTTCTTTCACAACCGGAGAGCTTTTGAGTTCCCAATAAACTTAGGACAGAAATAGCACAAAAACTTATGCAACTGCCAACCAAATAATCAAAAAGGCTGTCAACTTATTAAAACTTAAACTTAAAAATAAAACAAATCAGGAGCCTTCACAGGAAAATACATCCTCTTCACCTGACGGTTATCACAGATTTGCATAGAAGACAGTCAGTTAAACAAGCACAGTGTGACATGCCAAAAGCACAACTTGCAAAAATGCAGGGAAACCAGACTCTTTGACCTCCCTTCACTTTGTGCGGAGAGTCTGGACACTCTTAGTAGGCAACTTAAAACCAATTGGTTCTGCCTTCAATTTCTCTTTGCTGATTGGATCCTAAGAAATTTTGTTGAGAAAACCATAATTTGTTACAGCCATGAAAATGTTGTCATAAACATACACAGAATATGACCCCATTTAAAAGAATTATGTTTATTTATCTTTTTTTATTAATGAGTATGACATCTTTCCTACAAATCTCTTTTCATATATACACAAGTAATGACATAAATATTTCTTTATATGGGGTATATTGCGACCATTCATTGTCCGAACCAGAAAACATGTTCAATCACTTCTTACTGGTTCAGTAAAAAGGAGATGATTAAACTTGTTTTTCTGGTCAGAGATTGAGCGTTCGCCATTGGTTACAGGAAATACATCAATAGCATCAATAGACATCAATAGCAAAGCAAGATGTGATGTACAATGTTTCACTCACTATGGAACTGATACAGAAATAATAAAAAAAAGTAAAGTAAAGTGACAGTGGTTAAACATGTGCACAGAGCAGCTTCTACAGTATGTTATTAATTGTGCACATAACTGTGATTGTCAGATTTTGAATCTCAAAGTGAATAAACAAAACTTAATCTCCCATAAGATAGGATTTTAAGAAACTTTACACTTTACAACTGATTTATTTCCGTCAATGTACAACTATACTCGTACATGCAGATTGAGACTAGCTGACAATGAAGGTACTGATTTTTGCCATCAGTGACAAATTGAATGATCATTCCACTCACAGATGTCTGGACCTAATGACTCGCCATGAGAGGGATACATTCATTGTCTTTCCTTATACAAATGAAGACATTAAAATTGGCATTAAGGATTAGAGAGCAATGCCCTGAATCCCTGGCTAAATATTATTGCTTCAGTGTTTCAGGTATTCATTAGACATTACTCTCCACAGGTTTTTTCCTCTACTCATTTGCCAGTCAGGTAAAATATTGTAAACATTATTAAGGCAAATTGTTAAAAAATCTAACACTGCCATTTTAAATCTAAAATACAGAAAGCGGGTCTCCAGACTTCAGTTTCCAGTTCAGCCAAATTCTGACAAATTTCTGAAGTCTTTGAGAGAGGCAACCACATCTTTCCCAATGTATGACACAGATCCCTTGCATATCACGTACAGTAATCCTTGATCCACACGCTTTCAATCCACATGACACAGCAGAGGCATTACCATACGGATCCTTTGTCCAGGCTACCTGGTTCCATTATGCCTGCTTCCAGGGACAGAATGGTCTCCCACATCTCTTGTTCAGCATAATCCCTCAAAACTACAGTGCCTGTATCAGAGCGAATATCATGTGGAAAAAAAACAATAAATTATCAATTTATAAACCCTTATATCTTTGACGCTTTTTGAATACAAATTAGCTTGGCAGGGCACACTGGGCATGCTGTAATATACAGATATTGTATTGCTTTGGAAAATGTAACCTTCTAAGCATTCTAATTTCAGTGATAACAAAAGGTGACATTGTTGTACTACACAACTCACCTCAAAGCGACTATAGACTCTTCTTTCCCTTCTCTTGCTCTCCATGGCCGTTATTAACCTATCACGTTCCTTATCGTTCAAATGAGAGGCCCGAGATTGAAATCTGTTGGTTAAATTTTGCTTGCTTTTTTCATTAGGTCCTGTTACTTCATCTTCTTTAGCATTATCTGTGTCTGGAAGGGTCTGCTTGGCTGTACGACTTTGACTATTGGCTGATATCTGCTCCAGGAGAACTTTCGTGTCATCTCTGAGGTTACTGCAAGACAGGACATTGGCAGTGGATGACTGGTAACGACTGGGAGGACTTTTGCTTGGTTCTGCAGTGGGTGATTTTTGTTCTTTTGAATCCTCTATATTTGGTGAAGTTACAGCATCTTCAGTGCTCTGAGATTTTCGGTCTTTAGTGTCCTCTGTTTCAGGTGAAGTCACAGAATCTTTGTGGCCTTGAGATTTTTGTTCTTTGGAGTTCTCCACACTTGGGGAGGTGACCGCATCTTTAGTGCTTTGAGATGTTTGCTCTTTTGAGTTCTCCGGATTTGGTGAGATCACTGCATCTTTAATGCTTTGAGATCTTTGCTCTTTTGAGTTCTCTGGACTTGGTGAGGTCATGGTATCTTTACTGCTTTGAGATTTTTGTTCTTTGGAGTTCTCCGCACTTGGTGAGCTCACAGCGTCTTCAGTGCTCTGAGATATTTGCCCTGTTGAGTCCTTTGAACTTTGCAAGGTCACCACATCTTTAGTGCTTTGAGATTTTTGCTCTTTTGAGTACTCCACACTTGGTGAGGTCACCGCATCATTAGTGCTTTGAGATCTTTGCTCTTTTGAGTCAACTGCACTTGGTGAGGTGACCACATCTTCAGTCCTTTGAGCTCTTTGCTCTTTTGAATCCTCCACACTTGGTAGGGTCACAGCATCTTTAGAGTTTCGCAATGTGGTGGTGCCAGTCCCATCACCAGGTAACTCTTCAGACACCTTGACCACATCTGCTGAGGGACAGTTCTCAGGCATATCTTCAGCATCACTTCCAAGAGGCCTCTCAGTGACAGTTTCATCACAGTTTGATGCTGTTTCCTCTGTAGGTAAGGATGGTTCTGCTTGAGAAAATTCTGAATTACAATTATCTCTTAAAATGCTCACAGCTTGAGGTGAGGTGGGCTCCTCTGTATGGGGATATTCAGAAGAACTGGGTGTTTCTGGGCTTGGACTTGCTGTGTCACTAGATGCTGATGCTCTAGGTTTGGCATGGGAGTCAGTGGCTGCTGTTGGCAGAAGGCTACTGTCAGTTTGGATAAGTTGTAAAAGTGGACTTGACACCAATTTATTAACATGATAACATGGTGAAGTTATGGGGTTAACTTCAACCACTGGACTAGGGTTTGCAGGGGATGACACAGAATGTGAGTTTGAAGGCGTTTTTGTGGGACTGTCCACTGAGCTAACTGTTGGACTTTTTGCATCTGACTTTGGGGATAGACTGCTGGTTAAGGGCAACTGAGAACTGGGTTCTGTTGTGAGTTCTGCTTTTGAGATAGTAGAGTCTACTGTTGATGATGAGCAGTCCTTACTCTGGGTTATATTTAGAGTAAGACTTCCTTTGCTTTTTACAAGATCATCTGATGATCTAGAGCCCTCTGTATAGATCTCAACTGCTGGAATATTTTTTGTTAGGGAATTATGAGGAGATGAGGAAGTTCCTTCTGAAATACTGGTGCTAAACTCTGATATTTTGGTCTCAGGGGATGAGCTATTCTCTGTTGGGGCAACATTTGTCATTGGATTAGTCTTTGTTGCAAAGGAAACTGGAGATAAACCGGAAACTGTTGTAGTGAGGCTATCAACAATGTTAGTGGCAGGACATGCTGATCCATCCAAAACGTCCTCAGTTTGAACAGAAGATGATGCAGAACCTGTGTCTGTTATTTTGGTTTCAGATAATTTTGATTCTGTTGAGGGAGTCATTTCTACTGGAGAAGTTTTTTGAGGGGATGAAATTGAGGATGGCTTATTTTTCTGCTTTGATTTGTTGTTTTGTTTTGCTTTCCTTGATCCATGAGTGCTATCAACTGGGCTTGTTTGTGCACTATGCCCAGCTTGTGGTAATTTAGACTTTTGTGAAGAAATCGAGGCCAAACTAGAGTAAGTTTTTGTAGGATTCTCAACAGTGCTATTGTTTGAAGTTGGTAGTGCTGTCTGAGATAAAGTGACATCAGGTTCAGTTACTACGTTACATTTGGCTGGAGATGATGTACACAGTTTCGTTGTTAAAGCATGGCTTGTTGAACCACATTTCTCTAATTCCGATGTAGTGTTTGTAGAAGAGATTGTTTGAGGTGAGATAGTTTTGGCAGAAGATGTTGATGGCACAGGGGTAGCAGTAGATCCAACAGTTAATTTTTCCTTTTGAGGCACTGGACAATATTCAGTTGGGGTGGAAGTACACGGTGAGCTAGGAGCTGTAGCAAAGTATTCTGTACCTGAACCCATTTCTACTGATGAGCAGACAGAAGAAGCATCTGAGTCTAATGGTTTGTTACCGTGGTTTGAACGAATGTCTTCTTGGGCGTCTCCAACAATTGAAATGGATTTGACAGGAAACGAGGTAGGGCTGTGTGGCGCCTTACCAGGACTAAGTGGTAAACAAAGTGAACTAGATTGAACTGCTGGAACTTGTTTAGTAGATACATCTGTGGGTGAGATTTGTTTTTTTGATGCCTGGTTCCTGGTTTCTGCTCCAGCAGAACTAGTTAAGGAGGCACAATGGAGTTTTGCTGGCACTTCGACATTCAGCTTCATCTGTTCCATTTTCTCAGAGTCCGTGGCAGTTTGAGCAAACCCAGATTTGGAGGAGTGATGCTGCCCAGAGTTATCAGACAATTCCTTCTCTGCATGGCTTTCTGGAATACTTTGTGCTTTAAGTGACTTAGTATCACCATCAAGCACCTGTGGTGCCTCAGCATTGGATTTTCTGGCAGGTAGTGAGAGTGGATCTAGGGCGTTTCCCTCAGTTGCAGATGTATCCTCCAGCTTCAGAGAATTTTGCTTTGTGGTACTGTCAGCAGAAATGGCTGCCATATGTCCACTTTTGCGTTGAGCAGCTAACTCTCTGAAGAACTGCAATCTGCTGTCTGGGTCAGACAAGTTCAACATGGCTGTAGTTCTCTGAAGACCTTTAGACTGAAATTCACCTTGGTTAAATTGGTCTCCCATTGTAAATGAGGCCTGTCTTTTAAACAAGGTACTCCCCAGATCAATTCTGTGTGCTGGGTCACTCTTTCCTGAATCCTGGGATAGGTTTGATAATCTGTCACTGTGACTGTGGTCATCTGTTTTATTTTGCCTGCTAGAATCCTTTTCCCACTGAGACTGATGCTGCTCTACGTTTGAGCTAAAGAGCAGTGAGTTTCTTAACTTAGAGGCTTTTTGAAGACTGGGTTTGGGTCGTTTCTTGACAAGCTCTTTCTTTGTTTCACCAGATTCCTTTGTCCCCACACTAGCAACCTCTGCAGCCTTTTCAGATGTGGCTGTGGTCAACCAATCAGTGGTTTCAACTGATGTTGTTTTGTCTGATGTTGCCTCTCCAGAAATGACAGGCAGAACAGGTTTGCTGCTTGGTGGCGACTCACTTATAATGGTTGAGGGCATTACAGGGAGCTCTCTTTTGTCAGAATCATGAGGTACATCAAGTGACTTCTCCTGTAAAAGAAAAAAGGGGATTTATTAAAGGGTAATTCATTATTCAAAACTGTATCAACATGTTTGTTTCATTACTGAAAGACATGCTGTGGCACATGTGAAGGTTAAAAGGGTCAGTTATTAACTTATTGAAGAACATGTTACCTTGAGATTTGAACCAAGTGGCACCGCCATGGCATTTTTAGATTCAGACTGTTGTATTGAACTCAGTGTGCTAGAGTTGGGACGTGGTGCATGTTTAGCTACAGCAGGCTCTTGTAACCTCTTAAGCTCAATCTTCTCAGCATCTGTGGCAATTTGTGGCAATATATCATGAGTCTGGTCTAGTGTGACATCCTCTGGTGGGACAGAACCTGTGGCACTCAAACTTTCCACCAACTTTGTATCTGAATCTGAAACATGAACTGTTATGATAGGAATCTTATCTTTGGCTGCTTTTGGGGAGTGCAATTCAGCCTTTGAAGATTTGTGTGTGACCTCTGAGGTTTGTCCCAGCTTTGCAGCACTGTGGCTTCCATCAGAGGCACTGCTAACCATTATATCTGTCTCTCTAGATGGTTTCTTTGACATGCCTTCAACAGATTTGGCTGCTGCCTCAGCCTTGCGTTGGGCAGCCAACTGTTTGAAAAACTGCAACCTACTATCAGGGTCATTCATATCTGCAATGAATGATGATGTTCGCTGCAGATGACTAGAGGGGAGGTCAACTGGCTTTGGTTCCTCTCCTATAGGTGCAGTGGATTGTTTTTTCAAAGGGTTCCTCTCTACACTTTTCTCTACAGCCTTAGAACTTTCCTCTTGAGACTTTGCCAAATCATAAAGTGACCTGTGCTGTTCCAGATTTGAACTGAAGAGCAATGAGTTCCTTAGTCTTGATGCCCTATGAAGAGTTGGGTTTGGTCTCCTATGGACTGCTTCGTCCTTTGTTGCATCTGTTTCCACTGGAGGTTTGTCTGCCCTATCCTCTGCCTTTTCACTCGCTGTGGTACATGAAGATTCTGAAGTAGCAGCTGATGTGGTTTTGGCCACTGTTTGTACTAAAGGCTGATTTTTCATGCCGTCCGTCTGGAAAGGTTTCTTTTGGCGTGAATGGAGGGCAGCTGATGGCAGCTCTCTAAGGCCTACTCTTGGGGCAAACTGATTGAGATCACACAGGCGTTCTTGTGAAGAGAATGGAGAATCATCTCCTATGTCTGATCCTTGAAGTGGTGCCGTGTCCTCTGAAGCTGCATCATCATAAGCACTAAGATATGAATGGATTCTCCAGTCTCGTAAGCCTTTCTTTGCAGCAGGATCTCGGGGCTTACGTTCAGGAGCAGACTCCATGTGGGATCGCTTCTGTTCATGTGGGCTGAGCTGTGTAGGGGAGGTCTGGCAAGCATATGGCTGATTGAAACGCTGCCTCCTTCGGCCTGACATACTGTTAGGACCCTCTGGTACTATCAAATTCTCCGATCCCTGCCCCATCTCCACAGTGGGATTGGACTGTAAAAATTTAAGCACGTGGTCATAACTATTTACTTGATCCACTGTGGGCTGGCCTCCTGGTTCTGAATACTGATCTGAGTGCTGATACCTCTGGGTCCTAAACTTGTCAGATGGGTCATAAATGGGCTCTTGGCCAGTCCTCTCATAGTGATGCTGGTCCATGTGTGAGTGAGTGCTCTGCGTCTCAAAGGCATCCATGTTCTGCCTCTCTCTGTGCATCAAGTACTGCTGGTAGTAGCCACCAGGAGTCCCCTCCCCATAGCTCGACCTTCTGAGCATGTTTGCTCCAAAAGCACCTAGCCTGTCTGTCCGGTATTGCTGAGTGGGGGGCATGTTAACCTGAGAGGGTAACAACTGGGCAGATTCTCCCCTCCTAAGAGGAAAAGTTTTAGGATCCATATCCATGCACCCAGGCCATTGTGCATTATGCATGCCTTCACCTGTTAAATATTCCTTGGGTTTCCTGGGATAGACCTTGTATAGTTTTTGGAGTTCAGGCATAGAGCTATACTTCTGTATAGGGACAACAGCATTCTCAGCCACAAGTGGCTCAGACTGAGCATACAGAATGCGGAATTCTTCATCAAAGGTGGTCACAAGCTGGCCCAGGAACAGATGGGCTAAACAGCGATGGAGTTTTTCAAATGACCACATAAAGCTGAAATAATAAACAAAAAGATGAATCAGTCAAATCCACTCTATTCACCAGAGACATCATTATGATAAACTTATTTAATTTCAACTGATCAGTTAACTTTTGAAGCATTCCCACAAGGTCCAGAAAAGAAAAATATTGTGTTCTTTGTCAAGCTAGTCAAATCATCCTCCTGACTTGATTTCAATGTCAAATTAGAAAGGCTATTTCTGCATACAGTGCCCTGCACAATTATTGGCACCCAGATGACTATAAAGTGGAATTAAAAAATATATTTTAAATATATTTATTTATTTTAATATATTTAAATGTCATGTTGCTTAAGGCAAAACCCTCTGACAACAAATAATCCCATCAGATATGTTTGACATACTTTCCCATAAAAACCTGTGAGAAAGCACTTACCTATAGTTACCGCCTAAAACAGCCCTGCTGTCAATAAGCATGAACCGTTCCATCATCTGTCCTTTAAAAGATTTTCCTGAGCGGCAATAGTAGTTGATGCCAGCCACAGTTCTAACACGCATACACTGGAGGAAAAAAAACAGTAAAATTTTCAAATGGATAATAAAATGCTGGGGTTTTTTCGGGATTAATTTATCTGCCTCAGAATGTCAGTTACAGTTTTTCAGTTTAATAGTTCAACAGCTTTCTTTTTTGTACTCTAGGTGGCAGCAATGTACCCTAAACGCCCAGTTACTGTAAATTGAAATTGTTTTCTACAGCCAATTTTAAGTCTTAATTTTAAGGTTATGTATGAAATTGATCTTTTAGAAGTATTAAGCACAAATACAAATAACTTAACACACCATTATTAACAATACAGATGGTAAGGATATGCAAGTATTTATCACTTTAGATGAAAAAAATACTGCTAAATATGAGTCACTTTAAATTTCTTAAATTTTTAAATGCCATCTTAAGGCAAAAACATGTCAGAAAATTCCATGAACAACTCATTACTTCTAAGTCTCATCACTCACTTTGATTTGATCCAGATTAACACCACAGTTGGCCACCATGGCTGTGAAGTGGTGGGCATTTTGCTGATCAAGCAAAATGTAAACAGCCACATTGCGCTTTGTTGCCTCCAAGAGATCCGCAAATATATCAATATCTGTGAAAATGTCCATAACCACGGCAACAACCTGTAAAACAGACCCCACACGTTAGGCCTACTTCAAAATCAGGGAGGTGTTTAGAAAAAAAAACAAAAAAACATCTGCTGGATTGGCATTAGTAAGTAAAAGTGAATCAAAGAACTATGTAGCAACATGCAAAGTAAGCAATTTTCTATAGCCATAAACTACCTTTAAATCTCATTGTATTGTTACTCATTGTAAAAAGATCCATGGCTGAATAATGTTGTAGACTACAGAATAAAACAAAATATTCATGTTGAATTGAACTGAACTCGTGAATGGAATTCATAATCAAAGCATTTTAGAGTGTGCTTGAACCAGTGAAACAACTGGAGCCAAATAAATAAACTGGATTGAGCCAAAACAAACAAACTGCTGTATTCAAGTAGGCTACCAACAGAAACAAACAAGATTTAAGGTATAGTAGCCTAGAGTTACTTGGTATACTAAGATCAAAGACTGACTTTATTGAAACAGTTAATAAAAATGGCTGACTGTGTGTCTGTGTTTACATCTACCAAGCAACAATAACTGAGGCTTGAAAGAAGATGTTAGATGCCTGATGCATGTGAGGAACAACAAGAGGCAAAGAGATAAATTAAGAAGGTGTAACACAAAAGGAGTGACCCACTAGTTGTGCATCCTTGATGAGCCTGCGGGCCTGTGTCTTGATGCTGGGCATGACAGGGTCTGGAGGGTTCACAAATGTGATGATTTCTGTTGGACCCACAAAGCGCAGCTGCTCAGGCCACCCCAGGTCCAAGCTGGGAGCATCCAAGTCCGAATGCATAGGCCAGTACGTATCCGAGGAGCCTTCTGATGTCTCAACACCCCGACAGACAGCACCCGGCCTATCCATGTGTCGAGGGCCCTGTACAGTTCTTTGAATATGCTCAATCTCGAGCCTGCAGAGGAAATCCACAACGTCTTCTGATTGTAAAAACTCATAGTAGCCTTCCAGGTCATTTTCCACAAGGGCATCAATAGCCAGACGGTATTCCTCTCGATAATGACGGGGTAGGTAATTTGGATCCAGGGGGTTATCTTCAGCAGTTGAGCACTGAGACCTGCGAGCCATGATCTCGCCTGGACAATGGGAGAACAAGAGATAGACACAGATCTTAGTGGCACAGGCCTACCTGAAAAATATTACAGGCCTACTGAGACAGCTATAAGCCATGTCAAGTCATCTAACTGAGACTCAATGCACATTTGAACATTACACATAAAACCAGTTTTGAACATTGTTTATTCCCACGCTGCTGGCAAAACGGAATGTTTGCTTTCGTTACATCTCGCTCTTCTCATTGGACATGTAACATATTCCCTTGGCCGTATATCATTCACGGGCATGCATGGCTCGGGGCAAAACTGTTAGAATTTGCCATGCGTTTCCATTCTCAAATCCATGTCAGAGGGTGTGGCGACAACATGAATTTCGAAATCAGTATTAGAGATGAGTGAACTTTGTGTGAAATAATGCGATAGCCTAAACTATTTTGACAACAGTTAACACTGAACACAGATTATGAGCACAAAAACAATCATCCGTCGAAAGCTAAGAAAAAAGTTACTCTGTGACTTACCAGCAGTTGAGACGACTGCGTTTCTCTTGTACCCGCTACTGTAAGCTAAGATATACTTAGTTGTTATGAATAGCCAACATGGTAGGCTTATCCTGTAGCTAGATGGAATTACTGTTGTGGGCACGACTTGTCATATGGAACGAAGTTTTATCTATGCCCAATAAAACCAGTTCCTAGACAAGTTAGTCACTTCCCCTAGCCGTGTAACATGAAAAAAGTTGCTACGCGGTGTCCTACGTTGTTTGCTCCGCCCAGTCCAAGATGTATCAAGCCAGTTAGTCACTTCATTGATTTGAGTGCAGCTCACCAGCTTCGATCTGTTTCATTTAACAGGAGTCCTCCATAGTCCACCATAGTTTACATTGTACTATACACTATGACCTTTCTTGAGCTCACATAGAGACCATACAATAGGCTAGACTAGAATAAAATAATAAATTAGAACGAAATGGTCTTGTCGGATAATAACAGTAGGGCAATAATGATAGTCATAATAATAATAATAATAATAATAATAATAATAATAATAATAATAATAATAATAATACTTAATATAACATACAAAATAATTTGGCATTATGTTGATAGCATGGTGATAGATTAGCTCAGAATCAATCAGAATCAGCTATTAGAATTTCATCCTCACCTGGCGTTGCCATAGTGACCAGCACGCGTTGAGGAAGTAAGACGAAGAAATAATAAAAACAAAATGTCTTACTATTAGGCTGCATATACAGAAAAGGCATTCAGAAGTTAGTTTGTATATTGGTGAAGAGTCTTGATAAATACCAATAGCTTTCATCGAAGGGAAATGAGCTCACGCAATGCAAAACCTGTTGGGAAAGCTGCAGTGAATCCACCTGCAAAGTCAGCAAAGTCAGGTAATGTAGAGCTAATTATCTAGATAACGTTAAGGTCGACAGAGAAAGCATATTAGACGGGTTTAGAAAATGCAAGAACTGAGTCAGTCTGAGATTCAGTTAATTCTCAGGTTATTCTGTTTGTTGTTTATCGTGCTTTGTGTTTCTGTGTGTGTTCGTTTGTGTATGTGTGTGCTCGTTTGTGTATGTGTGTGTCTGTGTCTGTGTCTAGGAGCTGTTGCCTTTCAAAAGAAAAAGATTGGAACATCAACCTCCATTCAACTTAAGGGCAAACCAGTCAAGTCAAATCCACCAGCACAATCAAAGAGCACAGAGCCAGCAAAGAAATTAGGTAGACATGGCCCTGTAAAGTTGGTAAAACCCTCTAATGAATAACATTCTAGCTATTCTATGTGCTTCTCTTTCTGGCCACATATCACCGACATGCTTGGACAACGTCAACAGGGAGCTGAAGGAAGCACAAGAAATTATGTCATACTGTAGCTCATGTATAGGCATGAGAACAATCCCCATTGTTACAGCAGATACTGCCTGCCAAGAGCAGAAAGGTGTGTCGAAAGCTCCACAACAGTAAAACTTGAAACACGTGTGCCAATCTTCTGAAAAGTCACTCATGCTGTTTGTCAAAGGCGTCACTTTGCCTTCAAGACCAATTTTTCCTCTGTTCTAGGTATTTCTCAACCTTATTTGAAGGTTGACCACACAAGTGTACAGAAGAAAGATACTGAACTTTCATTCAGAGATTCAAGGGCTTTGCCAGTCAGCACAATCCACAATCCTTTTAGCTTTTGAACAGTTACAACTTTTGGTGATTGACACAAAAACCTCCTACCGGTGGTTACCTCTGCCTGTGCCATTAGGAAGGTTAATCTTTGCACAACAAGGTGGTCTGTGTTTATGGTATGTGCCCCTGTATTGTGTCCGGGCACTGCGTGTGTATATAAATATAATTGAATCGAAATTAATTGTGTTTGTGTGTGTGTGTGTTTGTATTTGTGTGTGATTGGTAAAGGTGTTGAGCCAAGCCGGGAGGATCGGGCTGCCTTGACCATCCAGTGCTTTGCAAGACAACTGCTGGCCAAGAGAGCGAAGGAGCGGAAAGTAAAAGAGAAAAAGGAATATGAGGAACTCATAGAGCGGCTGGAGAAGGAGGTTTGGGCTGGTCCTTACATGCTGAATAAATACCGGCCAGGCTGTGAAAAAAGCTTTTGGTGCACATATCACGTTCAAGCCTCTAGGAGAAATATTATGCTCTCTCTGTGAAGTACCTGTGCATTTGACATTGTTCATGCAAATTAAGGTGCAAAGGATTTTAAAGTGCAGTTGACTTGGAAGATTTAGTTAAGCTTAGGCTGAAAAAATGTCTCTCTCTGTCAAGTACCTGTGCTCGAGGCCTTTGTATTCAGACTATTTTTTGTTGTGGTCCAGAGACTGCATTCCAGTGTGCACACTTGTTGCACTGCATACATGTGTTGGGTGTGCAAGGTGAGTGTTTGTTGAATGTTTTGGTGATGATGCGCTTCCTGTAGGCCTTTGTTGCCCTGGTGCACCGTGAGCAAGAGGAGGCCGAGCGGGAGAGGACGAAGGACGAGGAGGCAAGGAGAAAAAAGAAGGAGGAGGAGCGACTGCGCAATCGGCTCCTGGAGGCGGCCTTTGACGGCGAGAAAGAGGAGATCCTAGCTGTCTTGAAAGAGGTCATACAGATAGCCACAATGCACACATGGAAGATTCCGGAATATGTGCTACGCTTTGAAGATTGTATAAGGCGTAGCAGCTAGTTATAACAATGCTACAACTATGTTTTTTTTATAGTTGTAAGGGTTCAGCCTCTGATTCTAATTGTAGATTTATTATCAAAACCACTGAAATGCTCCCTACTGTATGCTGGCTGTCCATGTTAAAAGTACACGCCAATAAAACTTTTGTACAATTTGTACATTGTCCTGACTCCAGAAATAGAACACAAGGTACACAATTCCAGCCTTAAATTGTTTCAGGTGCACAGAGGGGAGAGCTGTAATTTGGTGGGATGTTGAGCCTAAATATCAACAGCCTTTCCTCTAGAATCACGTGTCTTTAAAATGTCACAGTGCCTCCATTTGTGCTTTTAGAGAAGTTACTGTCTAAAATTATTGACCCTAACTGAAGGACACAATAGTTCCTTTGTACCAGACCCATAATACATATCCAGTCAGAGGACTTCTGTCACCACAAGTAAACATCTGTGTGTTGCCAAGGTGACGGAGCGGGACACAAAGCAAGGTGTAGAGTTTGATGAAGTTGGGAAACGTCTATGCATCCTCAATCAACTGCGTATGATCAACTGCAGCGATGCCAACGGCAACACGCCACTGTCTGAGGCGGCAGGTGGAGGTCACCCAGAGGTCATCACCATGCTGCTGGAGAGAGGGGCTGATATCAACACACAGGTAAGACAGGGAAATGTGAAATGTGTGTGTGTGTGTGTGTGTGTGTATGTGTGTGTTAATAAGAGAAATAGGGATGACGAATGATGAGTAGTGATGAGTGTGTGACTTGCTGGCTCAGACCAATTAAAACATTATACAGTATACTGTCACACTCTCAGCACATTATGGGGTATGACAACATACTTTAAAGGAAGAGTTTTTGCACATTAAGTTGATGTGTATGCTACATATGTTTCTGTTTAGCTTTATCTGAACAAAACAGTATAAAAACAACAATAACAAATAAAAATGTCTACTATGAAGCAAGTGTGGTGTGTATATTAGTTATATGTATATGTATATTAGTATATTAGTTATATGTTGAAAACAATATATTGTTTGTATTGTATTTGAGAGAGTTAAAGTCAATAAAGAAATATAGATTATACAGTCCTAATGGCAAGGTTAAAGGAAACCACGTAAGGTGCCTTGGATTTTTGACATAATGTGTACACACACACAAACACACACACACACACATACACACACATACACACACACACACACACACACACATAAATGTAAACATAAATACATACCTGCATAAATGATAATTGTGTACCCTGTTGCTCCCTGTTTTATAATGAATAGGTGCTGAAATATTGATCTTTTACCATTGCAATGTTTTTTTTTTACATTGCAATGTCTTTCCTGAGTTGTCTGTAGGGAGCTTTTGGAAGGACCCCCCTATACAGAGCAGCTTTTGGGGGTCACCTGTGTGCAGTGCAGACCCTCTTACAATTTGGGGCAGATCCACGCATGCATGCTGATGATGGCAGCACTCCAGAACAGGTAAAGTTGCACTGCAGAAATGTTTGTGTGTGTGTTTCACTCATGCCTCCCACGTGTGTGTGTGTGTGTGTGTGTGTGTGGTGTGTGTGTGTGTGTGTGTGTGTGTGTGTGTGTGTGTGTGTGCGCGCATGGATATTGTGTGGTTATAATTACTCACAACTGTGCACAGATGTTTGTGTGTGTGTTCTACTCATGCCTCCCACATGTGTGTGTGTGTGTGTGTGTGTGTGTGTGTGTGTGTGTGTGTGTGTTTGTGTGTTTGAAGGTGGCGTCAGGAGAGGCAATAATACAGACTCTGCAGGACTGGGACACAAGTGTGACGGAGTCCATGCTAAAGAAGATGGAGGCAGAACGTGAGAGAAGAGAGGGAGAGGAGCAGAAACAGAGGGAGGTCGAGACTGAACGGTGAGTGGCACCTAACCTCTAGTTCTTTCATCATAGTTTCTAAACTGTGAACCTCAAACCATGGTTATATTATATCAACACAATTCTTTAAGCTGTGGAGTCATCATGGTATCATATTGTTAGAAATGGCTTACTTCTCACAGAGCAATTTGTTACATAAAGTTGACATCTTAGCTTGTTATGGATTCTGAGAATGAAAGCATCTTCAATCTATATATTGGTGGAACTGGGTATCATTACCATGTAAAGTATGTACAGGGGCAAATACTATTTAGATGTGTTTGTTTTGAGTAAGAAAAAAGAAAGAATAATGTGAATGCTCCTATATATGGAATATTTTTTGTCTTGGTATTCATCTCAGGTCAGCCATTCTAACATTTCAGGAAAAAAGATACTGTTGGTAGTCTATAGTAGGTTCTAGCTGCCACCTAGGTTGATTCAGAGTGCAATGTCATTGTTAACATTGGCTTATGGAAAAGAGTAAAATCCCTGCGCTACACTTTGCTTTGTGATGCTGTAATTCACCAAGGGGTTGTTTATACCATGAGGTAATGTGTCTGACTTTCCCCACACTTCACTAAGGGGAACTTCACTGTCTTTTGGCTAATCATATAAATTTTCTGTAGTGAGAGATGTTTCTTAGTTAATAAAATGACTCCAGTGATCTTGTTGCAAAACCAGTGAAAATATTCAGACCAACTATCTTCAGCATGGAAATATTTGTGTCTGTGCCTTTTCACCCAGTGCAGGAATATGGTAAATGCAGTTGTTTGTTCATGTCTGTGTGTTTGTGGCCCTGAAGCATACATCCGTGAAACACTATATGACTCTTGCTTAGATCATGTTAGGGCTATGGACACACCTATATCAATTATTATCTTGCATTAATGCTGACTTGGAACTTTGACAATAGCTTGACATGTACTGTCATGCAAACCCCAGGAATGGCCCTCTGCCAAAGAAAGTGATTGCACTATTTTTCCCTTATCTTACATCACAGCATGGATACGGTAGGCAGGCAGGACAAAACAGAGCACTTAAACAGCGCAAAAATAATGGTGATCTCACCCCCGCGTCAGCTAAGCACAAGATCGTCACGATAGAGGAGGAAACATCAGGCGAAGGAATTAGGGCTCAGAGAGACTTCCATCTCTTTAACTCTTTCAACTCTCTAGCTGTCTGTCTCCCCTCTCTCTTTCTCTCTCTCTCTCTTCCTTCCTGCCTGCTGAGCATGTACATCCTTTGCAGTAGTCTAGGGACAGGCAGGGGTAATGCTAATTGGCTTGTCCACATGTTCATTGCTCACTGCTAGGGGCTTTGGCAAAAACCAACAAAGGCCTGTGTTTTCCTTCAGCCTGAGAGGGGAGGTGGAGCGGTTGCAGAAGGAGCATGAACGCTGCCAAAAGGAGGTAAGCAGTGTGCACACAGGGAGGGGAAGGGTAGGTAGGCATTTAGAAACCACAGAAATGGACCTTAGAGTCTAGAAGCAAGATGTGATCACTTGACTGTCCTAAAATGCATTTCAAAATAGTAGCATGCAAAGCAGTGCATTGTGCAGACAAAATAATATACGATTCTTGGAGTAAATTACTTCTATTTTGAATATACTGTACACTGTACACTGCTAACATAAATCAGTTAATAATTAACAGCTGGTAATGCCTCCTAATAAAATAGCAACATGTAACGCAACCTTAACTTATCTGACCTCTCAGAAGCCAGTGTACATATTTGTTTTGGCAGTGGTGGACTGTTCCAGCCCAAAAACACTTTTGCAGAGATTGTGTGTTGTTTGAAAACAACCAACCTGGTAGCAAACTGGTTTTCACTGAAGTGCAATGATCAAAAAATCTGTCAGATCTGTCTGTCACTAGGATTAATTTTGCTTGCACCTGCTGAATGCAGACACAAGACTGATATGTAATATATATGTGATATGTTAGCCCTTGCTAAGCACTCACTTGTTTTGTGTATGTAGTGTTCACAGGTGTTTGTGTATGTGTGTGTGTGTGTGTTTAGCTGAAGAAAGCCTACAATGAGCTGAACAAAAGGATTACAGAACATGACAAGTGTGAGAGGAAGGGCACGGAGCAGGCGAAAGTCACGCTGCAGGTAGGTCTGACCTCCAGTAACGTGACAAAGCTCATGCCCAGAACAGGTGCTGTTGCTGCAACTGCAACAGAGATTCAGATGAGGCAATATGCTTTCAGGCTTTTCAAGCTTTCTGTTCTCGCAAAGTGCAAATAGGACTCATTCAAACATTTACTTGTAGAGTCAGGCTTAGTGCAGTGTAGTGTAGAGCAAGGCTCCTTTATCAGGCAAGTCCAGGCCAGGGCTTTTGAAAAAATGTCAGTAACAAATTTTTCATATACACTGTAATTGTAGTGTGTGTGTATGTGTGTGTGCGTGTGTGTGTGTGTATGACACCGCAAATTGAACTCTGTCCTCTGTCCAAAGATTAGCCTAATTCCAGTGCCCCAGTGCAGGGATTGAACAACATGCTGTAGGAGATCCCATTCCTTGGATGTAATGTTAAATTGAGGCCCTGACTCACCACTGATTGTGGTCAATAATAATCCTAGAGCGCTTATCAAGAGGAGGGGGTTCCTAAACTGATTTCTTTAACCTTCTCTCTAATCATCCCTCAGTGTCACTGGGCCATTCATTCATTCATTCATTCATTCATTCATTCATTCATTCATTCCCCCACTCTCTATGTCATGCTGGTGTCTGCTGAATGTTCCTTGTGCACAGCGGCTGCTGTGCATCACCTAGGTGGTTGCTACACATTGTCCCCTTATACGATGTCCCCCCTTCACTATAACTGATTGAGTTACCTGGATAGTTGCTGCTTCAAAGTAAGTTGCTGGTGCATGTCTATATGTATATGGATGTGTGTGCGTGCTTGTGTGTGTGTGTGTTTGGGGGGGGGGTGTTATCAGGTGGTTCATGATGCAGAGGAGGTCTTGGCAAAGGTCCAGATTGTAGCACAACAGGTGGCAGACCAGTTATCCTTAGCCAAACTCACCCTCAGAGAACAATCAGGAAGAGGTGCATCTTTTTTATCTGTTGCATACCCATTTCAAATTTCTGATAACTGACTTAGAATAACTGACTTGGAGGTGTCAGCCTTCAAATGACACATCAAATATTACCAATCATAAATGAGTGTCACATATGGCCATGTAAATATCATTAAATCTTGTTTAATCAATGAAGGATTCAGATATAAATTGACTGTTACACCAATCCACAGACAGAAGTGAAACTAGTATCCTAGACACATAACGGGTTTATTATGGGTTATGTGTGTATCGTCCCTTTAATATACAGTATTTCCTCAGATGCTGATACAGAGTGTGGAGGAGTCTGTTGCCTTCTAAAGGACTTAGATGACGTTCTTATAAAAGACATCGGGGGAAAAATCAAGCAGGATGGGAGGTGCACTACTGCTGACATGCACACATCACAACATGCCACATCCACACCTTTGCTCTCACATACAGTAATAGAGCACATAGTAGCCTATATATAGCGCATCACGTAGGTCACCTCAGTTAAGAGCTGCCAAGGTACACTGGAGAGGGTTGTGGAGTCTGCTAAAGCTTTGGAGCAGTGCAGAGAAGGCCAGGGCGAGTGTTTCCCCGACTCCTTCTGGGTCTGATGATGTCACACCCATGTGGTCTGACACAGCTGCTCAAACAAACATTCGGCCATTTTAGAAAGCCCTCTATCATCTCTGCTGCTCTGATACGGAACTCCCGTGAACACTTGAGCTGACTCAGATTAAAACTGGTAAAAAGGCTCCCAGCTGGAAGAAAAGTGTTTACAAGAAAAGCGTTTACATTCTCTCAGTTTTCTATCCAATCAACATCCTTGTTTTTATTGTCTGCCCATCAATGCTCCTTTTGTTTGTGAGATGTGAAAGTGTGCCTTGAATGCAGGTATAGAAAATGTGTGTGTGTGTGTGTGCATGTAATTAAAGTACGTAAAAAGTATACTTTATTGTCCCCAGTGTGCACTTTATTGTCCCTTTTATGTGTGTGTGTGTGTGTGTGTGTGTGTGCATTGTTTATAGATGGCCCCTGATTGTGGATCCATCAGGCCAGGCAGCTACCTTCCTGCGCTACAGGGACACTAATTACCTGGATGCCATGCACCCTGAGAGCATGAAGCCAGACACTCTCAGACTGGCTCTGCTGGGAGCTATCCGGTGAGTTCTGGGTTATTGTTTCAGTTTCAGGCTTTTGACTCAAGGCCAGGGGCTTTCCAAGACTTATGGTGCTTTGGAATCCTAGCAACCGAAAATAAAATGTTGAATGGTGAGTAAAATTATTCAAACTTGCCTTTTATTATCTGCTGTCCAACTAGAGATAATTGCATGACTTTAGACATGGCATTTACTGAACATTGTGCAAAACCAACTCAGCAACATTCTTATGCTTGTGCTTGTCCAAAACAAATTCTTATGCTTGATATGCTTGTGTGTCCAAAACAAATTGTAGTCAACAATTGCAGTTGATATATATGCTTGTGTGTTCAATCAAAACAAATCAATAGTTGGAGTTGTTCATCTTATCGGAGTTAAAGGAAAGGTTTGTTTTTTTACACCTAAAGCCTTGTTTTCTGATTGGTTATGATGAAACATTTTTGAAGCTCTAATTTCAGAGTCCTGGGAGAGTGCAGACATTTGGTTAACCAAAGGGAGTGAGTTGGAGCACACAGAGCTGTATCACATGCAGGGTTGTAATTTTGGTCCCTGTGATTGTTCACATGAACTGTGTCAGAAAGTCTGGACAATCAAAAGCCTAACTATTTTATATTTGCAATCTGGCCTGTTTTATCCTAACATGGGATGTTTTTAATGTGCTTTCAGCATGACAACAAGCTATTTAAACATAATATTTTTAAGTATGCTCTCCATAATAATGCTTTGTCCACTTGCCTGTAGCTATGGCAAGGCCCTGGTTATCAATATGATGGATGTGGATCTCTTTGAGAGTGTGGAGAACCAACTGAATCAGGTGTCTCCCGGTCTGTGTTCCCAGCTGATTAGGAAAGAGCTCCTGCAGGAGGAAAGGTACTGCAGATACTTGGTGTTGCCACCCAATTCCTCAGAAAGACCTCAAAAATGTTAATGATGTTTGTATCTAGTTTGTTCATGAAGTGTAGGCTTTAGCACTCTCATCAGTAATGACAGAGCCAAGTTGGGAAATGGATCCTTGCGGAATAAAGGATGCCAAACTGTTTGCTCACACTAGACTTACCTAATTTGGAAACATGTCACAACAGTACCTCAGCAGAAGAGATAGATAGATAGATTATAAAACTTTTATGGTCATCTAGCTGCCATGCATGATCACTGAATAAAAAATTGTTCTTGCTCTTACAGTTAAAATAATATTAGTGTGTCTGAAATGCCCATAGGTATCTGAATCTGGTGCGGCCCACAGATGGTCCCCAGTATGCCCGGACGGAGTTCAGGCCAGATCGACTGGAAGCTTTCACCCTTGTGATGGTGACTAAACAGCGCCACCCCTCAGATGCACTGCTTACTACATTTTACCCCATTGAGATAACTTTGCAGGAAAAAAGAATATAATCACTGCTCAACTTGTAAATACGCAAATGAGAAAAGGTTCCTTTTTTGTGTTGTTGTTCAGCTAAAACAAACATCTTCTATTTAATAAAATCACATTATAGATAGAGATACTTTATTTATCCAGAAGGAAATTAAGGTGTCCAGTAGCTTATACACAACATACATACACATATACACAGGCACACAGATGCATGACATACACACACACATACAAACTACAAAGATACAGAGGAAGATAGCAATTCTGTGCCATTAAAGTAAACTTAGGTTGTAACATGTTAAAGAAGCGGTGTGAAAAAATGCAGGAAAGCGCAATGGTATCCATAGTGCAAGAGAGTGTCAGTGCAAGTAAATTGTCAGTGCAAATTCTATATCTTATCCATGTACAACACTCAACACAATAAATCCAAAATAGAATAATCATTACTTAACTATATATAGACAAAAGTAAAAGACTAAGAGAAATGTTTAAGTTGAATACTGTCCATACAGACAAAAAGACAATGTGGTGTATTGATCGTACAAAAAATTGTGATGGGGGGGGGGCTAACATAGCCAGTAAGGGAGTTAGTCAATGTCAATCAGTGCAGTCCAGGGTAGTGTAAGTGTAATTGTATGTATGTAGGCACCCAGATGAAGGTATGATATCATATAAAGGGCAGTGTGCCGTACAGACTGTTTGATGCATGATGGAGACAGGAGTCTGCTACTAAACATGCTCTTATGCTTGGAGAAAGTTGTGTGCAGGGGTGGCAGTCATTGTCCATTATAGACAGCAGTCTACTTAGGGTCCTCACATCTGCAACTGATGTCAGTGACTCCAGCTTCATGCCCACCACAGAGCCAGCTTTTCTCACCAGCTTGTCTAGTCGTCCAGCATCCCTCTTCCTAGTGCTGTCTTCCCAACATACCACAGCATAGAAAAGGACACTGGCCATGACAGACTGGTAGAACTTTAGCAGGGGTTTGCTGCAGACATTGAAGGACCCAAGCCTCCTAGGGAAAAAGAACCTACTCTACCCTTTTTTGTAAAGTGCATCAGTACTAACAGACCAGTCCAGTCTTTTGACAAGATGTAACCCCAGGTACTTGTATGCACTGACAGTCTCCACATTCCAACCATCAATGGTGACAGGGTTCGAATCCCTGCTGCCACTGTTGTGCCCTTGAGCACCCTTCCCTTCTAGGGAAGACTGGGCCTGAACAATTGATAGTTGTATGTAAGTCGCTTTGGATAAAAGCGGCTGCTAAATGCATAAATGTAAATGTAAACAGGCAACAAGGAAGGGGCAGGCTTCCTGAAGTCCACCACCTTTTCCTTAGTTTTGGTGGTGTTCAGCTGCAGCTGGCTAGTCCTACACCATCCCACAAAATCCTCCACTAGGCTTGTGTACTCTCCCTCCTGTTCATACTTGATACACCCCACAATTGCAGTGCCGCTAGAGAACTTCTGCATATGACACGACTCAGAGTTGTACTTGAAGTCCATGGTGTACAAGGTGAACAGTACAGGAGAGAGAATAGTTCCCTGTGGTGCCACTGTGTTGCTGACCACAGCCTCAGATATGAGGTCCCCCAGTCTAACAAACCGGGGCCTTTCAGTGAGGTAGTCTGTGATCCAGGTAACCAGACTTGGGTCCACTCTAATCTCCAGTAGTTTGTCTCAGCAGGAGGGGCTGAATGATGTTGAAAGCGCTGGAGAAGTCAAAGAACATGATTCTCACAGCACTGCCTCATTTGTCCAAGTGAGAATACATTCTGTGTAGTAGATACATAGATTAAACCAGTTGTATCCAATACTTTCTATGTTTAAACTTTCTGTTCACTCTTTTTCAAATCAATTCAAATAATTAAATATGTGTGTCCTTCTTGTTAACAATCACTGAAAAGTCTAGTGCACACCAATATTGGGAGAAAATGGAAGAAACTTTCCTGACAACTGACTGAGTGATATTCATTTGCAAATTCCCGTTTTATACAGTCTTTTATTGTGTACTTTTAATTTAATAGTGAGTTTAAATTGTGGTTTACTTTTCATTATGACAAGTTGTTCCTTTGGCTCCTTTTGGCCCTCTCGGCTTCACGTAGTATTTACAAAGTAATAGACCAATGACAAATTAGGTGGGCGGGATGTGTCAGAGCGCGCAACCTCCTGCTGCATGGTGGAAATGCACATATTTTGTGAAGTTTAGAAAGCGAGAGAAACACTCACTAGTTGCAGACGTCTATGGTGATATAACAAGCAATATTTTTATAAACATCTCAGAAAATGGCAGGGGTTATCCGGAGGCTTGACGAAGTTGTAGTAAATCGTATTGCGGCAGGAGAAGTCATTCAAAGGCCTGCAAACGCGATTAAAGAAATGATTGAGAACTGGTAAGACAGCTTGGATGATTGTTAGAACATATGATATTGGAGAGTTGATAGGTTTGGTGTTCGGTTGGTCTTTGAATGCAACGTCAAAGTAACGATAAGTTGCATACATAAAGATAGGAGCCTAACGTTAAGCTTTGAAGAAGGCTTGCTAGCAGTAAACATTATCTGAAGTTGGTATTGTGTTAAGGTAACGGCAGAGGTAACGTTAGACATCATAATAGGCCCATTCTATTAATTTCCTTAGTGTTGTCATCAAAATGACTTGACAGTTAGTGTGTTCCTAATCTCGGTGTTATTCCCAAAACCTCTTTCCTAAAGTTTGGATGCAAAGTCTACAAACATTCAGGTGACCGTAAAGGAAGGAGGATTGAAGTTGATCCAGATTCAGGATAACGGCACGGGCATCCGAGTAAGATGAATTTTTCAATAGCCTAACGTTATTCGCCTGAGATGTGGAATCAATCGATCGACTTTCGATCAGTCAATCTGCTTTACTCTATTGAATTGTTTTATTTTGTAATCATCTACAGAAAGAGGACATGGAAATAGTCTGCGAGCGGTTCACAACCAGCAAACTTCAGACATTCGAGGACCTGTCGAACATAGCAACTTACGGTTTCAGAGGAGAGGTGTGTGCTTCCTACGTAGAAATGTGTCTCACATTGGTAAAGGTTGTGGCGAATAACTGTCGTGTGTGAAATGTTTTATTTCACCTGGCGTTTTGTCTGTCTGAATGTATTCTGTGTGCAGGCACTTGCCAGCATAAGCCATGTGGCACATGTCACAATAACGACCAAAACAGCAGATGCAAAATGTGCCTACAGGTAAGGAGGGGTTCATTTCACACTGGAGGGAGGAGGAGGAAAAATGTATAGCAACAGATATAGGAACATGTCAAATAATAGACAATAATGGTAAATTAAGTATACAAACAAGCCGATGAGTGGTATAGAAAGTGGAATACTGCTTCAGACAAGAATTCAGATGTTAATAGATTAGACCTGTGGTGTACCAAAGTTCATTGCATCACTAGAGTAAGTAATCTCGTATTGTCATCTACAGAGCCAGTTATAGTGATGGGAAACCGAAAGCCCCACCAAAGCCCTGTGCTGGTAACCAGGGAACTCAGATTACTGTAAGTCAATTAACTATACTGTGTTGGGGTGGGAAGTTCAGAATTATCTGTGTCTCATAACAAATTAGTGCACCTGACACTTTAGCAGATTAACAGTGTGCCAGATAACTGTGTGACAATCCTAATGAACCCCTTTCTCATTTCTCTTAACTCTTTGTACAGTTGGTTAACTCTGTCTAGGTTAATTTTGTTCCTCTTCCATTTTATATTTGACTTTTTATATAATGTGCATATTTCGCTTTTATAGTTATCTGCTTGTGAGAGATCAAATAATAGTTTCCGTGTTGTCCCTGGGAAGAATTTGGCTCTGTGGAATTTAAACTGTGGTGGTGTTGACCACTGTGTTGTGTCTCACGTCACACATAGCTAGTGGGTAACCCTGAGTGGTAATAAAAAGAAAATGGAAAAGAAGCCAGTGTTGCACATTCTGAGCAATGTTCTCTATACAGGTGGAAGACCTCTTCTATAATATTACCACCAGGAGGAAAGCTATGAAGAATCCCAGTGAGGAGTACTCTAGGATTGTGGAGGTGGTGAGCAGGTGTGTGTGTGTGTGCAAGAGCATGAAAGAAATGTTCTGAGAAATACTCAATTCTGTCTCAGCACTTCATCACAACTGCATCATTTTACAGATATGCCATTCACAATTCTGGCAAGAGTTTCACTGTTAAAAAGGTACGATCCCTGTGTGATTTTTTTTTTTAGTCCATTGCGGACAATGTTGAATTTGTCTCTGCCATTAAATTTGTGGTGTTCATAATCCATATCTTGCCCTCATCTCACTGGGTTGACAGCAAGGTGAGATGGTGGCTGATGTCAAGACTCTTCCCAATGCTACCATATTGGACAACATTCGGGTGGTATTTGGTGTGAATGTGAGCAGGTAGATACATGAATACTATCTCCTATCATTTTCAATACAAAGTCATGTGACTTTGTAATTAATCTAGGTAAAAAATGCAATGAAATTATTTGGCAGGATTTATGTGACAGGTTTGTTCATTCACAGAACTTGAACTGGAAGTGGGGATATTAGTTGTAGTATCTGCAGTATTTGAGAAAAAGAAGGGCCACAAAGTTAAAGTTTTTGTTTTATTCACAGGGAGCTGATAGAGATTGGTTGTGAGGATCAAAAGCTGGGTTTTAAATTGAAAGGCTATATCTCCAATGCCAACTACTCAGTAAAGAAGTGTATCCTCATCCTCTTCATCAACCGTATGTTATCTTCTCACAGACTTGACTTGTGTCTTTGTGTATAACCTGTTTGACTAGCAGCTATGTTTGTCTGACATGGAATTGATTGACTTGATTGTATGGTTTGAAGATCGACTGGTGGAGTCCAGTGCCCTGAAGAAGGCCATTGAGACGGTTTATGCTGCTTACCTTCCAAAGAACATGCATCCCTTTCTTTATCTCAGGTATTTATGGGACCTACTGTCACATGTAGTAAAAAATAACTATCTGATTGTATAGCTACTGTTTTTTTGTTTGTTTGTTTAGTTTTTGTTTTTTAACTGTAACATCACATTCCTTCTTTAGCATAGAGATCACCCCACAAAACATTGATGTAAACGTCCACCCCACCAAACACGAGGTGCACTTTCTGCATGAAGACTCCATCATCGAGAGCATCCAGAAGCACATTGAGAGTAAACTTCTTGGCTCCAATACCTCTCGCACCTTCTTTACACAGGTATACCCTTTTCTGCAGTCTCAAAGCTCAGCAAACTTACTTTAATGTAATTTTTAAAAATATGCACTTCTCTTATAGTAGATCATTGATGGATCCTTCCCTGGTAGTCATGCTTATTGTTAAAAATGTGGAGGTAAGAGAAAGTGATTGGATGTTTGGTGCTTGACAGACAATGCTACTTAGCTGTTCCTCTCCTACCACTCTCCACAGACACTGCTTCCTGGTCTGCCTGCCTCCACCAGTGACCTCAAATCTTCTGGCTCCTCTTCTGAGGCCAGTGAGCGAGTTTACGCCCACCAGATGGTTCGAACCGACTCCAAAGCTCAGAAGCTGGATGCCTTCCTGCAGCCTGTCACCAAGCTTCCACCTATCTCCTCGTCGACTTCCTCTTACTTGCCATCAATGTCGTCAGCCACGTCTGCTCCTGGACCAAGCAGTGCCCCTCCAGCTGTGTGCACCTCAGCAGAGCTGCAGGATGAGGAGATGCTGGAGGCTCTGCAGGAGGTGGAGCCTAAAGATGCAGAGAGCATGGATACTGGCAGCGTTGATGCAGAAGGGGATGCTGCGCCCCGGTCAGTGCAGTATTTGAGTAGCGACCTCGATTTTAAAACCCTAAGGCTTAAAAGGTCTATATGGATGGCATACTGCTATTGTATGTCTAACATGGATCTGTGCTCCTCAGGAAAAGGCCACGAGTAAACCCAGGAGAGGAGGAGCTTACAGCAGGTGCCACGCCCAAGAGACGCGGCATCAAGCTGACAAGTGTGCGAGAGCTCAGAGAGGAGATCACAGAGAAAAATCACAAAGGTACCATCCACATACATGCAATTATGCAATGCATACACACATGCATGTAGAAAAGGCCATGCCATAATCTGGGAGCTTTTGGGGGGACCCTTAGGCTAGATGTGAGTTGTCTGTTTTCTGTTGCAGGTCTTCAGGAAATGTTGCAAAACCTCACGTTTGTGGGCTGTGCCAGTCCCCGGTGGAGCCTGGTTCAGCACCACACAAAACTTTACTTACTCAATACAACAAAGCTGAGGTGCCACACCATTGTCACATGTAACATTGTCCCTCAGATTCATGCTGAACTGCTACCATTTCCACTTTTACAGTCTGACTTGGTTTCTCTTTTGTTTGCAGCCAGGAGCTTTTCTATCAGATTCTGATCTATGATTTTGGCAACTTTGGAGTTTTGAGGTTATCGGTAAGTGTTCAATAAAACTTGTAAAACTTGTCACAGATAAAGACTGTAAATCTGTAAAATATTAGGCTCTGCACGCAACAAAGAGCCTTATATTGACCAAGGGTTTCTTTAAGCTACCACATTATCACTTTGAAAAACTGATTTGCACCTGCATTGTTTGAGCAGAGTGACACCTTTTAAAAATCCAAATGCATGCAATCTATGTTTATTTGAAAATCAGTCAAGTGCCTGAGGTTATATCTTCGAGGATTTGTTTTAGATAGAACAGTAATTATTCTGGTGAAAAAGCTTTTCCAAGGCTTCTGTACTGAAGAAGCAGAGGTTGTCTTGTCACGTGATGAGGCAACTCGTCCACCACAAGGAAAGCATCCTCCACATAGGCCTGCTATGAAACATAACATTTAATTCATTACACATTCATTCTGTGGTATATTTTGCATACACAATGAGGATTGCTATCAACTGCACAATAACAATGAGCAAGTCTTACTTGTGTCAGCATGAGCAGAGGTCAGATCCAAGTTCTGATCCAGGTTGGTGGACTGCCTTCAAACAAGCCCAGGTAACATCGCTGCTCAAAAAACCATCCCTTGCTCCCACTCAAGTGGAGAACTACCGGCCTGTATCTCTTCTTCCCTTCCTTTCCAAAGCCATTGAATGAGCTGTCTTTAAACAGGTCACAGGATTTCTCACTTGGAACAACCTCCTCAACTCCAACCAATCCGGTTTCATAAGTGGCCACTCCACTGAAACAGCGCTTCTGTCTGTGACGGAAGCATTAAAAGAGGCCAGAGCGGCAGGTCAATCCTCAGTGCTCATCCTGCTGGACCTATCAGCAGCATTTGACACGGTCAACCACCGCATCCTACTGAACAAGCTGACCAACATGGGTATTGATGGCGCAGCACACTCCTGGTTCAAGTCCTATCTTACTGGACGGTCGTTCAACGTATCGTGGCTAGGACAGACATCGGCACAGGAGTACCCCAAGGATCTGTGCTGGGGCCCCTTCTCTTCACCCTGTACATCACCTTGCTGGGCTCAATCATCCTCTCCCATGGCTTCTCTTACCACTGCTATGCTGATGATACCCAGCTCTATCTGTCCTTTCCGCCTGACGACTCCACAGTACCAACACGGATCTCGGACTGTCTCTCTGATATATCTGCATGGATGAAAGGACATCACCTCCAACTAAATCTCTCCAAAACTGAACTGCTGGTCCTCCCAGCCAAACAAGCCATACATCACCACATCAGTATCAAGATCGACTCCCTGTCTGTTTCTCCCACCAAAGTGGGAAGACACCTAGGTGTCATGATCGACGACCAATCTTTGCAGATCACGTTGCCTCTGTGGCTCGGTCGTGCCGTTTTTCCCTATTCAACAAAAGGAAGATCAGGCCGTACCTAACCCAACATGCAACCCAGCTCCTGGTACAGACCCAGTGCTACCATTTCACTGCACTTGACTGCACTGCAATTTAACCTTTGATCAGGCCTACCAACAGCTTTGACTTTGTCAGTGAGAACAAAGTCTGTTTGCTTTCATGCAAAACTGTCCACTGAAGAGTGCTCCCATAGTCGTCTTTGTACCTTGGCTTATAGCAAGTTCATCAGTTCTGCCAGGAGGAAAATAATTTTCTCAGACACGCATTGACAACTTTGAAGCAAAGAAGAAAAATGTAGAGTTGACACAAGTCTGTCTGAATTTCAATATCAAAGTTTTCAGATGGTAGCTCTACATGGTGATACTTAATGTTTTAAGCCTTTAAACTACAGCCGTAGCAGAAGTATTGTTACAGCGTACTCCTGTACTCTGGTATAAAGCAAAGGAATAACTCCAATACTGTAATGATTTATATCTAGAATTTGCAGTGCAATTCATGTGAGCAGAAGGCAAAGTTGTCACTCTACCTAAATTTGAACAATTTTGTCAGTCTGCCAGGCAAGTGGCAGTGGCAAAACATACGTCTTTCCAGAAGCTCTGTGTGAGCTAAAGGGTGATAACCTGCTACCTGTTTTTGGGAGGAGTTTAGTTAGAACACCATTGGTAAATTCAGTGATGCCCTGGCCATGGTTCTCCTCTGGTTAGGTCAACAGGTTGGGGCTTCTGTCATCCTTCTTACAAGACTTGGGATGATTATCTTCAAGGAACTCAAAGCAACTTGCTTTGCTATGTCCAAGCACATTGTGAGAAATTGTGCCTTTGCCACCTGTTTTCAGTGGGGATAAATTATTAAATTTGAATTTATATCATCTTGGGATTACATTGCTGCTACTTGACTAGTCAAGGCTAAGGTTAGTGTAGGCTTGTCAAGTAGCATCAATGTACTTGCAGAAAGAGAACAGAATAGAAAAAAACATACAAATAGACTTACATGATTGCTTAGAGCCTCTGTGAATAATGGGTGCCGACAGTAGAAGGATTCAGAAATGTTACCATTATTTCAGCTGCTTCTCTCCTGAGCAGTTGTATCCTCAGACCCTCTATAATTTACCATTTGTTCTCTATATGCCTCTGCATTCAACTAGGAATACTGATACAACACGGCTCATGGTATGGGCCTATAGGCTATATATCCATGCTGTCAATTTCCCTATCTCTATACCAATCAATTCATCCATCCATTAATATCTATCTATTGCCAGTCATCTATTAGCATACATGATCATAGCTACCAACCAGCATAACAACCAGTTCAGTTACCATAGTAACCCCCTCCCTAAGTTTTAACTTTTAAAAAGTTAAAGAGTTTGAAGAGTTTTAAAATTATTTTTTAGTTTATAGGTATATATTAGTAGGTTGTTTGGCATTTTCACAAGGCAACCCAGATAAATATGAGATTTCAGTGTCATTTCCGGCTATATTCGTCTTTTAGTGACAATCCATTGCACTTTCTGATGGGGGAGTGTTTTTTCGTGGGTTTTTTACACACTATCACAACTGCTTGTCGTTTCCCTGGTGGTCTGGTCAATATTTTGCCATATGGAATTTTTGCTGTCTGGGAAATATCATATGGCGTAAGCTGCTGGTGGACTGCCGGAGAACCGACGAGCAAAAACGCTAGTGCCATTTTGCTATCTGGGCAATGAAATGTACAGTTAGCAACCACCTTAACAACCACATCTATTACCGTAGCAACCAAAACAATTAAAATAACACCACACCACACCGCATGCACCACATGCATTGCCCTAGCATCTTCCTCAAGTACCATACCCTAGCAACATCCAAGTAACCACTTACATATTAGCAATAAACATAGCAACCAATATGGTTACCCCTTCAGTTGTCACACCAACCACCATGACAACCCTATCTGCACCCTAGCAACCACTTTACTTTTTATAGCAACAACCATTATAACAACCTGGCAAAGAACTGGCAAAATCTGGCAAAAAAAAAAAATCACCCTAGCAGCCTTCTAGCAATCATCTAGTAGTTCTCTGGCAAGAGTTTGAAGAGTTTGAGCGGTGTTGAAACAGCGCTTTCTTGTGAGCTACAATATCAGTTTGATCTGGCTGAGCGGCTGCGAGGCTGTCCATTCACATAATTCGGATTTATAACAGATTAAATGTAACAGCTGAGCTGGGCACGTCGGAGATGGATGCTGTCCTGTGTAAATTCTCAAGTCAAGTCCATTATTTTTTATAAATAAACATGTCCCACCATGTGTCAGTGTCACTGTACTGCTGTAAATGCAATATCTGAGCACAATAAATTACAGTCACACAGAACTGCTCAAACATTTGCATCAGGTTAAAACGCATCAAACGACCAGAACTGCCTGCTTCACTGTTTAACACAACTCTTCTGCTGTCGTGACTTTGGAATATATAGGGGACATATAGAGAAACTTTACATAGATCTTTACCATTGCGTTGTTACTTTGACAAGTGTTATTCACCTATCCTGTATATGCTGCAGTACATCGTTTTATATTCAGGATCGTCTTATATTCAGGCCAATATGGTATATGGCTGAGGTGTAAGGAAACTTAATTCATATAAAGAGTATAAGGGCTGTTTTGAGACCAAACGCCTCTGCTAGTACATCATTTTGGACAGAATTTTGTGTGTTTGGTTTTAAAGCTTCTGCCATCATTATTACTGTTTCCAGAGCCCAGCTCCTCTTTATGAGCTGGCCATGTTGGCCCTCAACTCAGAGGAGAGTGGCTGGACAGAGGAAGATGGACCCAAGGAGGGGCTGGCTGAATTCATCTTGGACTTCCTGCAGAAGAAGTCTGAAATGCTAGAGGACTACTTCTCCTTGGAGATTGATCAGGTGAGGATTCAGCTCACCTCACATAAAAACCCACACAACAGTGCTGCAATTCTCAAGAATGTGTGACTGTAAAATTAAACTTGTCATAGTTTATAGTAAATGCCATTAGCGACTGTTCCAACTGCTGTGTGTGTGTTTGTGTTTGTATTTGTTTGTTTGTTTGTCTGTCTGTGCCTGTTGTGTGTCTGTACAGGAAGGAAACCTCACTGGGCTACCCCTGCTGCTGGATAACTATATCCCTGCAATGGAGGGTCTGCCTATGTTCATCTTGCGCTTAGCAACTGAGGTAATACAAACTTAATTATACACGGATGGATTTATCCATAGAACATAAGTACTTTACAGGCATGAGATGCATGTAAGGACTAGTAAAGCTAATAGAATAAAGTTGCAGACTTGCAGTGTAGTCACTGTAAAATTCTGTGTGCTCAGGTTAACTGGGACGACGAGAAGGAATGTTTTCGTGACTTCAGTCGAGAGTGCAGTATGTTTTATTCCATCAGGAAGGAGTACACACTCAACACTGAGGAGCAACTACAGGTGAGTTTTAAACCACACAGTACACTTTTCTTCACTGGAGTTAGGGAAGTGACTGGAGTTTTTTTTTTTAAATAGTTATTGAATCAGAGCTGCTAGTAAGACAAAATAAAAGAAAAATGTTTCTGAAAGGCTGAATCATTTCTAAGCTTGCCTTGCCCAGATAAATCCAGATGGACCTGTCAACATTCAAGTGTTCTTTAGATCCATCTGGCAACCTTCCCATTTATGCCTACTAACACTTACCAACTTACCATAGTAACGCTAGTTACAGATGTAACTGTGGTTATGCGAGTAGTGGATGACCGCTAGGGCAGTCTCTAGTAGTGGATATATCTCTGTTGCGCATGCACAGAACGAGAGTTACCAAAAATGTCACTCCGTGACGTGGTGTGTGACGTCGTCGCATTACATATATTAACCTGAGTCACATGCCAGACGCCCTCAGGAACCTGGTCTCTCTCGCACACTCCGAGTGACCAGGAACCCTGGTGGTCATCCATTACTCACATAACCACAGTTACATCTGTAACTAGCGTTATGTTTCGTACCTCCTGACCGCCAGGGCAGTCTCTAGTAGTGGATGAAGAATACCTCAAAGTCACGAAGAGTATCTCAGACGAAGTCTGCGTCCACTTCAGATAGTACTGCAGAAGACTATGTGATGATGCAACATTGTAAAAACGACTAAAGGTACATGGTGATGACCATGTTGCAGCTGCACAAATGTCTGACAAGGTGATCCCCTTAAGGGCAGCCCAAGATGTGGCCACACCCCTGAGTGAATGCCCTTCGACGCAGGTAACCGGAGTGTTTATAGGCCATTTCTATCACCTCAATGTGATAGCCTCTGTTTAGAGAGAGGCAATCCACGCTTACCTTCTGAGAAACAAACAAACAGCTGGTCTGACATCTCCGTGTTCCCTTCAGAAAAGCAACTATTAAGCGGTGTGCACCAAGGGATGAACTGTTAATGGGTGCGCGGTAGCTAGAGAGTGCTGCCACATATACTTTCAATGTGGAATATGACCTTCCCTGCTTCAAAAAGTGACTGAAGGAACTCCAACACTGTCTCAACTGGACAAGACAGTGGATCCGCGTGGTGCTTTGCACACCATGTGTGAAAAAGCTTCCAGCGACTTTCATAGATGCCGCGAGTCGATGGTGCCCTCGCATTCAGAATTGTATCACAAACCTCGGGCGTGCAAGACATCAGCTCTGAGCTGGTCCCAGTGGCCATAGCCATAGCTGGAGAAACTCTGGTTGTGAGTGCCACACTTGTCTGTCCAATTGTGATAGGAGGTCTTTCCTGACTGGGAGTTTCCAAGGTGTTCCTTGTAGAAGAGACAACAATAGGGGAAACCACGTCCGTGATGGCCAGCGGGTGCCACGAGAAGTACCCTGTGTTTGTCCTCGTAGACCCGCTTCAGCAGAGCGTGAACCAGAGGGATCGGCGGAAACGCGTATAGTAGCACATGCGGCCAACTGTGAGCCAAGGCGCCCTGCCCCATCGGGCTGTTCGGCTCCTGCTCTGAAAACCAGAGAGGGCAGTGAGTTGTACCTGCGGAGGCGAAAAGGTCTACTTGTGCCTTGCCAAAAGACTCCAAATCTGTTGGACCACCTCTGGGTGGAGCCTCCAATGTCTTGGGTTCAAGGCCTGGCGAGATAAGGTGTCTGCTACACTGTTGTCCAACCCCGCCAAGTGTATCTCCTTTAGAGAGAGAAACTTGGGGTAAGCCCATATCCACATCTCCTTGGACAGCTCCAGGAGAGCCAGTGGTCTTGTGCCTCCATAGTGGCGCTGCCAACTGTGCGGGAGGTGTGTCCAGAGCCAGCTTAGCAAGGGCCGCCTTTATAGTGCACTGTAAGGAGGCAATGGGTTCTGCTGCAGTGCCGTTTGACGCTGAGGACCCATCCCCGGAATCTTGAGAATGTGTGGTGGAGCCCAAGCTAGCAAGAGGCATCGGCTGCTTGGAAGGCACAGAGCCATTGGGGCTATCAGCATGAGGCTGAAAGGCAACACTGGAGGCTGCAGTTGATGTCACACTCATTCTCCATTTCTGAAGGCATGCCTAGTGTGGAACTGGGTGTGAAAGAACCACTGCTCAAAGCCAGTAGCCTGGATTTAATCTGCTCCATGTCAGATGAGAGAGATCGCACTTGCTGTGCAAGGCCAGAAGAAGATTTTTTTTTCTTTAGGGGCTCCGCTGCCGCGTCTCCTGCATTGCAGCGTTTTGCTGACTTTGGGGGGGGGACTGACAATGATGGATTATGCATTGTATGAAGCGCTGAAGGCTGCTGCGGAATTGGTCAATTAGGGGCTAGTGGTTACCGAGTTAGGCTCCAGGTAACGGTGCTAATTCAGACAGACTACCGAGCAAAGCTCTAGGTACCGTCCTGTGTTTACGTTTAGCAATCACCGAGGCGATGCTAGGTCGGAAAGGAGTGTCAAGTGAGCTAGGCTCAAAGTTAAAAACACATTAAAAACTTACTGACAGCGTAAATTCAATCTGAATCTTCCTACAACAGCCGGTACAAAACATGACCATGGTTTTTGTTTACCTTTTTTTTCCATTGTGACTCACCCTCACATGGGTTTGTGACTGACGTGTGGCGTTAAGGTAGTGGCATGACTCATGTGAATTTCCTCTGGCAGGAAGAAGAGGCGGAGGCGTCTGAGGGTGCCACACCCTCATGGCGCTGGCAGGTGGAGCACCTGCTTTTCAAAGGCTTCAGGACCCTCTTTAGCCCACCTAAGCACTTCAGTGAAGATGGCAGTGTGTTGCAGATTGCCAACTTGCCTGACCTCTACAAGGTGTTTGAGAGGTGCTGATCTGCAACCCCAGTTCACGCTATAGACGCTGTTTAATGTATCTATATTAGATAGACCACTACTCTGCACTGGTAGGATCACCAGTCCTCAATAGGAAAGGGGGCACCCAGTAAGCCCACTCTAAATACAAATAAAGTCCAAGTCCAATTTTGAGTCCAGGAAACTCTGTGGAAAATATGACAGTTTTGTTTGAATGCTGCATTTGGGGTTAATATGTAAAATATGTCTATATGTTGTATTTTTTAAATAAAAACTTAACCCAGTTTGTATCTGATATCTTATAGTATATTCTTGTGAGCAAAACTGGACAGGCATTTCACACATGTAGACATAGGTTAAAGCATTTTGATTACAGCACCACCACACCATCTAAATGGACTGGAACAACTAATAGCACATGGAAATTTGAAAGTTTTTTCAGCACATGTAAGACCCATATAAGGCATTGATTTTTCATGATCAGTATTTCACCTGCCATTTGTGCTAACACCTAGTGGTCAAGTGTGTCTAAGTGTGCACCTTCCCTTGTTGATACAGAAAAGAGTTTTTTTCCCACCATACTTGAGGTATATTAAGGACCAAACACAGCAGAAGCAACACACTGGAGGTCATGGAGGCTTTCATATGAGGTCTGTGAAAATCCCCACTTGGTTCATCTAAAGCAGTGCCAAATAAATGCCAAATGCAGGTAGGTCTAGAATATAGAAAACTAGGATATTGTGGAAAAGTTGATAAATTTCAGTAATTCAATGTAAAATGTGACATTCGTACATAAAATAGATCCATTAGACATTAGGAGTGTTAATTGTGAAGATTATGGCTTACTGCTAAAGAATACCCCAAATCTGGTTTCTCACAAAATTAGAATATTACATGGTCATTAAATCAGGAATTGCTGCTTTTGGTAGAGTAGGCAGGTGCCAAGTCCTGCTGGATGAATGAAATCAGCATACAAGGAAACAAAACTTGGCGTTTGCCACATTGTAATTTAAAAAGAGATTTCCTAACAAAAAACAAAAAACTTTATTCAGCTGCCTATCCAAGGCGTAGCTTAATGTGAAATTTAATTTAAATTGTGACTGCGACAGCCCGTAACGACACTTACAGAAAAACAACAAACAAATTGGTCTAGGGCTACTTCATGCTTCATCTAACAAATAAATAAATCAATTTATAATCTAGGCTGTATCAGCTAATTAAATTCCAAACTATCTCCACGGGGGAAAAGGTGTGCAAGTGAATGGTTATCGGCTGCAGTGAGAGACGCAAATCAATCAGATTAATTTCTCGGCATGGCCTGCTTCACAGTTTCCTTTCTGTCAGATTAACTGGCCTTCATACATCACGTACCCTGTCTTTCTTACTTAGGTCTATGTGTGCATGTGATAAAAACACGGACCTAAAGAAATGGAGAGCTCAGTTCTAGCACTTATATCGTGATTGCTGGATGAAGGGAAAATAAGACGTTGGATTGTTCCTTGGGAAAGATCTTATCTTTATAGATTAGGCTGCTTTTTCTGACCCACATCCGTACACCAGAGCAATTTTTTCTAGTCTTGTTGCGCTGTAAGCATACCTCCTTTTTTCAGGTCCGCTACAATATTGTGTGCTTGTTTTCTAAAGGTCTGTGGCGTTGCTCCTGCTGGAAGACTTGAGTCTATATGGATGGCACACTGCTATTGTATGTCTAACATGGTTCTGTGCTCTTCAGGAAAAGGCTTCGAATGTACCCAGAAAGAAGAGAATCCCAGCTGCTACCGTTGTGCCCCTGAGCAAGGCACTAAGTTGCTCTAGGGGAGACTGGCCCTGAACAATTGATAGTTAACGATGCCACACCACCCTCTTGGGTGCCACACCCAAGAGACGGCCATCAAGATGACAAGTGTCCCTTGTTTGAAGTGACAAGTGCCACACCATTGTCAAATCCCTCTGATTCATGCTGAAATGCTACCATTTACACTTTTATAGTTTGACTTGGTTTCTATTTTGTTTGTAGGGAGCTCCTCTATCAGATTTTGATCTATGACTTTGGAGTTTTGAGATTATCGGTAAGTGTTAAACTGCAATCAGTAAAACTTGTAAAACTCTGTAAAGCCTGCCAAAAAATGAGTCACAGATAAAGACTGTAAATCTAAAAAATATTAGTCAGTGCACGCAGCAAAGAACCTTATACTTACTAAGGGTATTATTTAAGGTACCATATTCATATTATCCCTTTGAAAAATGTATTTGCACCTGCATTGTTTGAGCAGAGTGACGCCTTTTAAAAGTAAAGATCCACATGCATGCAAACTATGTTTATTTGGAAATCAGTCAAGTGTCCGAGGATGTATCTTTGTGGATTTTTTAGATAGAAAAGAAATTATTCTGGTGAAAAAGCCTTTCCAAGGCTTCTGTACTGAAGAAGCAGAGGTTGTAGTCTTGTCACGTGATGAGACAACTGGTGCACCACAAGAAAAGAAACCTCCACATAGGCCTGCTATGAAACATAACATTTAATTCATTACACATTCATTCTAAGGTATATTTTGCATGTATAATCAAGATGGCTATGAACTGCACAATAACAATGCACAAGTCTTACTTGTGTCAGTATCCAAGTTCTGATCCAGTTTGGTGGACTGCTCCCCATTATTGCAACCTGCCTTTGATCTCTAATAAATGAGACAACATACAGCAACAAAATGGTTTCAGAATTGCTTAAGTGTTATAGATGCATCATGAATTTCAAGAGGAATACCACATGAAGTCTTTTGGTCTTTGTGGAGCACTGTAAGTGCATTATATCTTAGTAACAATATTTACCTTACACTTATACAAAAAAATAATTATTCTAGAAATATACTTAGGTAGAATCCAATGAATTATTCAAAAGAGTTATGCCAAATTAATTACACACATTATATTAAGTATACTTTGCTCCACTAGTTAAAACATTTTACCTTCAGATTGATATGGAGAAAGGCCTTTAACTTTGACATTTTTGGGCATTTTAGGAATCGAAGTGCTTGTTTCTTGGTCTTCCCTTTCTTTGAGTTAGGCTTATTAGAGGTTGACATAAGCTCATGTTTCAGGGATCTGACCAAAGTCTTCTCAAAAGAAGAATCTTCTGACAGCATGGTCTTCAGGAGAACATCCTCACTGCCAAACTCATGAACAAGATCCTTGTAAATGGCTCGGTAAACCTTTCGAATCTTGACACCTTCTGGACATGCCTTGCTATCAGACATGCCAACTGAGGCGATGTCAGTTTCAGAGATTACTCTGTTAATGAGTACTGTGGATACATCTAACATCTCATCAGACGATGACTGTTGGTTGTTTAACTCTGAGAGCAAACGGAGAATCAAAACAGTCACCAGGCCATTGTAGTCAGAGATGGATCCCACGGGCCTCTGTATGGGAGGAGGGGCATTTATAGCAGCATCCTGGCTTCTTGCATAAAGGCTGGGGTCACCGGAAGGTCTGCTGAAGAGATGCTGGCTATCAGGCACTGGTTGTTGGTCTGTTGTCAGGGGCAGCATGCTCACTAAGTCTTTGACCATGACTGACGTAAGAGAATGTATTGTCCTCTGCACAGTCTTAAGTATTGATGACGGAGATCTCGAAGCACCTCGGGTTTCGATTTCAGACATGGAATGAAGAAAACTGGGATACGAGGATGAAGCTTGTGGCAGAATTCTTCCCACATTCATGTTCCTAGATGGTGCAGGATAAGTAATATTGAAGCACGGAAGGAGAAAATGTTTCAGAGTCTCCTCTGCATATGTCTGTATAATCAGTCTGATATCCTCTTCTGATGAATTGTCATTCTGTCCCATGTTAATAAGAACTGAGTTTGAGGCAGTTTCTCTGGCAGTCACTCCTTGTTGTTCTTTTAAGAGGTGACGCATCATTTTAATAAGATGCTGAGCATGTGTGTCAAGATGTGCGTCATTGGGCAGCATTCTCTCCAGCCTCTCACTCATCGAGGTGAGATCTTGAGTTGGAGAGGTAGAACGCTCTACTGGCACAGATGTGTCTGATGGCTCTGTTTCCACCGGAAGGAAAAAGAAAGAGCTCACCTGAACCCTTTCTGGCAAATAGTGTGGATCTAATGCACCGCTAGAGTTATGGCTTCTAAGAGTTTTCAAGACAGCCTCACTTACAGACCTGAGGGCCCTTTCTTGAAATGATTCGCTGGATAGTTTTTGAAGACATCTAGAAGAGGAAAACTTTTGGGGTGCTGAATCGTACATTATTGAAGACTTATTTGTGCCATCGCTGTTGCACTCTGAGGTCACTGAAGAGCTTGAGGAAATTAAATCATCCAGTTGAACAATGACCTTTTCAACCAGTGAGTCACCATCCGAGTATAAGTATGGCTCTGCAAAGTCTTCAGAAAAGAGTGTGGTCAGGACACCTTTTAAGGCATCTTTAGTGCAGGCATCAACTTGTTCCTCAGACAAATGACACTCTCCAAAGGCCACACTAAGTGTGCCATCACTATGCTCCTTTCTTAGTAGTGGCCTTGCATTGGGTTGTAGCCTTTTGCTCATAGTCCTAGTGGGTTGCACTGCCGAGTGTGGAAAGGGAAGGTCAGAAAAGGCATCACTCACAAGCAGTGTATCTTCATGTATTGCTTCACTTTCTCTGCTAGACAAGCCTTTGCCCCACAATATCACTGGATTCTTGAAAAATCCTTTTACTTTTTGGTGGACTTTATTGTAAAGCCCTTTAGTAACTTCAAGAATCTGATATTTTGGTGCATTAAGTACCACAGAGGACGCAGCAGATTGATTTTCAGGCACGTTTTCCATATTAAGAATCAATTGTGGTGCACAGTCACAAATTGATTTAATCTCCTCCACAAACGTGTTGACGATCACAGAGCCAACAAACTCAAGAGGCCAAGGAGAGGCAGGACCCATTGAAGAGGTGGACTGAACAGCTTTGACTTTGTCCGTGAGAACATCACTGTCTGCCTTGTTTGCCTTCATGTACTGTCCACTGAAGAGCGCTCCCATTGTCTTCTTTATACCTTGGCTTATAGCAGAGCCCTGGGTATGCTTCTTCTCGCAACCTTCCAGCTTACCAAGTTCATCAGTCCTACCAGGAAAAAAGTATTTTCTCAGAAACACATTGACATATCATTATTTTAACAACTTTGGAACTAAGAAGAAAAATGTAGAGTTGACACATGTTTGTGTGGTTTTGTCAAGCCAGTCAGTATCAAAGTTTTCAGATAGTAGCTCTACATTGTGATACTTAATATTTTTAAGCCTTTAAACTACAGCCGTAGCACATAAATACTGTTTCAGTATACTCCTGTACTCTGGTATAGAGCAATGACACAATTCCAATACTGTAATGATCTATATCTAGAATTTGCATTGCTTGCATTGCAAGTTGTCACTCTACATTTTTACCTAAAACACTGCTAGTGGCAGTGGCAAAACATACCTTTTTCCAGAAGCTCTGTGTGAGCTAAAGGGTGACAACCTGCTACCTGTTTTTGGGAGGAGCTTAGTTAGAACACCATTGGTAAATTCCCTGATGCCCTGGCCATGGCTCTCCTCTGGTTGGGTCAACAGGTTGGGGTCTTCTGTCATCCTTCTTACAAGACTTGGGATGATTATCTTCAAGGAACTCAAAGCAACTTGGTTTGCTATGTCCAAGCACATCATGAGAAATTGTGTCTTTGTCACCTGTTTTCAGTGGGGATAATATTTTATTTATATCATCTTGGGATTTTTATTACATTGCTGCTACTTGATTAGTCAAGGCTAGGGTTAGGGTAGGCTGGTCAAGTAGTGTCAATTGCAGAAAAAGAATAGAATAAACTGAGACAAAACAGACTTACAGAATTACTTAGAGCTTCTGTGAATGAGTTCCATTCCCTTAAACACACAGACACACACACACAAATCAAAAACTAAATAATACCTACATAATAATACCCTATCTGAAATGGTACACACCAAAGGAAAAGCAAAAGAGATACATACTCTTCACTGAGATCCTCAAGACATTCATAAAGAGGCATCATCTCCATCTGGATCCTACCATGGATCCCCTCTTCAGCCTCTGTTGCTGTGGGCTCTGTCAATGTTGTCTGAGCTACCAGTGGAGAAGCTAAGATATAAAGGAATTGTCTGTCTCATAAAAGCTTATTTTTTGGCTAATGGATGCCAGTAGAAGGATTCAGAAGTCTTACCATTATTTGAGATGCTTCTCTCCTGAGCAGTTATATCCTCAGACTCCATTGTTTTCTGGAAGAAAGATGATTCCCTCTTTTAGAATGTCATCTGCTGGCTTAATAAAACATTATCCAAGAATGTTTTGCTTTTTTAAAACAACCATTGCACCATGACTATTATGCTATAGCCTAGCTGCTACTTTATACATTCATCTCTCAATTTATTTATTTATATCCACACCCATTCATCCATCTCTTCATCTGACTTTATCCATTCATCCATACAGTATGACCCTCTATAATCTACCATCTCTTCTCTATCTCCTCTACATTCAACGAGGAACACTGATACAATGCATCTCATGGTATGGGTCTATAGGCTATATAGGCTATCCATTCCATCCATTTCTCTATCTCCATCTATCTAATGTCTATCTATTACAAGTCATGTATCATGTCATACATGAGCTACATTCATCCATCTCTCCATCTCAGTATTTCCATCCAGCCAAGTTACCTATTGACCAGCATAACAACCAGTTCACGATAACAAGTTCAGTTACCACAGTAACTACTTCACATAAACAAACCTGTCTAGAAGGCCAGTCTAGCAACCAGCACCTTACCCTGTGTTCCATTATAGGTGGGTAGTAAATGCAGGTCCGTTTTCCACACTCCCATTCTAAATGTTTCCATGTTTGTTTGTTTGGCTAGCCTCTAAACACCTCAAGTCCTTCCAGTAGGTAATGCGAATCTACATGAGCTAGCACACTCAAATAATCCTAGCCTACAGCACCGCTTGAAACTATGAACACTAACGTTAGCAGAGATATTCGTTATCATGTCCAAACGACACTGTCAACATCAACCTATCCATGAGTTCCATATTTATAATCTTGACTTGATTCACCATTTCATTGCACTGGTAATCACTAGAAGGGATATTGCTAAGGTCAAGTCTCGCAGATTCTAGCTGGTACAGTTACAGTTACAGAACTGAATGAAAAACTAAGGCAGAGGGGAGTTTGGTGAGGACCACCACCCCCACATTATAAGTTTTAATTTTCAGTTTTAAAAATATTTTTAGATCATTTATAGATATATATTAGTAGGTTTGTCATTGTTACCAGGCACCACAGATAAATGTGAGATTTCATTGTAATTTCTGGCCATATTTGTATCCCTTTTAGTGACAATCTATGGCACTTTGTCAAGGGGGATGTTGTTTTTTCCTCGACTCGTGCACACCCAGATGCTGCCAGTGGTGTTTTGCTTGTCGGTTCTCTGGTTGTCTGGGCAATCTTTTGCCATATGGAATTTTTGCTATCTGAGAAATACCATATTGCGCAATAACAGCAAGCTGCTTGTGGACTGCCAGAGAACCGATGAACAAAAACACCAGTGGACCGCTGACAGACCACCAACATTTTGCTATCTGGAAAATGAAATGCACAGTTAGCAACCACCTTAAACCTAATCTATAAACCACCTTAAACCTAACCCTAAACCACATCTATAGCCATAGCAACCAAAACAATTACCCTAACAGCCACCAGAGAAACCTCTTGTATTACCCTAGCAACCTACTCAAGTACCTTACCCTGGCAACATCTAAGTAACCACTTACATATTAGCAATAACAATAGCAACTAACATGGTTACCTCTTCAGTTGTCACAGCAAACACCCTGACTACCCTCACTGCACCCTAGCAACAACTACTATAATACCAACCTAGTAACCAACTTAATTATCCTAGCAACCACGTAAATTGGCACAGCAATTGCCTCGTCCTTGCAGCCTTCTGGTACCCATTTTGAACGCACTGCAGTTAGTTGAAATGTTTCTCTTGTTTTCTTATCGAGTTATTATTGTTGTAATAGTAAGTTAACTAGAAACCTATTGACTAGACTGTTGAAAGTGTCACATAGCCTACCTGTTCGAATTAATCACATTTTATCATGCGGTGGGTGCAATCTGTGTTGGTCGCGGGTATTCTGGTCAATGAAATGAACAGCAATGGACTAAAACAGGCTTTTCAATGAGTCAGCGCCACCGGCGTCACAATTTTAGCCTTTGTGACATCAACAACAGCAACATTCAGGGGTAACGAAGCACCAATGACGAGTGTTCTAACTGTTCTCTGGCGTAACGATCTATAGAGTTTAAGGACGACAGGACGTGACCTACAGTAACTGCGGCTTTCTTGTGAGCTACAATATCAGTCAGATCTAGATGATTGGCTGTGAGCCTGTCCGTTCACATAATTTTAAATTTCACAAATAAAATGTTACAGCTGCGCTGGGTACGTGGGTACGACATGGATTCTGTCCTGTGGAAATTCTTAAGTCATAAATAAACATGTCCCGCCACGTGTCAGTGTCGCTGTACGCATTGCCGTAAATGCAATATTTTAGTACAATAAATGAAATTTACTTTGGTGAACTTAAGAGCCACACAGAACCGCTCAAAATTTAGCATCAGGCTATGACGCAACAGACGACCATAAGTGCCTGATTCACTGTGTAACTTCTCTTCTACTGCGACTCTGGAACGTATAACGATTAGATAAACTTAACAGTGCGTTTACGAGTGTTATTCACCTAGGCTGTTTATGCTGCAGTACCTTTTGTTTTAGACGTGAGGGTCTATGCGAACTAGGCGATTCACCCCACGATAGGTTTATTAATGCACCTGGGTAAGTATACAACTATATGGCTGAAGTACAAATAACTTAATTCATATAAAGAGTATAGCGGCTATTCTGAGACGAAAAACCTTTGCCAGTAGGCTACATCATTTTGGACTTAATTTTATGCGTGTGGTTTTAGCACACCTAAGCACTTCAGTGAAGATGGCAGTTTGTTGTAGATGGCCAACTTGCCTGACCTCTACAAGGTGTTTGAGCGGTGCTGATCTCCAACCCCAGTTCACACTATAGACTGTGTTTAATGTATCTATATCAGATAGACCACTACTCTGCACTGGTAGGAACACCAATCCTGGATGGGTAAAGGGGGCACTCAGTACGCCCACTAAGTAAGTCCTAAGTCCAAGTCCAGTTTTAAGTACAGGGCAACTGTGGAATATACAACACAGTTTGAATGCTGCACTTGGGGTTAATATGTAAAAGTATTTACTAAATAAAAACCTAACCCAGTTCATTTGTGATGTTTTATAGTACATGCCTATGAGCAAAACTGGACAGGCATTTCACATATGTGGACAGCGTAGGTTAAAGCATTTTGATTACAGCACCACCACACCATCTACAGGGGGAAGATGGACTAAAACAACAAATAGTCCATGCAATTTTTTGTTTCAGCACACATAAGACCCCATATAAGGCATTGCTGTTGGGCCAGTCTTCTGCCTGCTATTTGTACACGTAATCACTATGAGGTGTTAAGTGTGTGCCTTCCCCTGTTGATACACAGTAAGGTTTGATCAGTGTTTCCAAGGCCCATCCTACTATTACAATAATACAATTGTTTTGTATTTTTTTTCCAGAACAATGACAGCTCAAACAAAGCCAGCTTACAACAGTGTTCTCATTTACACATTTATTTCCAAGAAATATTTTAAATATTTTGTTTGTTTGTTTTTTTGAAAAAAAAGAAAGAAAAATAAAATCCTTGTTGAAAATGCAGCAGACAATTAGTTTTAAGTGTTCTCAGGAAAATCAGAACTACACCCCTCTCGTAAATACACCATTTGTACCGGTTACAATAATCATAATTCTTTCATTTTTTTCCCCTGTGTAGTGTTACGCCACAAGCCCTCTGTTTGCAGGGTAAAAAGGCACTTGGCTGTGTGAGGGGCTCTAGGACAGGCTTACTGTATGAGAAGCAGGGTGTGTGTATGCATATGTATCTGTGTTTGTGTGTGTGTGCCCACAGTTTCAAAGCGCTCTTATAACTCACTCATGCAAAAAAAGCACCCAACCAGAGTTTGAATATCATCATGTACAAAGCTTTTGAAAAAGGAAAAAAAAGAATAAACTGAAAATTCCTTTGTCTCCAAAGGAAAAAAAAAATCTAAACCACTCCTCAAATAATGTTCTGAAGCTCCCTTTCCTTTGAAGATCACCACAGTGAAGGCTGGTGTCCCCCTTGACAGTGCTACCAGGCTTTGGAGGGACTTGTTTTGGTTTTCCTAAACAGTCTGCAGAGAGGCTTCGGGGGTGGTAGGAGAGTGACACTTTTATGAACCCTTTCAGCAAGTCAACGGGACACAGAGACAACTTTTTGGGGTTCAGGAAAGGGGGACTGCCAGGGTGGAGTTGACTGTTGGTAGGGGTAGTTTAAGTGTGTGTTTGTGTGCGTGTTTGAGGGGGCTCTCCCTCACTGCTGAGACAGCAGGGCGTTGCGGTTGGCCTTCATCTTTTCCAGCCGCTTCACCAGGTGGTTGTTTGTCATCTCCATCTCCTCAATCTTATCCAGCGCTGTGCGCAGCTATTGGCCAAAAAGAAACAAAGAAAGGTAGAGGAGAGTCACAAACTCCATTACATCAGAGAGTCAACATAAAACTAATTACAGGGTGTATGTCTCAACCTAACAAGGTATTTCATCACTAAAAGAAACTATTGTGTTTCACAAATAAAACACTCAGAATTTAAGAACATGCTTTGGGACCCTAATATCGGTCTTTCATATGGAGCCGACACAGGCACTTAGGTCAAAGTGACAGCTCTGGTTCCACCCTTTGTAACTGGAATGGAGTCTATTTGTACAATGACATCATGTGTATGGCCAAGCCTTTGGAACGTGTGGACTATGCTTTCAGATTGCACTGATTTCAGACTACATGCTGTGGGGAATGTCACCTTTCATGTGCCATTCTGGAAACAGACTGGGTGTGGGGATACATATTGTGCAATGTAATTGTGCCTTCCTCTCTGTCTGTCTGTTTGTATGAATGTGTGTTGAGTGGGAGTCTGTCTCTTCAGCTGCCCACCTCTCTCTGTAGTTTCCTCTTCTCTGCCTTTAGCTCGTCCTCAACCTTCTCCGAGTTGTCCGCAGCCGCCTTGTACCTCGACACCTGTCCCTCTAATCTACTGATCTGTGAGGGGAGAGAGAGAGTGTGAGGGCCACATACCGGTCACGTCAGAGCGGCCACAGACAGCAGAGCGATGGGGTGGGTGGAAGCGGCAAAGAGCTTCATCACTTACATTCTGTTCCATTGTGCCCATTTCCTGTTCTGCTTTCGACAGCTTGAACTTGTACTCGCTGATCTGTCTGTTGGCATCTCCTGCACACACACACACACACACGGACACACACACACAGTTGAGCTTCAACATGAAACTTAAGTAAATGATGATGCAGCCAGTGCAACTTACAAGATGTGAACTAGAAAAGCATGCTGTTAAATCCTGTGTGTGTGTGATAGAGACGTACTCTGAAACTCTATAAAGTGCAGGTCAGTGCCATTCTCCATCCTCTCTCCATCTGTGTACACACTTTCCATCTTAGAGTGCTTCTGTTTTTCCTCTTCCAACTGCATCTTCAACTTACGAATCTGAGAGAAAGAGAATCATCATACATGAAGTATCTGACAATCTTTCATTATCATGGTTACTCAAATCTTTTGAGGTCCAACTGATCACTAGTTGTTACACCTGTAGATTTCAGGAATATTTCATGGTGGACATCTGGCTGACAAATGGACGCGGTCATGGTTATGAGGCGCTCACCTGTGATAAGAGTTCATCCTTTTCATCCGCAAGTTTCCGTAACCTGACATCTGGAGAGGTTTACACACATGTGAGTCAGATTGTGGTCATTTAATTGGTTGCATACATGCTCCATTTACACTGTCTCACACACACGCACACACACACACACACACACACACACACACAAGTAGCCGTAATCACAAGCACTGTGAGAAGGTGGTCTATCCCAATCAACAAGAAACATTCCATATTGAAGCTGTTAACTGTTAAAATACAGTTAAGAGGAGCTGAACTGTTAAAATACAAGACAACTGAAAAGAGCAACTGAACTGAAATACTAGCCTATCTGTTCTATAATACAACAGGTCAGTAGTGTGTGCGTGTGTGTGTGTGTTTAACACTTTTCTTACCAAGGGGCCCTTCTCCAGCGGACTCCAGCACCTGCGCTGCCTCCTGTGTTACTACAGTGATGCCTGAGGCGGGCAGCTCGTGGTCTACATCCCCATTGGGTGTGCCTTCTGGGATGATGACCAGGCCGTGTTTCTGCAAGGGGCATGAGAAAGGCAACAATGAAATGGACCAGGTGCAGAGATCATGAGCATGCAATCTCTCATTTTACTTGCTTGAGCCTGTTTTATTCAAGACAATCATTTTCATCATCACAAACATACATTAGAGCCTAATGGATAACGATATTGTGCAGGAATGAAGTAAGGCACAATACTGATATTTTATAAATATGAATAGAAGGAACAGAAAAATATTAAACATAGCACAGGTAGGTAGTCTTTGATTTCCAGCATAACACGTCTTGCTCTAAGTAGCTGAGCATCTGGGCAGGCATGGTGCTTCTGGGGTGACCTACCTCTCCTGATTTGGACTTCCCCTTGAGGTCAGCCAGCTCATCTCTGAGCTCGTCCCTCTCAGTCCTAATGCAATCAAAGTACTCTTTCTGTCTCTCTAAGGCCTGGCCACACGCAGCACACACGCAGAGCCAAGAGACAGACAGAGAGAGAGAGGGAGAAAGAGAGAGAGAGAGAGAGAGAGAGGGAAGGGGATGGGCACAGATAGGGAAGAAGGAGAAGTTGGAAAGACAGAAATACACAAGATCACACAGAGTATGTACAGACAGACAGACAGGCAGGCAGGCACACACACAGAGTCACTCACTCACATGTCAAGTCAAAGTGGGAAACACATGCTCTTAGAGTCAACAAGAACAACAGCATGCAGAAGAGGCAACATGCTGGTGATTGAGGAAATAGGAGCAATGACTAGCAAAGACATATTTCCACTGCGCACCAACGACACACCTAGTTTTACCATCATACGCTGCCTGAAAAACCTACTGGACTTCAAAAAACATGCTATAAAAATCCTAAGTGCTCTCGACAAGCAGTGTCCCTGGAGGTCCCTACAGTATCAGGTTTGGTCAATTTAAAATAATGACCAAAATAAAATACTTCAGTGGTAGCCAAGAAGAACCACAATAATAATATGGATGAATTAGAGAACTAATTCAGAAGTAACTTGATTGAATAAGAAATGTCTACATTGCAGAATGTATAACTACAAGAAAACAGGATCACACATTGAAGTAATGACTAATAAACAACTTAACTTTCTATGAAATATACAACTACCATAACAAACATCAGTCCATTGTGTTCCAGTGTACACCAGTAGGGTGCAGCAGTGTGTCAAAAATGTCTGCCATCTCCACATCTCTCACAGGACTTTTCAGGTCCTGTAGACTAAAAATGCATGCCAAACCTGTTTACAGGCCAGTTTAAATTTATACTAAGATTAGGTGTATTCCAGTGTAAAACACACCGTTTAGATAATTACTTTTTCAGCATGAAAGTAGTTCAACTCAATTCACAGTTCATGAGTGCTGTGAGACATGCGTGTTATAAAATTACATTTTACATTCATTACCATGAGATGAGATGTCTCCAAACTCAAGCTAACATCTACAAGATCTCTCAGGCCATTACACACAATAGACTGCCATTAAGCACCTGTTCACGGATTGGCTAGAAAAAGTAAACTTGAACTAGGAAAAAAGACAGTTCTACAGGTCACAATACATTTTAGGTCTCTGTTTGTAATCTATGGAGTCACATTTTTACATTTACAATTAGTACACAAATAGCTTTAAATCAGCCACATGCAGCCTACATGCCTCACTATAGGGAGGCCCTTAAAAAAGTTTTTCATGGCTTATTGGCTTGACTACCAGACAGCTAGAGCAGGCTGAGTGTTTAACAACAGTCTATGGGTCTCAATGGCCTCTACAGGTTAACTCTACAACCTCCTACCCCAATTTTTTTGTCCTTCCAGTTAATGGTCTCCTGCAGATCAAACACCTCGCGGGTGAGTGTATCTAACTTTTGCTGAATTCGCTGGTTCTCCTACAGTGGCCGCGTAGGCAGGTGGGGCGAGATGGAGAGAGGGAGGCACCAGTATGCAGAGGAGCGTCATCAGAGAGGATGAACAGGTAGAAGAGACAATGAAGGAGTGATGAACGACAAGAGAAACAAAAGAACAAAGAGCCTGATGCTGAAAGGATGCTGATCGTTTAGAGACAGCAAAGAGGGATGGCAGAAAGACATGAGGTGCCATGTTGACAAAGAGAAAGAGAGAGAGGAGAGGAAAACACAGATAAAGGGAGAGTGTGTGTGTGGTGGACACATGTGGGTGTGTGTGTGTGTGTGTTGACAGAAGCTGTGATTGTTACTGCTGCTCAAGTTGTGCAGGAGCTTTTCCTTTCACTATTCCTTAGCAGGGAGAGAGTTGAGACTGGTCTCAGGCTGTATGTGTGTGTGCTGTTCTCACCTCTATGAGCTCGTCTCTCTGCCGCATGCCCTCCTTCAGCTCCTCCTGCTTGTGCTGCAGCACTGACACCATGTGCTTCTGTCTCTCCAACTCCTGAGACAGGGATGGAAAGAAAGAAAAGAGAGCGTGCAGAGAGAGAGAGAGAGAGAGAGAGAGAGCAAGAACATGAGAGAGAGGGATTGGGACACGGCAGCATGACTTTCCAGAGAAGTTATTGCATTTCTTCAGTCCTTCATGAAATGCGTAATATTTGCTGCAAAAGGCAGCTCAAATCTCCATCTTCTGTCTGACAGCCACTTTCCATTACGCTTCAGGGTAACATGAGAAGTGGGGCAAGTCCTGTGGGGGAACTTCCATCGGGCCACAAAATCAAAACCATCTCTCATGTGCAGTCCGTGTTCTAACAAGACAACCGAAAACAATGCGATTTTCTTCCCTGCCTCTTGGGGAAAAAAAACTATGTGAGGTTTTCCAGTGTTCCAGTGAAAAAAACACTGAACTCATCTGCTGTTACACAGAGAGTCAGCAGTGAGCGCAGGACTTCATGTGTTCCCTTCAATTTGAAACACCTGGGAGCACCAGAGAAAGGGGCGAGGAGTCAAATGGATCTTATTACAACTAAGGGCTGAAGGGAACTGAAGTGATGGGGGGTGGGGGTGGGGGGGAGGGGGGGGATTGCTGCTCTGAGATTCAAAGGATACAGAAGGATTTAGGGGATGACTGACAGGTTAAAGAGCGTTATTAAATACAAATGCCTGACCTGGAAATGCAACCCAGCTGTCACCCCCGTGACCTCTGTCCCATGTTTAGATAGGTTGCTGGAGCGGCATTTCTTTGCAAATTTGTGTATGCACAATGCAGTTCATAATTGTAACCAGCTCAATGAATGCATGAATGGAATGAATTATAGGAGGTGAATGTGTGTGTCTGTGTGTGTGTGAATACACAACTGGGTACCTTGGATTTGTCCTCCATCTCTCGTCTCATTTCTGACGTCTGCTCCTCCATCTCCTCTATGACATCCTTGAGTGTGTCCACCTGGTAGATCAGGTTGGCTTTGTCGTTGTCTAGCTGAGCATTGGACACCATAGCTTTCTTATACTTATCTTCCACCTCTGCTAAAGACTCCTACCAGAGAACCAAGGACACACACACAAAATCAACCACAGTTCAGTGGGGATATTCTAAACCTATGACCAGGATGCTCTGGCCAACCTTCTCCCAATACTGTCAAAGCTGAGACAGGAACTACTAAGGACACAGTGGGATCTGTGTTAGTACTTTATTAATTACAGATAGCCATTTTGAATGCATAAAGACTACCCTTCTGAAATCAGCTTCTCTCCTCACTACTGTTATTTACCAAGTAATTCTAAAAGCCATAGTTCAGTTAGCAGTTGCTTAGTTCAAGTTCAACAAAAACAGTAATTCCAACCAAAGCCCTGTTGTAGTAGCTTGCCAAGGAAAGAGAACGAGGTACACATAGGCCAAATAGCAAACCGGCAGCTAATGCTAACTGAATGGTACTGTGGGTAATGAAAGCGAAAATGAGCTTGATGCCATTCAGTTACGCAAGCTGTGTGTAGGCTATTTGGTCTGTGTTGTACAAAATTTTCTTCTCCTTCCTACTGACAGCTTTCAGCCAGCTTATACAGTAGGGCTGTGATTGGAATTACCACGAACTATCGCTTTAATGTAGCCTTTTAATGTAGTTTACTTCAATCTGGCCTTTCTTACTTAGCATTTAGAAAGGTTATTGTGTTTCCTCTTTACTCATGACAAAGTATAGATTACTAGGCTAATACAACTTTTACAACTACACAAATATTTGCTACTGGTAATAGCTCTACATTTACTACTATTACTACTACTACTACTAGTACTACAACTACAACTACTACAGCTATGAAGATATATAATGCAAAGTGCATTTCATCTCTAAAATAGAGAGAGGAAATCGGATAAGCTGGAAAAGCCGTGTGCCCACTTAATGTTTGTCCATCTCAAATAAAGCTCAACACAAATCCAGTTTGGGGTCATGCATCCAAACCCAATCCAACTGACGCAGTGCATTCAGCAGTAATGAATAAAAATCAGATTAGAGAATGGCTTAAGAGTCTTGAGATGGACACACTCCTGAGGAGAGAAAAAAGTCCCTTCTTTACTATTTCCTACTCAGATTACCTACAGGCTCACTTTTTATTATTGGTATTTATTATTTCTGCACAGGTGCCAGAGGGGCATCTGCTAAAAAAAGGGAAAGCCATGCCAACCAATAGTGAAGTGAGTTAGTTCAGACTTCCCCACTCCCACCCTGTTCCCCTCTCCCCACTCCATTTGAGCGGCCTCTCCTGTCTGAGAGAGGCTGAGGGGACAGAGGGGAAAGTTCAGAGGTCAGTGTGGAAAACAGGAAGTGAAGTTTCCTCCAGCCGAGGTCTACAGTTGAAGAATGTCCAGTCCTGCACACCAGCTGATAAAACTTACCTGTGTAAAAGGTCTGTGGTGAACCCACCCAAACATCAACACACACGCAGACATACTTTTCACGAGAGGCTCCACATGCAGTCTATGGTGACTGTGAACGTCATGCATTAACAGAAGAGGAAGGTGAGCCAGTGTTAGGAGTTAGGGGAGTAAGAGGTTAAATGAGAGAGAGAGACAGAGGAGTCATAGGTCACACAGAGAAGGAAGAGAAGGCATGCAGTGCACTCAGGCCCCTCTACCTTCAGCTCCTTAAGCCCCTGCATGTAGCGCCCCTCTACATCCTGAATCTGGTCCTTTAAATCATACAGATCCTGTGGAGCAAATGGGAGGAATGGGATGAGTGAATAACAGGGAGAGGTGGAGGGATGAAGAGGGATAGAGGAATAGCTAGATGGATAGCTAGATAGATCAAGAGAGAGAGTAGATAGATAGACAGAGAGAGTGGATAGATAGACAGAGAGAGAGAGAGAGAGAGAGAGAGAGGAGATCGAGCACTGTGAACTGTGGATGTGATGTCATCGCCGCACAACACTGGCACTTGCAAACACAGACAGATGGTTTGCATCACACCTTCCCAGCATTCTCTGACAAGTGGGTGCGTCAGTACAGTTCTATACAGGCATTCACATAGATACCTATTGCTTCACAAGTACATTTAGACATAGACATTCACAAGGACAGCTACTGCTACACACAGTGCATCTCAACAGGCAGCCATGGGGGAGGGGGTAATAAATGTTTATCCCAGGCATTCCAGACACCAACAGTAACAGCAGTAAGTTAGCGGCTCTGTGAACAGTATGCTCCCACTGTTGACCACAGACAGCACAAAAGTGTGTTTTGCGTCGCAGGAATGGAAGGGTGCACAGAGACGGCAAAAGACTCTCACCCGCAGCTCACTGAGAGAAGCATCAGGGTCGATGACAACACTGCCCGCGTCTCCACTCCCGCGTCTGGAGGATGTGCCACCCAGCGATGCCAGAGCAGCAGCAGACAACCCTGGGGTGGCACAACGCGACGATGGCTGCAGAGGATGGAGGAGGGAGAGAGAGAGAGAAAGAGAGAGAGCGCGCAGAGTTAAGGGCTTTGGGTCTGACACTGTTGGTCTCTGGTCTGTATGTGGCCTGAGAGAGGACTTCTGCACAGACTAGATAAAACGCAACCACAACAATGGACCAGTCTTTTGCTATGGTGCTTTAACCCCCTTAATTTTGTGGTCAGCTGCAGCCTTTGCATGTCCTTACACAATGACGATAACAAACAGGAACAACGGGCAAATCAACTACTTGTCATTAGAGTGAGCCTCTCATACAACAGATGCATAAAAAGATCTCAAATAAACTCTGCCTCTTTAGTTTCCCACAGATGGCCGCACCCCTTGTGTTTGGTAGCCTCCTATACTCACCCGGCTGTATTCTGAATACTGCTTGTCACATTTTTCATCCAGCTGGAACAGAGGAGAGAACAATAATTAGTCAAATCAGCCCGGCACTTTCTCTGACCCACAGTGGTTCGTTTTGGTCACCTGAGTCAGTGCACTGTTGAGGGAACAAGAGGACGTGGACCACTGCATGTTCATAGATCACTCAGCACAACTTTAGGAACCAAAAATTATATTATATTATATCTTTTTTCCCCCTCCAGCAGGCAGAGTGAAAGCCACCTTTCTCAAAAGAAAACCTGTGGTTTGTGACCCAGCAACGGTCACCAAAACAAACCATCTCTAAATAGTAACGCAAGCAAGCTGATGGTAAGCCACTGCCCTTTTTACAATATAAAAATACAAAATACAAAAAAAAGTATAAAAAAAAGAGAAACCTTGACCAATGTGCATGTGCTTCAAATGGAGTAGTTCAACATTTTCACCAACTATCAGATTAAACCTCTTCAGCTATTTTCAGCTTCCAACACTCTAGAGCTCTGGGTGTGTAGTGTGTGAGAGTGAAGCCAGGGCAGGGAATGCCTGTATCTATGTGGGTGTGTGTGTGCGCGATTGTATGTGTGTGTGTGTGTGAGGCCTGCGTGGCATATGGGACTGTGCTCTGCATGTGCTGGTTTGTGCATGTGTGAGTAGAAATGGAGTGTCTGTCTTTCTCCAATATCTGACAACAGGGTGCCTAGATAAGGGAGTGTCCACTGTTCAATCTGGTGGGCATATTCACTGAGGCTGTGCGTGTGTGTGATGAGTGTGGTATCTTGTCTGCCTTGGTCAGTGTGGGAGTACATAAAGGCCATATGTGCAGTCTCAGAACGGCCTGAGAGGAGACATGCATCCACTCCACTGCGTTCCAGAGCACAACTTACGGAGTCCAGGTCAGGAATACTCAGATCATCCAGGTCAGATACGATACTGCCACGGCGGTTAGAGCGGCTGAAATAGTCAGCAGCCGTCTCGCTAATATCAGAGAAGTCAGATGCCTACATCCAGGATGAAGTGATGAGAAGATAGAAACGAGAGAAAATGAAAGAGAGAGATTGCCAAAGGGAGTGGGGGGAGAAAGATATGAGAAACATGCAGACAATGGACATATTAAAACTAATAATAACAAAAGATAAGGATAGAGAGGAAAACCAAACCATTTAAACTCAAGAAAAACAACAGAGAACCAATTCTTCCCATGTTCATTAGAATATAACATGAACAGATGGTTCAAATCAAAAAAAGATATTGCAAACTACTCTACCAATGTTACTAGATGTAAAGACTAAACAAGAGTCAAGACTTAAGACTTCCAAGTCCATAAATATAATTTCAAACAGTGATATAAAAAGTCAAAGTGAATGTGAATGGCTAGAGGCTGATGGAAAAATCCCATCTCATCTTCTAGACAGGGCTGCCCAACCCCCTCCTCAGACCTCCTGCCTTCTCAGAACGCAACAAGCACTACACCCCAAATGGCTACTCTGGCCTCTTATCAGGACCTCATGGCTCTCCATCATCATCAGGCCCTAACCTGCCCAACAAGCTCTGGAGTCAATCAGTCCTGCTGCTGTTTGCTGTTGACTAAAGATCCTGAGGGGGAAGGCAGGGTGGCCACTTTGGCCCAGAGGGGGACAACCCTGAATGGCTCACCGTGCTACCCCTGCGTCCACGGTTGTAGCATTCCTGGGACACCGTGCTGCCGGAGTCATCGTCAGAGGAGGACTGGTAGAGTCATAGGCAGAGCTTCAGTTATTGTTATGCACTAGTTCACCGCCAAGCTACATGCACAGTCTCTATTAATAAGTAGACAACTATTCAAACTTACATCCACATGACAGACATCTCCATGCATAGGTTTATAAGCTCTCTCTCACACTTAACACACACACAAACACCACTGGTATATAAACAAACTGCACCCATTAAAACTTAATATCAACCCTATGTGGAGCTGCATGCCTTTTCGTAAGGTTAAATTGGCTTTAATCCAGTTACCTGCTTTGCTCCCTGCTGGGTTGCATTCAGACACTAAATATCCACGTCAGCTCAGTCATATATTCCATTTTACTGTATCTGCCTATTGATTGCTAATGGGATGCTGCAGTATTTCCAATCGATTGCCCAGACTAGATGACCTAGACTTTTTTTTTTTTTAAACTGCTGTTAGTTGTACTGGTGGGCTGTTAGTCTAAACACTTTATCCATAATTTAAGGCCATTCTGCATTCATTCCAAACAGTGGCTGAACCGGTTAGGGGTAAATGGCAGGGGATAGAGAGAAGGGTGAGGGCGCGAGGCATGCGGCTAGACAGGCCGGGGGCTCACCACAGGGCTGCTACGTGTGGAGCTAGCCCCCGAAGAGTACCAGCTGTATTCAGATGGCTGTGAGTGTGCAGAGGGGTGAGGAGTGGGGTTGGTGGGAGAGAGAGGGAGAGGGGTGTGGAAGTGGAATAGAAACAGCACTGACATAAGCACCACAAAGTCTCATACAGACGGAATGAGCTAAACCAACTGGAGGATGACTTCATAATAGGGTCACTATGGACACTGAGAACACTTACAGCTCTGCTGGAACTGTAGGAACCATAGAGACCGTCATCATAGATAGAGGCCTGGGGGGTGGAAGGGAGGAGGAAGTGTCTAGTTATGGCTAAAGGCAGAAGTAGAACAAAAAGACCAACTAGAGCTTCCCTACAGTAAGAAGCTTCTTTGGCTGAACGCATGCATTACAAAGCCAAGAATTCAGTATAAAGGGGAATGCCTATATTTCTTTACGAGTAGGCAGCAGGAATCATTTGACAGCTGGAATCATTTCCCGCTGACTGCCATTCACAATGTGCACTATTATCACATTACCATGATAAAAACACACAGATTACTGTTTGTCTAGGGCCACTAGACCTCTAGAAGAACAAACCCTCCAGTTGAACTTTTACGGGGCTGTAGGAGGGCTGCGTCAGCTGCATTTCTGTGGCCTAAAGGAACACTCGTGTGCAGGGTGCAACAGAGCAGCTTTGTGCCCTGGGCTAAAGGCTGCTGCGGTGCGCAGAGTGTGGTGTGGCTGCATGCAGACTTCATGCAGACTAACCAGGCTGTAACTTCGGGTCAGGCCACTGGTGCTGGGGGTGGTGGAGGGAGCCTGTGGTGGGAATCGGAGTGGGGAGGAGTTGAGTGATTTAGGCAAGTAGACTATGTGTGGAAATATGTGGTCGGGCAGTCCAAACAAAAGGTTACAGTTTCTAGAACTTGTTGTACTACAGCTAACTCTAGCTATATATGAACAAATACGACTTTAATTAAATTTTGACATGAAATAATAACATGCCAACTACATCAAAGAAGTATACACACAATAAAATATTTGTGAACACCTCATGACAAAGTCAGTCACCTAACACTGTGCGCTAACTAGCTACACTTATAAGACACCAGATAAAGCAATTGGCAGAAAGCCTAAGTGGCAACATCTCCTCTCTGGGAAACCTAGCTGGGTAGACTGACTAGAATGGCTTGGCTAGGATGAAAGGTCAGGATGGAGAGGGAGGACAGACCCGAGGCTGGTAGGTGGAGGAGGAGGATGTAGTGGAGGTGAAAGTAGGGGGAGCAGGTTTGGTGCTCTTTAGGCTTGTGTAGTTCCTTTGGTCGTGGTACAGTCCAGTCTAGAGGGAAATGGCATATGACACATCAACAGAGTGCAGGGAGAGATTTTCCACTGCTCATGGCTTACTACATTCATTCAATGAGTTGGGTTGAACATGTTCTCTTGTAATGAAAACAACTACTTTCGACAACAACATAAATGATAATGAACATAACATTGTGGGTTTTTATTTGTGAAGCAAAAATTTGAATTTCATCAGAATCTTAGCCTGGTCAAGCCTTAGATCTGCTAGGGAGGGCCTAAATAGAAACAGTTGCTGCATCAGTGTATGTCTACATCCAAAGCATTCCTGTGCAAGCCTTGCAAACAGCTTCCTCAAGAATTAATATATCCAGGCTGTATCTAGGTACAAATGTAACAGATTAACTGATCTGCATTACCAATGGGTGTTAGTTATATGATCGTGCAAATGTTTTAATTCATAGTGGTGGCAAGTAGACTGACCAGTAGGTCCTTCCTAGAGCCACTGGAAGTCTTCTTCAAGTTGTGCAAGTCGCTGTACACAGAGCTCTAATAGGAATAGGGGCAAAGGGATGAACTTCACTACATGCCTGCCCAGACTACATGCTAAACACACAGGGTATCTTTCAACATGCATTTCAGTCCGACAAAAACAACTGCCACACTTACACTGAGTGTATAAATGTCTAAAAATATCCAGCAAAACATGACTACAAACTGTGAACTGCTTCAAACATGGTTTGTTCTTCCTAGCATCCCCCATTACTGCCTAAATTGACCTAAAATCCCATACCAAAGTTAAATCTTTTAAATTGCACGCACGGTGCTCCACAAAGCAAATGGCACGTCAAAAACAAAAACAACCCAAAATGACACCAATTTCAAATCGTCTGGCATCTCTTGACCCTCCCTGAATCCTGACAGATCTCGACAGCCCTATCTGCTTACAAGCCATCAAGCATGCCTTACATCCTGAGGTCTGACTGTGTGTGTGTGAGCTGAATGTGAAGATCTCAGAGCCATCACTGCTATGTGAGCTCAGTGAGGTGCAATCAGTGCTCGTCGGCTTCCTAACAGCAGGCCGAGAGGGTACATACAGTGGAGCGGGAGCTCTTCAGAGCTGAGCTGCTGGAGAGGCCATCAGACTGCAGACAGAACAGCAATTATACATAAGAGGAGGGGAATGAATGAATGAATGAACACACATACACACACACACACACACCCACACCATAATTACAAACCGCTGTCTGGCCACAGAATGAAAACTCCATGCATAGCACACGGGGTGTAAGAGACACATGCGGTATGTATGTGGTAACCAAAATGAAACCACCAAACCAAGTGAATTATTGCTGGTCATTATTACTGATTTTTTTTTCTTTTCCACAATGACGTGATGATGCTTGACTACTGACACAAGGCAACACCATGAGTGAGTGACAGAGACAGATCATCACTTTGGATTCTAGTTGCCAGATTGAGGAGTGGGTAGGGGTGAGTGCACACATATCTGGTCAGTGTTTTCTCTCTGAATGCTTTTGCCTGTACAGTTGCTGAGAGGGAACACAAGTCAGGCTCTTTAGTCAGCTGTTTACATGGTGAGAGCGACTGGAGCTGGGTGTGTGTGTGTGTGTAGTGCAGCGTTCTTAGAGGGGTATGTGTATACTATACTTCAGACTGCCGTGACCCCGTTTCGAATGATTAATCTCTGGTTTATTTGCCAGAGAAACCCCTTCAAGGCTTCCACGGGCAGCCATTAGTCACTGTGATAAGCTGTGGGGGCCCGAGCAGACAGTTGAAATCACACTGTAAACTCCTATGAGCTGATGCCTCAAGCATAAGAACATCTGCTGTTGTTCCATGAACAATCAAATATGCAGATGATGTTAGATATGAATCAACCAAGATTTCTAGTGTTAGGTTACGCACAGGGTAACTAATCTTGCAAAGTTTTAGCTGCGATTAGGTGAATAACATACAAAGTCATTATGAATTTTACTCATAAATGTTATGCAAATGATTAAACCATTCATGTGCCAAACTTGATGTGAATTACACAAAAAAACAAAACAAAAACAGAAGTAGTCAACTCAAAGCCAAACAGCAATGCACGCCCCAGTAACCCACCACCAGATCCCTCCTGCGAGAGGTACTAGATCGACTCCGTTGGGAGCTCCCCAAGTCACGCAGCGAGGATGAGGTGGACTTCAAAAGCAGAAATAAAGCAGGTTTACAGACATAGTCATCCAAACTGTCCAATCATCTTCCCTTAGCCTCACATGCTAAAGTATCCTGACAGTTCTCCAGCACGTTACCAATATATTAGAGGCCCATTTACACTGCCAACGATAGCTGTAATGACAGCAGTAAAAACTGCGGCTATCACTCTAGTTAATGACAACAGCCAACAACGACATGAAAAACAATATGATTGTGGATGACTTTGAGAGTGCCTATGGCAGAAACACTGAAAGCCAATTTACAGAATTCTGGGCATCACACTGATGAACATTAGGAACATTCCTCAAACTTCCTAATTGTTTGCCAGTGTGGATGTTCATATTGTTATAGTTACAGTTGGCTTTATAATTATTGTTGATAGTGTAAACAAACCCTAAGAAAGATTTTTTCAAAAGTAGATCTACTTCAACAAACGGAGCACATGACAAGCTTCACACACAAAACTGTTGGCACCAAAACAACATAGTACACACCCTGTAGCTGGCACTGCTACGAACAGACATTGTATCATCATCTCGACCCTGATGAACAGAAACAGAGCATAAAAAAGGACAGAAAGATGGCAAAAAAGGATAAAGCAAAGAGAGACAGAGCTATAGACTAAGTAAGGGATAACATGCGAGGTGGTTATTATTGTGGAATAACTCCCGACAGTGATGGAAGCCCGACATGGAGTGGAAGGCACTTGAATCACTCAAAAGAGAGTTATTCCATGATAATGACTGCTTCGCAGAATATTATCCGGGTTATTACATGGCTACCCATTTAAGATATCAATAACATGACAACAAAGCATTGTTTACCATTGCTTTCATGGTAATTTTAATAATTAAAACAAATAACAGCAGTTATATCTGTTATACTTAGCAATGGTCCGTTATCATGAAATGTCAGACTGTAGAAGGTTGGAAAGTCCCTTTGACGTGAATGGAGCATCCTACAGCATTATAAAGAGCCGTGTAATAAAACTAGACAGGAGAGAGAGATGAGGCTGGTAGACAAGGCTGGAAAGCTGGACAGGGAGGGAGAGTGAATGGGGTGGGTGGGGGACGGAAGGTTGAGGTACAAACCCGCCGCGTGCCACTGGACCGATGTGACTGTCGGGCCTTCTCAGTGTCAGCCTGGATGGAGGGAAATGTGTGGGATGGAGGGAGAGAAAGAGAAAGAAAATGAAGAACCAGAGGCACAAATAGGAGAAGGAGACAAAGGAAAACAAGGAAAATTATCCCAGTCCAAAACATCCTTTCATTGATGACTGCTGATGGAAAATAAAACTATAAAAAGGGAGAGTGGAGACGCTTTACTGCTTTGAAAAGGTCACACTAAAATCCGCTGCTTTCATCCTTCGTTTTTATTTTACGATCAGCATTCCCTTATGAAAGGAAGTCAAGGGCAGGACAGTTCAGTGCTGGGGTATGAGGAGGAGACTCTCGAAGACCGTGAAACATGAAGCTGGGTGGCCGGTTCAACATCTGTTAGTGCTCCACCAATCCAACACATGCCACTCACTTGTGAGGAGGAAGAATAAGAGCAACAAATGGCCACCCAGCTGAAGCATATCAATTCGGCCGGACGCCTGCGCTGACTGCTTGCCAAGGGCTCTTCCTTTTTTCCCCTGCGACTACATGCAGTTGGGAGTGGGGACGTGGAAGCAGCACCATGAGGACACGCACGGTGGCATTTCCATCTTAAACCATTTATTCTACAAATTACAAAGAAACATTCAAGAAAGTGATACCAATCTAACGCTGAACCTACATGCCTCTTTGTTTAAAGTACACCACACTTTAAACCACACAAGGTTAGACCATGCAATGAAACGGCAATAAATCAAGACTTGGTTAGGTGCAAAGCTAAACTGTAACTTTGCATTCATCAGGAGTCAGTCATAACAGGCACTAGTTTCAGTTTTGCCCATGTCTAAGCCACTATCAAGCTCACACCTTGGAGGTCTGCCATCAATCTAAACAAACAGATGTCAGATAAGACCAGTTCTTTCAAACCAAGTGCAATAAACAAGGCTAACATCATAAAAGATTAAGGAACTTTCCAGATATGACTGTGGCTCAAGCCTCACACTCAAAAACACACTGGTTTTAATTAATGCAGTCGACAGGCTCACTCCATGCGCTCTGTCCTACCATCCACTGGTGGATCTGCCCCCATTTCCTGTTGGAGGATGAGTGGTGGTGATGGTGGGAGAGCTGAGCGAGCAGAGCAGAGGAGAGGAGAAGAGAGGACCGTGATCCGGATGGGAGAGGGAACAAACATAAACACAAACTCACTGTTTATTCACAGCAAAGTGGTTCCATCACCACACACACACACACACACACACACACACACACACACACACACACACACACACACCTTGAGATTTAAAGTTCTGTCATGTGATTATTTGCCAAAACCAACATCAGCTCCTGCAGAAAGGAAATGTTTGTTGAGAATGCATCCCAGATGCTTAGTGTGCACAGGTATTTCATTTACATTTACATTTATACATTTAGCAGATGCTTTTATCCAAAGCGACTTACATTTTGTCAACTATTAATTGTTCAGGGCCAGTCTCCCCTAGAACCCACAGCTTTTCAGGCTACTTGCACGCTAGCCAGGTTCCTTAACCACTACGCTACCACCGCCCTTCAAACTCCACTGCAACAGATGGTGAAAGAATTTTTCATCAACATTTGCTGATGCTTCTTGAGTTGTCTGTCATCATCATACCTTAAAATTGTGATCTATCACAGTATTGCTATATGGAAGATCACAGTATTACTATTACTGTCTGATATATAATAGTAATACTGATATGTTTTCAATAATGTTGTAGAGCAATGTTCCAGAGAATTGCTGTTTTCAATAATGTTGTAGAGCAATGTTCCAGAGAATTGCTGTTGTTGCACATTCTCTTTGATACTGAGCCACAATATTTTTTCTGGAGAATTGTAATCATCAGTGGGCAAATTTTCACCATCCAATCAAAACACGTGAAACCAGTTATGTGGTTGCCCAGGAACACACACAAAAAAAGGTTGCCCAATGCATCATCATCTTTAGGCTCCCTCTTATTAATGCTGATTAAGCTACACACATGACTTAATCCTTTCCAAAACAACGGTGTAGGACCAGTCAAGGGCAGCAACGTTCTGCAACGTGTTTCCTAAACATTTAGGACATTTCCTGCCCTAAGTCATTAAGACCTTCAAGACTGTTGACAACAATGTTACACAGGCCTACAATACAAGACAAAACACTAGTACATCAGACTTTATTTAAAAAGGTATTCTCACTCCTGCTGTGTCACACAGACCATTTAAGAGTGGATGATCACATCGGACGGCCTAACCAGCGAGCTACACGATGACTTTCTAAATAAGGTGGCACATAGCAGAGTTGAGGAACGGTGCCAGAGTGAGTCAGCCTGACTTCAGCAGTATTCACGATTTCCACATCAACACCTTCCCCTGAAGACCACAGGAGCACTCAGCACTTAAGACATGCTCTCTCTCACATCGGTCGCTGGCTGCCGTAAGACTGGGAGTTTGTTTTGCATTACCGAGAGCTGGACAGACCACCTTTCTGGGATGTGTGCTTCAGTCTGCTTCAGTGATCTTTAAACATGCAGAGGGATCCACAAAATGTGAATAGGAAAGAGGTTGACACCTGTTTCCCACTTTCCAAGCCCAAGTATGAAACTATATAGGACATCATCATACAGCCATTTGAGTTAGAGCATTACAGCATATTAATGCAACTACTGGTAGCTGTAAATCTGAGGCTGACTCTCTAATTAGGGTCACCTCAGTTATGATGGCTGTCTTGGGCTGTGATCATAATTCAATTATTTGGCTGTATTAATAGTAATGTTGATTTAGCAGGGACAGGCTAATCAAGTCTATGGCTGAATAACTGTGCCCTGCTTTTTACTGAAGATGAATGATAGTGAGGAGCTGGGATGGTGGTAGTACCTCTTTTTGTTGACGTTCCAGCTCCCGCATTCGGATGTCACGTGCCTCTGCCCGGGCGGCTCTTTTGGCAGCGAGCCTGGCCTCTGCCTGTGGAACAAAATAGAGCAAAACCCTCATCAGTTTGTCTTATTGATGTAACAACACCCCCTTTTTTAAATTAATAATTTTAAAATCATCTTTTAAAAGGTGCGACATATGGTATTTTTCAGCAAAACTTCCAAAACATGTCTTAGAAAAAGCAACAGAAAGTGAGGAAACAACCGTATTGACATAGTGACAAAACCCCCTGAGCACTGTCTTGAAATTAGCATGCGGTGTAACTAAAACTGGCAGGGTTCTCGTCTAAACCACGTATGGCCGCTGTCTTCAATGCAGTGCTAGTGAACACAAAGCTGTGCTCAAGATTACTTGAAACCAAAAGTACTCCATAAAAACACATTTGCAGCTCCACTCATGTACATAGGTAGAGAATGTGTCCTGTCCTACATGGCGAAAAATACATCTGCTCATTTTTTACTGAGATGAAATACCAGCAAACTTTAATGTTCATATCTCCTATGGGGATGGCATTAACTGACCTTTACCCAACAGCAGAATAGCACAAGTTAAGCCAAACTGCTTCAAGTAATCCCGACACTTTTGGTCCTGCAGACATAGCAACACATCCAGACACCAGCATTCTTTGTCAACAGGAAGTAACATGTATTTTTTTCACAAGCTTTGTGTGAGGAATAATATGGACACCTTTCAGTTTCAGACTGAGCCAAACACCTGCTTTTGGTTAGCTCCTCATACACAGATAAGATAACAGTGTGGCTAATTAGCAGTTGTTATTTGGTCATTATGAAGAGAGAAAACAGTAAGATCACACACATATGTGAACACTAAATGAAAGCACACGTTTGGCTTGTTCACATTAACCAAGGAAAGAGAAGAGGTCTGACCTACGCCATGATACTCTAACTCTTTGAAAAGGATCTGTGCTGCCCATAGCCTCTTAGTCAAAGCATTGCCCCGGTTGTAACTTTTCATCAAATGAGGACAGCATAGAAGAATATTTGCTTTTTAAACTTTGATCCAATGTGAGTTACGGTGTGTACTAGGCAATATGTTGCCTCAAATGTTGTGACAGCTAATTCTGATGTGGTGACTTGTGCTGTACATAAGACTACTGCAAGTGACTAACAGGATTCGGACTGCAGATAGTTAATGCAACACCATGAGCGCAATATAAAACACATTCTGAGTGTCTGGACAAGTCAGACATAAAAAAAAAATTATAATAAAAATAAATAAATAAATAAAAACACACCTGTCCACTCATAAATACTCTTGGAGGACATGAACCTTAAATCTACTCATCTGCCCCTGACCACCAGGAGGCCAGGGATGCCAGATTGCGCTCACTCTCCCGACACACCCAAGCCAACTGGGATCAAAATCCACTGCCATATCTGGGTCAATTGGTTTCAGCTCCCCACGTGGCTTCTCCTCTCAGAACAACAGAAGACTGTAGTGCAGTCCATAAAAGAAAAAAAGAAAAGAGGGGGAAAATGAAGAAAATCCAAGCCCTACAGGAGGTTAAGTCTGAACACACAGCAGAGAGCGAGTTTAAGGCCAGATCTCTGCTGTGGGCGTGCAGGGTGCTTTCAGGGGCACTACACACAGCAAGGGTGGCGATCCGTTTGGGTGATAAGGTCACCATGTGCTCTTGTGCTGCTATGTTGGGCACAGCTCTGCACAAACCCCCAGTTCCCAATAATCAGTTCCATGATGAGCCGTAGGATGCTGTTAAACTTCAAACATTAACCGTCTGTTTTTTTTTGTAGTCACATATGGGCCTGCTGTTTGTCATGGACCGCATTCAACTGTTTCTCTTTCGTTTCATAAAGTTGATTCAAAGAAGGCCTATGTTCTAGCCTAATATGTTTAGTCAAACAATGCTTGAATGCTGCTGTAAATAGATGCTATTGGATGCTATAAATAGACCACATTTTGAGGACAACTAGATGCTATTACAAAAATTCCCAGACTTTGTCCACAAAAATGTCAAATTCCCTGTTTTTCCATTTCTGGAAGAGGCTGTATTGTAATTCCATGATTTCCCTGAAATTCCCTGACCCGTGGGAACCCTGCTTTTATTTCTTTCAGAGCAAAACTGTATTAAGTCAGCTCCTAACAACACCTCACTGACAACTGTAACACAGAATATTCTAATCCAACTTCTTCCAGAGTTCACTGTCAGTAATACACATTGCATCAACACCATCATTACTAGTTTATACAAAAGGGAGAAAGTGGTGGCCTGTTTTCTATTAATAGTTCTCCCTGAGAGGTTTGAGCTTTGTGTTTGAGCTGAGCTAAGATGCGAGAGCTGCTGGTCTTGTGCCATACACATCATGAGTCACTTCAGCCACAGAGGCTGATCACAGCCACAGAGCCTCAGCGATCAACTGTACACACACACACACACACACACACACACACACACACACACACACACACACACACACACACACACACACACACACACACACACACACACACACACACACACACACACACACACACACACACACACGGCCAGGAGTCCTACAGGTCCTCAAAATCAGTGTAGGGGAGGGTCCCCATGACATAGGGACCCTCGCACGAGCGAGTGATAAGAGTGAATACCCCCATCTAAACAGGAAGTTTAATTAATTTAATTAATGAGAAAGAGTTTCTCTGGAGGTAAGCATGACACAGGGCAGTGTGAGGCAGCATAGCTTTGTGGAAGGATATGGGGTCTGATAGCAAGACCAGTAGCAGGACTATATTTGCTTGATGCCTCAGCAGCAAAGGCTAAATTCAGCCTGACCCACCTCCCCTCCCTGGCAACGAGGCAAACGCCTCCCCTCCCCTCCCCAACAAGTGCACTCTTACTGCTGTCCTGCCAGCTATGGTGGCCTGTGGAGGCCATAAAGTATTGAGGACAGCTCACCTCATTGAAGTCGCCCATAAAGACACACAGTCAAAGCCAGACCTTTTACAAATGGCCACTTAATGGGATTAGTGAGACATAAAACACAATAGCCTTGGATGAGACCATGGGGAGGGGGAAACATTTTGCCAGCGCACACCAAGAGTCCTGCAAATAACTCTTCATACGCAGCTGTGCTGTGCTCTGTTGAGGCTGCTATTTCTTTTGCTGGCCGCAAAAACAGTGCAGTGTGACTGTGATAATGAGGCAAAACTCCAGCTGTATTTAAGGTTAGTTTAAGTTGACCAGAGACCACATTCCCTTCTAGTCAGTGTTGGCATGCATTAAGATATACCTGGACAAGGTCACTGACAGCGGAGGCACTGTCTGTAAGTCATGGGATATAGCTCAAAGATGTTTACAAATCAAATGTAAAACAGACATCACATCAATGAGCAATGAATACAGCATGTTAATTCATGGAAAATCCCTCATACTGGCCTACAGGACCCTTATGGGATCTACACCTCTGGGTAAGACCTAGCTGAATGGCCTCCCTCACCCACCGTGGCACTCTGATTAGTGTTTGCTGTGTAGTGCTGGCCATTCCTCATCGGTGGAATGATTCAGGTCTACCTAATAGGGAGGTGTTACTGAAGCGTTATGTTTGTGTCACGTGTTGCACACTGCGTACATTCTTGAAAAAACAAGAAAAATAGACCTGTTGTCTGAATCAATTTTGATGCAATGTGGACACAATGTGAATGCAACACACCTGGTGTGTTTAGCCATCAGTAGTTTTGTTTTGTTTTTTCCAATCTAAATGTTTAGACTTAGCCCACCTGTTTACTTTACATCTAATGAAGATCTTTTTTGAACCATTAGTCTTTCCCAATCAACCACCACAGACACAAGACAGTTTAAGTATTACACACACATACCTTAGGCCTATTAGCCTAAGTGCTGGCAACATTCATTCATCTTCTTATATTAACCTTGATGTTAATTACAGCCCTACAGCATGTATCTACATTTAAACCACTAAACTGCTGGTGACAATAGTGTGAGGGGTGGGGTCTGCACTCACTAGCATGACTAAAGCAGTACTAGTACCTCTTCTCAGTCTTCCAGTTTCTGCATTTCTCTAAGGATACTGAGCGTGGCTAGAGAAGTGTTCGAGGAAGTGAGACTTTCGACAGAGAGGGGTTCGCTTTTTTTTCCCAATTGTGAAACAAAGATTTCTCATTTCTCAAGCGTGACTAAAATGGGACAGTGTGTGCACGTTTCTGGAGCGGTGCATTTTATGAGTGTTGGCTCATTCAGGTTTGTGTGCGATTGAGTGAATACATCTGTGCAAGTTAATATTCAGGGGTACTGTAAAAGTGTGTCAGCCCAATGTGTGTCAATTTAAGTATGCACACGTGCATGTGTGTCTGTATTTGTGTCTGTTTTTGTGTGTGCACTCGTGTGTGTCCATGCACTTAAGAGAGTGTGAAGCCTGGCCTCTGTACGGCACACCTGTTCCTCTGTCTGACAGGGGAGACTGACCTGGGAGGCAGAGTGGCGCAGCTGAGCTCTGGGTCTCTATCTATAGCCCATCCTCTCCCTAGACACACACACACACACACACACACACACACACACACACACACACACACACACACACACACACACACACACACACACACACACACACACACACATCCATCCCCCCACCAGCTCCCATCAGCCTTCACCAGAGCCCAGTTCTCATCAGGAGTGGAACGGGGTTGTAATCTGAGCACGGCTACGATGAGCACCATCTTCTCACACTCCCTCTCTCTCTCTCTCACACACACACACACACAATTTCTACATGTATCCCATCACCAACACAGACTGAATCCCCTTGACTTTCATTTTTCTCTGTACACATAGCTGATAGCATTTCAACCTTATTTAGTCTTTTAACGACTAATGTGATGTTCTACAGTAAAGTGTACTTCAGATAGTCAAGCAACACTTTAGACTCCGAACCATAGGATGAGGAAATCGCACACATACTAGGCCAAGTGGACTAGCCAAGCTATGAGCACACCGACAACACAACGCAGACACTCCCATTTTGAGGCTTATTCAATGACCTGATACAACATGCAGCACATAAATACACCTCAGTGCAGAACAGAGAAACAAGATTACATTAACACAATGTCAAACGCTAGTTCTAATTCTAGTTTACCCCCCCCTAGTCAAGGGCTTGTTCATTCTTTGTGTCTATGGCCTTATCTTTACAGCTCTTTGAACTTCAGGAAGTATAATAATAAGAGAAACAAGTCAGTGACTCAAGGCCCAGACACTCACACTGTCTCTTATCTTAAGAGGGTAAAATGTAAATTGTAGCCATAGCGACAACTTATTATGCAAAAACATTCTTGTCCTAGAGTAGCCTACAGTAGAGCACTGTGCAGAGCCAACTCTATTGGACAGCCCTGTGCTGCCTACACATGGGTGGAGAGCCAGACAGGCTGAGAGGTTCCTACTTTGGTCCTCTGCACTGAGCCTGGCTTTTAGCAGAGACCCTTCCCATTGCCTTTCTCAACAGCTGCAAGAACATAGTGGCAACATGCCTCTTCCTTTCAGACATCTCGATGACTTATTGTGCCAAACATAAACATGCCCCCCTCCCAGCATTTGTGTTTGAAACAATGCTTGGCATGTTAAATGTGTCCAGAACTGAACACCTGAAAATTTGAATAAATTGCAGGACTGATATTCACTCATACAAGTACATAGAGACCTAATATACCTTGAGCTGAAGCTGCGATCACTCAACTCAACTATGAGACATCATCATCATCATCATCATCATCAGTAACGCTGACAAACTGTGTCTGTGTAGTTGGTAGAAATCAGCCGTCTGGTTTATATACAACCCTGTTTACCCTATTGATTGCATCAGTATTGGCTCATGGTGTATCCTATCCCTGTGATCAGGTGCAATTTGACCTGGACAGCTAATTAAATGGTACAGCATCCACAAGTAAACACAAAAACAGTGACACACTAATCTGCACATGACTGGCCATGGACAGAGGTTCCTTTTTCTGAACATAAGGTTGCCACTGAGTCTTATGCTAAGTTTCAGTAAGAACTGAGAAGTCAATTGAACAGCTATGCGCTACCCAAAAGGTGGGTTGAAACAGAATTCAATCAGTGGCCATTAAAAAAATACTGCCAGTGTAGGCTACTTATGAAGAACTGTACCCAATGGCCCTGAAATCAAACCATGCAGGTCCATGCAAGACTACAGGTTACATAAAACACCTGAATGTTGACCTGCAGCCAGGGCGAGTCCCGTAAACAATGGCAAAGATGAACAGAAAGTTATTCCTTGAACTGGATTTGGGCCAAATTATGTGCAACATGTTTAATACTATATAGAGTACATGTCAAAATAATAATGCTAGTATACTGAATCTGTCCATTTGCAGAATGTCAGTTCTTCCACAGTGCATGCACACGTGCAGTTTACTGACTGTTTGTTATTATCTTTTATCACCAAAACACCATGATTACACCATGATGATCTTCACTAAGGCTGGATGCAAGCTTCCATGTTAGCACAGCATGATTTTGGATGGGGGTGAGAATCTGCATGGTTTCATTTTTGGATCACAATAAGAACAGTGAGAGTTTCTTATGTGGCAAAGGTCATGTCTCTGGGAAATGTTATTTTTTCTCTCTCTAATATTGACATTGTTAATGTACTTTGCCAGGAATCTAATAGCCTAATGTTGCAAACATTTTGACATCATGCTGATACAGTGCAAATATTTTCACACTTAAAAAAAAAAACAACAAAACAAAAACAAAAAAAAAAACTCCTCTCTCTGTTATGGTTAGTGCAATAAAACACCAGCTTAAAGTTTGTAATACACACCAAAACAAAGTCATAAATCTATCCTGGTTCAGCTGCTATTATGCATCACTTCCAGCATTTCACTGGCTGAATTCGGCCATGAGGGCTCATTTTGATGGCTGTATCTATGGGAAACAGCATTCTCCAGTTTCCTCAACAGAGTCCGCTTATGTTACACAGCAATGACTGTGCTGCACACCCTGATGTGTGCACAACAATCCAGCCATTCACCCCCCTTGGATGGATTTGTTCAACACCACCCTCTCAGAGGGAGACCTCTTGTTAGTGCAACAATTTTCATGAGAATAAATACATTAAATGCAGCAGGCACGCACCGTTGCGGAGGCCAACTGCCAAGTAAGCCTAAGTGTATTACAATAAACTCACTCTATATCATCATCATCCTGTGTGACTTAGAGTCTGTGTGTGTGCAGCCTGTGTGTATACAGACCGACTTGCTGGGCGCTCAGGTATGTCTTCACATTTCACTCTGCAGCCTGCCTGTTGAGACATGCACTGCACTGAGTCCAGGTGAGGTGGAAATCTACTGCCTCCATTATGTACCAGCCAATCCTGGACATACTGTACTTAAAACAAGCACAGAGACACTTACTTAATGTAGGCTTAATGTAGGCCTAAATAAATACTACTAAAAGACCACAAATGGTGCAGTGCTATTAAGACTCACTAACCAAATAATTCCAATGGTAAGTCCTGACCAATAAATAAATAGATAATAATATGCCATGCTTACACCAGTTTGCCAGATTGAAACTGTGGCATTGGTAGATGGGTTTCCTATGTGCCTGCCAATGCTGAGCTGCAGGAGCCTCAGAGACAAGAGACATGTCACTACTAGCTCAGCCTCCTCTAACTGCTGCTCTGTCTCCAACATAGGCTGAGCCAGCCAAGAGCACTGTCTGCAATACAGATCATTCTGGACCAGTGGAACTGGCTTGGTTGCATAACACACATGGTAACTAAACAGTGTTGTGTGCAAACATGTGTTGCTATATGCCCCACAGGGGTGTTTTGTGACAAAAATCACACAAACATGTTCTCCATGAAGCATGTTTAAGTATGTTGTTGCATTAAAATTCCTCACAAAATAAGGAAATCACTTCCTTTCCAACCTGTATTCAACCGCCTTATGCCTAAAGCAAAAAAACCCTGTTTATTTTGGCCAAAATTCTTTAAAATCTTTTATATTATTATGTTATTTATATTACTTGTACGTTTTTGGGCTTTTCAACTGAGGTTTCAAAAAAAAAAAAAACAGCATGGCAAGTTAATTACACGTGCATGATTCTCTTTTGAGACACAACAGGGACAACAGTTGTTTTCTTACAAATGTTTTGGGGCAGGATTTCCTCAATGCCATCGGACATGAAACCAAAGCAGATGAGAATAAGAAGGCTCTTGGCCAAATCCAGCCTACCCTTGCATTGGCCATATTACTGAAAGGATCCATGCAACACCCTCTCTTTCTCAAACACCATATTCAATCCCAATCACCCATGCTATAGCTGGTTATGCCTACTAGCAAAGTTGACAAAACTAGCCTCATAACCTTTGCTAATTATATCAGACACAAAACTAGATTAAACACCATTGAGATGAGCGTCATTACTGAGACCCAGTTTTGCTCTATGTGACCTCAGATTGGCTTCAAATAATCTGGGACACAACATCTGGAGATTACAGCTCTATGCATGCACGTAGAGGCACCATGTGTAATACATTTGCTTATGACATTCTATTTAAAAAATAGACTATTTTGAAACCAACATGCAGTATCACCCAATAAATACATGGTTTTTCAGCCTACTAATAGAGGTGTGTGTAAGGGGTGGGGATGAAGAGAGATCACCACTGTAAGTGAGCAAGAGAAACACAATAGAGAGGGACATTAACATACCTCTCGGGCTATGCTACTTAATGCCTCATCCTCAGCTGAGAAGCGGTCCTTGATGGGGGCTCGTTTCCGTCCTGGTGTCCCCATGTCCTCACCGGCCCCACCAGCAACTCTGCAGTGTTCTCAGGAGAAAGAATGGTCTATGTTTGCAGTGCTAAACCTCCTGGAGAGGACAGTATGGTAGACAAAACAGAACAAAGTCTTTGAAAAGGATAACCTAATTTATGCAGTCATATAAAATATTGTGCTTGATGAACAAGACAATGGTGGTTAATTTTTTTATTCATCCACAACTATTTCCATGTGTTATGACAGACACACAGAAGGTTGATGCTATCTAGACATCCTCTACAGTGCTGGCACACAATGCTGCCTGGCTGACTAACCCCACTGCCCTGGCAGAAAAGTAGACTTTGGCCAGCAGCACAATGGCACATCTACAAAGATTAAGCAGTTCAGTAAAGCATACAACCCAAGATAAGCAAAACAATTTTGAGTTCATTGCAGGGCTGGCTGCTGATGGAGGTAATACTTTAACACATAAAAAGAAATGGTCCTCCAGATTGCCCAGTTGTTAAGATATATTTTAAAGAACCTGATAACAGCCCTACATCCAGTCATCAAGACAAAAGGGGGAAAAATAAATAGCACACTGTCTTAGTCATGGCTGTCTGGGATGTATGTGTGCACAGGATAAGCAGTGCAGGCTCTGAACTGCTGATTAATGCCAAGGGCTTGTCACCAAAGCTTGGCACTATGTGACAAACCGGAAAAATATTACAGGCATGGAACACAGCGCAACCAACCCATTTCACACCAGAAAGGGCATGTGTGTGACTGGTCTGGCTTTTTCAAAGGATTTAAAAAGTAGACACAAAGTAGATTTATCAGAATAACTGTAAAGGCAGGAAGCTCTCTGTGTAAAACATCATAGTTTCATTCATGAGCATTTGAAGTAAAAGCACGAGGAATTCATTACATATTCTACAAATTTTAAGTCATTTTATGTGTAATCTGTCTTAAAGCCACCAACATTAGCCATATTCTTTTAGGGTTAAGCTTAACCTAAATCTTACATCGTAAATCATGAATTAGCCCTAGCTTGGATGAGCAGACTGGGTCAATAATGTACCTGCCTATGGCAATGTAACCATACTGAATAATTGATTATGCACAACTGAACAGTGCTGCAGTCAATGTATTACTTCCTTCAAGCACAAATTTGCAACTTTTAGTTGTCGTTATCGTCTATCAATTGCTAACGCTATATCTTCAAACGTGATCTAGGGTTAACACCAATGTTACCTCTCCCACTTTAATGGACAAGCGTTCATCAACAAACCATGCCAGGTAAAAATATTTTGCCAACACCGACTGAATAAAGTCGTCAAAGCCGACAAAGTCGTCAGGCTGTTCATGGACACCTAAAACGGAGAGCGAAGTATTCGCTATCCTGGTGCAACGTAATGGCTTGCTAAATATAGTTACCTTACCGATAGAGTTAACAATCCTACTGGCCTCTCAGCTACCACAGAAAACTTTTCCTAACTTGTCTTCCATATATTTACGGTCAACTCTAGACAGTTGCTCAATGAAACACCGAATAAAACGATTCACAATTAAGCGTGCTGATGTTCGCCTAAAGCAGAGGTTATCACAATGCCAGCTAGTCAAACAGCTAGCCAGCTAAGGTCCATGGAATAATTGCCCATCCACCAAGCCAGCTAGCTGGTTAGCCACCCTTGTAACCAACTAACGTTATCTGCCTTATGGATAGCTAACGTCACCTGGCTAACTATCATCTGTAATTATTCAAGCTGCACTGAATTTCATGACAGTTATGTATATAATTCTTACCTTTTGTTAGTATTCAACCAACATGGGGGACAAGTAGCTTGTGTCCCCTTTACCGGTGTGACCGCGATTTAAAACAGACCAGCCCTTTTGAACAACTAAGCTAGCCGGCTAGCTAGCCACTTGCTAGCTAACCCCAGTTCTCCGCGAGTTGTGACAGCGCTAACTGACACTGCCCGTCACGTCACACTTCCCAAAGAAATGAGTTCCTTCGTTTTCTTTCCCGCGTAATTTATGTCCAGGGCTTTCACTCTCCAGCGTGTTTTGACTCTGATACACACCGAAACTACTAAATTAGGTCTTGTTGGTAAAATATGCCCTTTCTAAAATCCTGGTCAACGTTGTCCTCTTTCCCCTCACCACCACAGTCCACCGATCCTTGGAGATGTCAGTGGGTGACGCTACACTTTCCCCGGATGTAAGTGAAGCCAGGGTGGAGGCATAGGCGTTATTTTCCACCAGCAACTGGCAACCCCCAATGATCCACACTCTTATGCGCTCATGACTTTTATTAGGACTGCCAGCAAACGAAGCGCCCCCAAACGTTGGGACTGTTTAAAATTGAAACTGTCATTTGGCTGCATCCCTGTTGCGCTCACTGGAAATGAGAAAATATGTTGCTTCAACGTCTTTTGTTCTAAAAGGCTGGCCATCACCTGGGCGTTTAACATTTTGACAACATATTTGACTTTCATGGTAGCCGCCGTTTTTTTTGTTTTTTCGTGTAAAGGCTATCCTAAGTTTTCAGAAAACCGCGTCCCTAATAACAGTTTCCAACAAGAGCACAGTGTTGTAACTTAAACAGTTTGCCCTGGGACGTGGCATTCATTTTAGATAAACTTCTTCAAAATGTAACTCACAATAAATTTAGAAAATTTCTTGTAAGCAAGCAAATGGCAGAAAGTGGGATACGCATCTGTGGTAGAACGACGCGAAATTCTTAAGAAAAGGTAGCCCTCTGTTGCTGAAAGGAGGTATTGCTGAAGTCTGCAGCTTTTCTCAATGTCGCCTCGCCCTGCCAATTCAAAACACCCGGACACCTGCAAATACACGGTATACCGATAGATAAAATATTCTATTGGGACACCTGCCATTAGACCCAAAGAAAATTCTTTGGCAGCAGATTCTAACTCATTGTATTAATAAGCAATTGAAACAGTTGGGCTCAGGTTACTGAAGGAAATACGTTTTGGACATTTTTTGGAAATATATTAATGGAAAGCTACTCACTAACACGAGTTTGCAAATGAACATGCTTCTATGCTAGGTTGACCAGGCGACCCAGATTTTCAGGGACAGTCCCCGATTTCTGTCCCCGGTAAAATATAAGAAGATCCACTTTGTCGCCGATTTTGAAGTTAAAACGGTAGTTCTTTTATTGATTTTGACTGTAGAAATTAGAGCGTCCCTGGGAATTCTGGGAAATGTCCTCAATTTTCATGTCAAAAGTCAGGTCACCTTATCCTAAACCTGATGACTGTCCTGTCGCTAGGGGGTTGCGGTCATTGTTCATGACTGCCAGAAATCAGTGAACAATGGGATGGCACCTGTCCACCTCTTCTAATGTAACACCCTGTCTCCTGATATCTCCTCCAGGTTCTTGACACTGTCGCGAGACAGCAGATAATGTCATGGCACATATGAATCCATATGTGTGATACAAATATAGATGTCCCATCCTGGAGGAGCTGGACCACATATGCAACCCGAATGGGCTGCAAATACCATGTCATGCTACCTGCAAAGCATAAAACTAGGGGAGGTTAAGGAGAGACAGTGGCTACCACCTGCCAAACCATTCCTTGCCTTTGCCTTTCTCCAGTGCTGATGCAAGCAGGTGAAATATTACTACTATTATTATTATTATTATTATTATTATTATTATTATTATTATAAGATTATTCGCGATTTAAGATCATCTGAGAAAAGTTTGGGTTTGACCATTGACAAATTGTTCTACATTTGGCAGGTCTACAGTCGTGTTTATAATAGACCCGGCTGTGGTATCTCGTCTTTTCCCCCTCTTGAGTGCTCGTAAGTGGATCTATTAGTGCACTAGCTATGTGCATAGGAAGTGTCTGAAGACGTTATAGTATTGTTATAGGACATCGGTGTGTTTCTGATGCACACTATCGTGGAGATCAAAGGTATACGGTCTGGATATAGATGTGGATATTGCGGAGTTTCTCATGGAAAAGTTTCTTATGGTGAGTATACCTGTGAGTTACAGGCGAGCAAGTTTTCTTTAAGGTATGCAAGGCTCATAGACAGTTAAAGAAAGCAAGGGTAGCCTACTAGCCTACAGCAATCATGGCTCTTTTGGACACCGACCTCGAAGTTTCAGAATTTTTGCAGGTAAATGCTATAGAATGCCATGTCCTTAAAATATTTAGAACATTCTCAAGCGACATCGTGTCCATGCACTTGTCAAGCGAACTCGAATATGGAGGGCACTAAATGGTTTCGGAAATCAGCCCATTTTGCCTGACCGTTTACTAAGTCACCAGTCAAACTGTAGTTTCAGTAAAGGTTTCTTTAAATTGCGTAGTGCATTTTGTCCACTTTTGCAAAGCAGTGAGTTCATTGGCTTTGAGGCCTGGGTTATATACAGAACTAAATGTTGTCATTAGGCCTGTTGTTTTGTCAAGACTGTTTACTTTTAATGGAGGACTTTCTGGTTGTTAAATATATATCAAATATTCTTACAAAAGATTTGTTTTGTATCAGAAAATTGGCATTTCTCTCTTATGTTACGGCGAACGGACACAGAAAAGAGGGGTGTTCCCTCATAATATTACCGGGTAGCTCTCTGGTACTGTTAATTGTGACCATCAGAAACATGGCAGCAGGCAACTCGTACAGTATTGTAGAATATTTTGGTGGAGATGACGGATATCGTTGTGGGTATTGTAAGAATGAAAAAGGCAACTTCTCGCATGGTGAGTGAAACCTATGAGACATTTGTATATATCTTTTAAAATTGTAAGCTCTTAAAGGTCTTTAAACAGTTGGATATATCCCGACTAGCTAGCTGACAAGCCGCTTTAGCAACTCATTTGTGCTAACTTAGCCTTAGGAACGTGCTTCTTCAGTGCCTTTTGTCAGTTTCATATCATTTAAACAGGGGATACTTTGTCACTCTTTTGGAAAATACTTTCATAAAGTTTGACAAAGGCTCAGTTAACCGGATACGGTAGACAAGCTATGGTAACGTCAAATCAGCTGTCATTATCCAGGCTAATGTGTAACGTTTAGTAGTCCGGATTTCGCACCTTTATCAGCAGCGACATGCTGCAAAGTTAAATCAAAACGTAATAATTTTGCGATCTTCACGTTTCTTACTTTCTCATGACTATATTTGGTCAGCTTTGTTAGAGGAACGTCTTTTTTGTGTGAGGACTAAGGAGGCTAGGCTGTCACCATACTTAAGCTGGTGTTGAACACTTCACAGACAGAAACACGAGGTAGCTAGTGTTTTCTAGAGGAGTTGCTTCTGTCATCATATGTCATGAATTATCATAAACAAACTTTATTTCAGTAGAATCTGGTGTTTATGGATTCTTTAGCTAGGCTTTGAAGAATGCATTGGCAGTCAAGCAGAATGTTTTCCTGAGTCACACTCATTCCATTCATTCTGCTTTGGTGAAGGTCCACTTTTGTTTGTATCAAAGGTGAATGTGTGGCAGTATATGCTGTTTAGTCTCACAGGACATTTTGCCCGCTCTGTCTCACCATCTGCAGTTGGGCTCACATAATCAGTGGAATAAATATATGATTTTGGAGTGTGTTAAAAAGATCTGACTGTAGAGCACAATTGTAGTGATATCATTCTGTGGAAGTGTGAGTTGTGTTTATCCTAAGATAACTAGGATCATATGGAGGTTTGGAGTTTGTGTGTGTGTGTGTTTAGGTTAATTGAATTTTTAGTTCCTGTTACCAGTCTGCCAGTATTGCTCTGCCTTGCCTTAATTGACTTTTATTTTCAGGCAATGAGTCCATTGAAGACAATGCTAAACATAGCTTAATAAGAAGACAGGAAGTTTTTTTTATTCCCTAAGGCTGTTTTGTAACAAGCTGAGTAGTGGTGAAGGGAGGGTTGATGTTATAAATAGATGCCATTGCAATTCCACCTCCCAGTCAGTGTTTGGGCCTTCAATGAATGACCCTTGCTGTAATCTGGGCACTATAATTAGACAACCCTTTGTAATTCAGGAAGTGTAATGGAGACGGCTCACAGTTGCAGGTAATCTGATGGAGTAGGACTAACAGATGATAACTGTAGCGCTGCTTGGCATCATGTGGTCTTTGCACATTGCCTCCTGTTTGTAAATAATCTGAGCCAAATGACCATGACTGACCTGGTAAACTGGTCAGATCGGCTTGCTGGAAAGGGAGCTGGGGCTGTTGCAGCAGCCACTATGTGCAGGTTTGTGAGCAGCGCAATGAGAGGCCACAGTCACTTTCATGTTCATTGACCAATGGAAAATTTGAGCCTCCAGCCTTCCTCAGGTAGGCTAGTGCATGCTTTGGTATGCTTCCAGTTAACGGGATTATCCCTGTCACAGCCAGCTGACACAGACGGCACTCTTTGGTGTGGTAAAAGGCCTGTCATGTTTTGGAGTGGATTGGCACACACAGCCACATAACACTTCTGCTACATCCAACTGTGAAGAGGTCTCTAAAGGGATACGCCACTGTTTTGGCCAATTTGCTCATTTTCCACCTCCCATACAGTTAAACAGTTGAGTTTTACCTTTCTTCAGTTTCTCCAGTCGTTGTCTCTGACAATGGTGTTTTTAGTTTCAGATTAGCATATATCATTGAATCCTTTTTGTTGCCACTAGCATCTTACTCATTAGCATGTAGTTTAAAAGTGTCCACAGAATTCCAGTATTTTTCCTATTTAAAACTTAACTCTTCTGTTGTTGGTATATTAAGACAGATGTGACACTTTTCTAATTCGATATGACATAGAACTGCAGTCTCATTCCAGCTTAATAATCAAGCAGAGCAAGTAGTTGAGGGCATAGATCAATTAGTCCAAGCATAGTTCAATGAGTCCAAGCCACTGTTCTTTGATTTATTACACTGGAGAGTATAGTTCCAGGACCACTCCGCTCCATGTTTCATTTCGCCACAGTACTACATCAGGGTAGTCTTTTTAGCTTTTCATCTTTTCTTTTCTTTAGCTTTGGTTTCTCCAATTAGATTTTCTAGCAACCTAACCAACAAACAGAAATTGAGGGCAGAACTAATAGGTTTAAAGTCCAATCAAAGTGCCCACACGATGCTAAGTAAATTTATATGCCCACCTGTTTGTTGCGGAGCACAGGTGTTATATCTACACAGGTGATGGTCTACTGTTTGTTAGTTGACAAGCTAAACTCTCCCCACTCTCACCTGTGTTACCATGATTACGAGAGAATTCAAGCTTGTGATGTTTGTTTGTTTATTTATTTATTGAAGTATTTACTTTTCCCTGTGGCATTTGAAAGATTAGTCAAATGAATTATGACTTTTGTATTGAACGTTAGCATTGCACAATTAAATTAACAAGCTGAGCTGTAGCATCCACAGTTTGGTGCTTTATTTGTCATTTTGTCTGTATTTGATCAGCAAATAAAGGTAATAGAATAGATGCAAATGTTGCAGGCTGCTGGAGAGATGTTGACATTTATGTTGGTATTTCAGTTATCTGATTTATTTTTGTTGTTTTGTCAGGGTTTAGGTCCATTCTCTAGTAATCCAGTTATTCTTGAGAAGTATTGTCTTTTTGGAGAATTAAAATTTTGTAGCTTAGCATGAAACTTAACTAAGACAGTGTTTCATGACAAACAACATGTGATCTTCTCACTCCGCTGTCTCCATTCATTAGCTGTATCTGCCACAAGTACCACGCAGTTAATGTTTCTGCATGGAGCCTCTTACGGAAGTGCGCTAATCTAAAACCCAGGTTACAACTGGAAAATCCTGTTACAGAAGGTGATTGTTACAGTCACGAGATGGTCACAGTTTGTCCTGGCATCATTAGTGTGTGTGGCTAGGACTCAGTCCAAATGTCACAGCAGAGAAAAGGAGATTTACCTGGTAGCACTGTGACCTTGCCAGAGCCCCTAAAGGTAGTTTGGGAGGAATACAATTAACTCCACCAGGGGGGCAGAAGGGCATAGGCCTACTAAAGCAAGGTTTCTTGCTTACCCGATTAACTTGTGAGCGTCCACATATCAGCATGCCACTTTTGACACAGTACATTAGTGAAATGGTCAGTGGTCCATCAGTGTTTTTCCCAGAGTTTCTTGGGTAAGTCTTTGAGAATGCTTCATAGAATATTCCTCAGGACTTCATGGGTCTAGTATAGTACATTCTTTATAGGAAGCATTGGTCGGATATTCTCACTGCATCACCCATGTCCAAACAATTCTATGTGTCTCTGAGTGGCTGCTCTAATGAAAGCATAACTGTGTGACTCCAAAGTGTGGGAAGATTAAGAAGCCCCAGCACACGCTAATGCTTGCAGCAACATCACAGTGGGGGATCCTAAGCCCTGTGTTTGTTTTCTTTGTATGAAGTAAGGCATTAGACCCCCACAAAGTTCTTTGACTGGAACTGGCCGTCCTTTGAGCCCATCTTCAACTTCCTCTCAAGGTCTACAAGTTCTTTATACTTTGTTGTTCTGGGTTAGAGGATGCCTGAGGATATTTGACTTGACTGACTGACTGTGTGTGTGTGTGTGTGTGTGTGTGAGAGAGAGAGAAAGAGCCGTAAAGGTTTGAAATGTCATTCTAAATAAAAAAAAAAATAAGAAGAAGAATAATGGGAGCTCTCCGGTGTGTGGCTCTTCACTTATTTTTGAACTTGTACATTTTTTTCATCCTGCACTCATGGATGTGAATGATTAAACTTTCTTTGTTCAACTCGTGAGAGTGTGAGGCCTTCAAGCCCAGTGCTTGAGGACAGTCAGTCTGGACTGTGAGAAACTCTCTCCCAAGAGTCTTGGCCTGGCAAAGGCATAGTACTCACAGTGCACAGCACATGCTGTAAACGGAAGCATAAACTTAAAAAGCATAAACAGAAGACCCACATAGACATCTCAAAAAGATGTAGATGGATAGAGACTTCCTTATTCAGTATGGATAATCTATCTGCTGATGTATCTTGTACTGTATTATGATATTACATTGCATTATAAAGATTTCATATATTTTCCAAGCTGGGTTGCTCCACCATAGTCCAGCCCCACTGACTTGTACCTCAGGATGAGGTAATTGATACTAGGCTACTCAGTAGCATTTTCTGTAAAAGAGAGACTTATTGTTCACTTTCTGACACTGTGTTTGTAGATGTAAACACTTTGCAGGCTTACATTTCTATGAAGCACACTGGGCAACTGACATGCACAGACTAATACTAATTCAGTGAATCTTGCTATTTTTTAAGCTACACAATGCAACTATAAGCTAGCTCCACTAGGTTGGCCCACAGAAAGTTCAACAGAAGTCGTATTAACTTCCTTAAACTGACACCTTTCCCTGAAATCCTAGACAAACTCATTAAATTTAACCTGCCTTTTTTTCCTCTTTAGATACTTTTGATGCTTGGATTTAAAACATTTTCAGACTGTTTTACACCAAAACTCTTTCTTGTTTCTTTAATGCATCTCTCTCTCTCTCTCTCTCTTTCTTTCTGATTCAATCTCTCTCTCTTTTCCTCCACTCCCTCAGGGATGTGGTCCCATACTATGACAGTTCAGGACTACCAAGACCTTATAGATCGAGGATGGCGACGGTAAGACTACTAAATTGCATATACTTCCTCTCCAGTGAACTCTCATTGGAGCTGCTTTACAAGTCTAGGAATATTTTGTCTGGTGCACAGCAATTAACAGCAGCCATCAAGTCTCTCAGGAGGCCTACCAGGTATTCTTAAAGGAGATCCTGGAAAAACAGTTTAAGCAAGCTACATTTCAAAATACGCAATTTAAAAGTCCAACCCCCTCTCTTCAGACTTCGCTGCGAAGCCACGCCTCCAGAACACAGGAACGAGTGCAGAGTGTGGAGGGGGGAGGGACAAATGGCAGTTGAGTTTGATATACATCATTCAATCATTTCGATGGTTTGCTTCAAATGATTGGATGGTGTTTTTTTCACATTTTTAATTTTCGTGTTTAATTAATTTAATTGAGGATGGCAACGTTAAGGCTACTAGATTGCATATACTTCCTCTTGGTTGCAGTTGGGCGGTGAAGGGCATTTTAAGCAACATAGTAAAAAGTGCTCCAGAAAAATGTCTCCTACCTTTGATAGAGAAATTCTCCAAGCAGAGAACAGCTATCTGTGAGCGGCTGCAATGATCTAAATGTCTCCATTGTTCCTTAAAATAAATAGTCAGTAGGATAGATCACCAAATGACTTTATCCTGTATATCATTGGTATTGATGAGTCATATTGGGCAAGAGGCCAGTTATGTGGAGGATAACGGCCACCGAGTTGTCCAGATATATATGAAATTAATGGACGAGGTGGAAGCAGTCCATTAATTCCATGTATAAGGACACCTCAGCGACCGTTATCCCATTTATCACCCGGGTGCAACTTGTGTGTGGACAATGACCATGTGTTCTATACATAAAGGAAATGTGCGGTTCAGTTTTAAAGAAGCTAACTGGTTTCTCTACTTGTTTCTTTGGTTACTGGCGATGGTGAACTTGATAATAGCTGATTCCATTGTTGCGCTCAATCTCAAACCATCATTTACTATGGTTGTTATAGTTACCATTCGAAAGAGCTTTAATATGGAACGGTGAGTAAACTTTTTTTTTTACCAGGTCTGCTCGGTGTCCCTTCACAGGGAAGTCACACCCTGTCAGCCAATCAGAAAACAGTAGTCTTCATACAACAAGGCAACTCAAACCCCATAGAAATTACCTGTGGAGACCTAGCAAGTTAGTCTTTATAATGTATAATGTATAACTTGTTTCTACTATGTCATCTCAGGAGTGGGAAGTACGTGTACAAACCCATCATGAACAAGACATGCTGTCCACAGTACACCATCAGGTACGTCTGATCAGTTTACCATTTGGGTGTTATCCAGGGGTGCTTTTCCAAAGCTATAGTTGCTAAACAGTTAGGATGGCAATGGGCAATTGAACTGCAACCAGCAGAGTTGCTAACTTAGTTAGCAGCTTATGGTTTTGGAAAATGCACCGCAGGATTGTATATGAATGCTGGTATGCTGGCTAGCTGCTGTCTTCCAGTGGTTTGATGTTCCCAAGAGGAGCTGCTTTTCTGGATGTGTTCAACTTTAGAAACATGTGATGCATGTTCTGAACTTGTGTGAAGGTGTGTGAGATATGCTTGATCAGAGCAATTTCAGAAAATGATCAGAGATCAGAGAAATTATGAGTTCTTGGGTACAGGATTATGTGATTAATTTGTGTCTGCACAGGTGCCATGCCTTGAAATTTCAGCCATCCAAAAGCCACAAGAAGATCCTAAAGAAGATGAACAAGTTTCTGTCTGTAGGAGAGGTTCCCCAAGGACAGTGTGATGGTGAGACAATTTGGTAAAATTTGGTAAAATCTTTTTTTTTTTTTCTGAACATGAATGTATGTGTGTAAATGAGCCAAATAACTTCAAATTAGGTTGAAACATATATGATAATATAATCTCTTTGTAAATTAGATTCCATGCATCTGCGTGTGTGTTTGCTTGCAGGTGAACCCATGGATTCTGTGTGTCAGGAGAGTGATCCGGCACGGGACCGCTCCCAGCTGAGTGCCTCTGAGGTGGAAGGTCCCATCATACCCCCTGCTGCAGACAAGGGATCTGAAACCAACAGTGCCACCCCGGAGCACCCCAGGCAGGAGGCTGAGCCCCCCTCCAACACCAAGGCCTCCCGTGCTACCCCTACACCAGGTGAGTCAGCAGGCATGTCTCATGGCACGGGAAACCCTTTAGTTTAAAGGAAAAAATCCGGAGGCATAGGAAAATGACACTTCCTTGCCCTCATCAGTTGGCATCGGCTGCCGTTTTGCTATTGTTCTCATACCTACCGACGATATTCGGCAACATAAAACAACAGGGCTATGGGTTGATTCACTTGGATAATCCCTTTGTGCCAGTGGTTCCCAACCAGTCGATCGAGGTCGACCGGTAGATCAGTAGTGCAGGTCGACCGAGAAACAAAATCTTTTTAGATGTTTCATTTCTCCTTCCTTTGGCTTTCACATGTAATTCACACACGAAGGTTGTCACAGCCAGTCTGCAGCTGCTGCAAACTACTGCCTAACTTGCCGTATATAGGGCCTTTGTCACTGTTTTCGACCCCCGTCATTTCAAAAGTAACTTGCAAGCTGAAAAAGGTTGGGCACCCCTGGTTTAAGCTATCCGATTTTAGCAACCAGATGGCATCAGAATTCTTTTCAGCATCTCTGTATCAGTGAATGAGCACTTTGTGAGGGCACATTTATATTCCGTTTTTCACAGATTTTTTACAGAAACCAGATTTTACAGGAAAAATCTTTATAAACAAAATTGTTATAATTGTTATAATGTTGGTGTTTGTTATCTTTTTAACTAAATAAACCAGTTGCATCTTGTTCTATTATTTGCTTGGCACTGGTGAAACTTACCACTGTCCTCACGGCTGCAATGGTGGTTCCCTTCAGATCTCTAATTTATTAATTATTCAAGATGCTGAGTTTGGACACCCGAAAGGGCTGAATGCATGTCTTTAATGACTTCAGACATAACTACCAGTTTAAAACTACTGTCTGGCTGTTTTGAAGGATACAAAATTCTACTTGTTGCTCTGGTGGTTCTTAAAATGACCAGCAGATGGCAGCATGGAGCTGCACTTGAGATGCAGAGTTGTTTCTCAGCAGTCAGTGGAGTCTGACTCCCTTTACTGTGGTGCTTTTTTTGAGACAGACTGTCCCATGAGCGTCATCTTCCAGCCCCTCCAACCCCTGTTCTCCATTTGTTCATTCACTAACACTTAAGCACACACTACAGTCTCATCTTCATACACACAGGCAACAGAGGATTAACATCAGCTATGAAGGGGCAATTGACACAGAATTCATGCGTGAGGTGAACTTGAACTCCTGTTTCTCTCTCTCTCTCTCTCTGTCTCTCTCTCTCTCTCTCTTTTCCTCTCCCTCTTTCTCTCACACACACACACACACACACACAAAGAAAGAGAGAGAGGGATCAGTCTTCCTGGCTCCTATAGCCTGCAGCTCCAGGGCAGACATAAACAGAGCCCTGAGCCTGTGGGTGTTTTGGCCTGCGTTTCTGCCTGGGCTGCAGTTGAGTTACAGTCAGGGAGGGAGACAGCAACAGCACAGGAGAGAGGAGCTGCCACGCTTCACCACGCTCCCTGGGTAAAATCCCCCCTCATAGAACCTTCCGGAAATCTTTGTGTGTGTGTGTATATGTGTGTGAGTGTGTGTGGTTGTGGGGGAGTCTCCTGATGGGAAAAGCCTGCTGCTCCCCGAAAGAAATGAAGAGCGAAATAAAAACGACAGAAAAAGACAGAAAGTGGAAAATGCCCTCTCTTTCTCCCCACCCGGTAGTACGGGAAACACCTGGCCGTTTGTGCCGCAGTTTTTATTGGAGGCATTTTTTTTATTATTATTATTTTTTTTTTTTGTGTTAAAATCTTTGCGGCCTGAGGTATGTAGCAGCAGCAGCAGCAACCACAGCCCTGGGTGGATGGAGGGATGTACAGCCCATGCCAGAGGAAGTGTGGAAGAGCGCAAATACAAGAGACAATGCAAAACAGTGCATCACTCCCTGAGTTGCTGCTGTTGAACGTGTGTGTGTGTGTGTGTGTGTGTGTGTCTGTCTGTCTGTCTGTCTGTCTGTATATGTGTCTGTGTGCGTGCGTGCATGTTTATGTATACGCTTACTCATGATTGTGCATGCGCGCACTAGCACAGAACTTTCAGCTGTCTGGGGATGTCTGTAGAGGTGCTGAGGTGGAGCAAATTATTCTCCATGGGGGGAAAAATATGAACTTCATTCATTAAAGCCTGCTGCTGGCAAGCAGGAGGGAGTTTGATGTGTGCATGCATCACTGTAATAGGAGCACTCCATCTCATTCACTTCCTCAGAACATGACAATCCACTTCATCATTCTTATTTTATTATGTTTTTTTTTATTTTACTAAGAGAGGGTAATGAGTGTCTGTCTTCCCCCTCCTCCAGTACCATGTCTTCTGCTTCTTTGCCCTCATTTATCATAACCTGAGCATCCCCGTCTCTTCTTCTCTCCTTTACTCTCTACTCCTCCCTTTTCCTCCTCTCCACTCCTCTCCTCTTTCCTTTTCTTCTGTTCTTTTCCCTCCTCTGTTTTTTCCTCTCCTCTCCTCTCCTCCTCTCCTCCCCTTTTCCTCCGTTCTTTTCCACTCCTCTGTTTTTCCTCTCCTCTCCTCTCCTTTTCTTCCTCTTCTCTCCTCTCCACTTTGTCTCCTCTCCTCTCTTCTCCTTTCTTTTCTCCTCTTCTTCTCCTCTCCTCTCTCTCCCGAGTTGTTTTTCCTCTCATAAGTGCCAGCATTCACACTCACACAGGCATGACGCATAGCTGCCCACAAAACACACCCCTCTCGCCTGCCGAAAGGGCACTGTTGGGTTGCGCACCCGCCTGCATGGTGCATTTGCTTAGCTGTGTCCTTCCCTTAGTCCACACGCATTTAATTAGCAATTTGTCTGTTTAATTCTGAGGCCAGCTTTTGAAAGCTATCTTTGCATGATTGCATAGTTTGTGGATGCGTGTGTGTGTGCGTGTGTGTGTGTGAGGGCGTGCTGAGGGCTGTTCCACGGGGGCAGCACTATGTTTTTATGAAGTGTTAACTGCCACAGAGGGAGAGTGCGTCCTCCACAGGAACTGATCTGTCAAAATTTATCTTCACACTGTACAGGCTGTACCTCTGTGTCCGTGTGTCTGTGTCTGTGTGTGTTTTTGTGTGCGCACGTTGTGTGTGTGTGTGTGTGTGTGTGTGTGTGTGTGTGTGTGTGCGCGTGCGTCTGTGTGTGGGAAGTGACTCATGAAGAGAGTATTTAAGCTTGGGAGCATGTGGTGTGTACAGACATCTGTTTTAACATTGTGAAATGTCAGGAGAAAGTGTGTTGGCATTGTGGCATTGTGTTTGCGTGTTGGTACTCGTGACACCTTCAATGTCTTCATCACAGGTCAGCAAGTGTGTGTCAGTGTGTGCATGTGTGTGCATGTGTGTGAAGAACACGAGTGGGTCTGGGTGGGTGGATTTGTGTGCCTTATCTTTGTGAGGTTACATTCACCCCTAATGAATCCACATGGCCCACACCAACAAGTTCATTTTAATGATGTTTAGAAGTGTTTGCCATAATGACACCATAATGGTGTTTGTGTTTGTGTTTCTGGTGTGATGAAAAGCAGTCCCCCTTTTTGACAGTCAGATGGTCATCCCTGTGTCTGACAGAGCTCACTTTCCAGTCAGTTCTTTTGAATGTCTTGATTCACTCTGACGGCTAAAGTATTCTGCGTTTTTTTTTTCCTTGGTTGTGGATGAAAGTGCATTTCTTTCTATTCTTGAATGCCGCCAGACATTTTTTACCCCCACGAATACTCCTGTCTTATCAGCAGTGTTTTTGGAGGAGAATATTGCACACAGTTTCCTTTGGAAAGTTAAGGCCATGCAGAAACCCAAACTCAGAGTTGGCCAAAATTCTCTGGGGTAAATCAAGTTTAAGATCGAATATGACAGACAGACAGGCCTCCCCAGCAGAGGTCATCATATTGATCACGAGTTTGTGAGTTTGTGAGTTTGTTTGTTTATTCATTGCACAGAAATAAACACATGATCTGCTGATGGATTCGCCCTGAATACAATTTAGACACATTGGGACATCGCCCACATCCCCCAGCCGCATGAAGTACTTGTTGTTCATCCGGATGTGATCAGCTGCTGAGTGTGTCTGTGTGTGTTAGAGGCCATAGGGATAATGGTGCATTGTGCTTAAAGCTGTAAACACTTCTGGCGTGATTGATGGCTGATGCTGGCAGTGGCCCCACTCTCACTGCTCCTCTCGAACGCTCCCCCGCGGGGTCACCACGGTGATGGCAGGCCAGCGAGTGCCGGGCGGTGGTTGGCACGGCGACAGGGAGGAAATAGCCCTTGCTTCCTTATTGCTGCAAACAGGATGTCGGCGTGTAAACTGTTGACATAGGATGCCTGGAGCAGCGAAGGGTCTGGCAGGCTTCCAAGGCAGAGAAACAGAGAAAGCGAGTGATTCTCTCTCTCTCTCTCTCTCTCTCTCTCTCTCTCTCTCTCTCTCTCTCTCTCTCTCTCTCTCTCTCTCTCTCTCTCTCTCTCTCTCTCTCTCTCTCTCTCTCTCTCTCTCTCTCTCTCTCTCTCTCTCTCTCTCTCTCTCTCTCTCTGTGTGTGTGTGTCAGTGTTCAAAGCCCAACTCCGTCTGTCTGTCCATCTGTTTGTCTGCAAACAGGACACCCTCTGTCTTCCCTTGCTGGCCCTGCTTGTCTCTCTCTCACACTTTCAGGCTCTGACACTCTGCCTTTTTTGTGTGCCTGCTTTTCTCCACTGCTTGAAATGTCAAACGCTGTTTCTTTTTTTTTTCTCTCCGTCTTTCTCTTTTCTTCTCGGAATCAGAATCATATGCTTGGTCCTGTGTCTCTGTTACTACAGGACCAGACTTTGCACTCCAGTGGCTATAATGGCTGTGACATCACAACACAACCCCCACCCTCCCAACCGCTCTTTGGGACTCAAACCCAATAAAGCAATACATAAAGTCTGTGATAGATGATAAAGCAAAGAATTTTGAATCCTGAAGTCTGTTTCTATGGCTGGATTATGGACCCAGGGCCTTGGTGGGCTCCTGTGGCAGGGACCCCCCCACCACCCACACAGTTATTTAGTTGTTTTCTTCATATAATATGTCTTCCATGGTGAATATGCAATATCTAATGGTCGACATGGAACAACCTCACCTTCACCCTCTGCGGTGTATATTGAGCATGTGTGGTTAGAGGATCTCTGCATGGATGATATCATGGCAGCAGCAGGAAAAGTGTTTGTGCGTGTGCATGTGTGTGTGCGTGTGCATGTGTGTGTCAGGAGGTGGGGGTATTAGGAAGGAAAATGTCTTCCGGCTGTCCGATAATGTTTCCCTTTTGCCCATTGAATGGGCAAGGTCATGACGTAGCGAGTTTCGCATTTGTGAACGTGCGCTCGGTGGGCATGCCCCTTCCTGCAACCAGAAACCCAGCCCTCATGCCCACAAACTACCTCCAAATGGCAGAGCTGTGCCTGCTAGTGTAATGTAAACTTCAGGAGCCAGTAATTCAATTAGCCCTTCACTGATGAAGCTTGTTCTCTCTTCCCCCCACCCCCCCCGGAACTGCATTCTGACCTGACCTGTGTGAGGAGAGAACCTCCCGGCGAGAGAAGGGGGCTTAGCAGTTTTATGTGTTTTTGGCATAATCTCTCATTTCCACCCGCTTAGGCTGTTTTTGTGGGGTGTTTGTTGCTGTTTGTTTTGGAAAGGACGCATATGTTTTTTGTGGTCAGGCGGTTTAAAGGTGTTTCTGTAATTCTTACTAACGCCTCTAAAGAAAACAAATTGGATGGTTGAGTCACATCCTTAGCATTACTCTTTTCCATTCCATTCTTCTTTTTTTCTTTTTTTGATTCATTCTCTTTTTTCTGCCCTTTTCAACACCCACCTTACTCCCTTTAACCACCTCTCTCTCTCTCTGTCTCTCTGTCTCTCTCAAATTCAGTTTCAAAATAAAAGGAGCTTTATTAGCATGACTCAGAAAAGTAGTGTTGCCAAAGCTGACATATGACATACAATACAAACTATATCTGTTTAAGGAAAAACAAAAAGAAGGGAAGAAATCGAATATGAAAGGAAATTTATAATCATAACTGGTGCTGTTTTCTCTCTCTGTGCCTCAGGTGTGGGAGCTGATCCCAACAGGCCTGCGTGTCGGAAGGCCAAGGATCTCCGTAAGGAGCGGCGTCTGCAGAAGGAGCAGAGACGGCAGCAGGATGCTGGGGCCTCTGCCACCTCCTCCACCTCCACCTCCTCCTCCTCAGTGCCCAAGCCCTCCTCTCCCACCACGACCAACCAGCCTAAATCCCTGGAGGAATTCCTGTCCGATACACCCACAGACTCCCCTCTGCACCGCCTGGAGGTGAGAACACTCCATGTTGTGACTCTCTGCCTGTCTGTCTATCTGTCTATCTGTCTGTCTTACCTGTAGGCTCATCTTTGAAGTCCATGATGGTGCTGATATCGGCACTAACCCATGCCATGCCCTTTGACCTGTGAGCAGGAAGCGTTAAGCACCTCCTCTGCCATGCGAACGTGTCTCCTCTGCCCATGTTTGGACATGGTGGCTGTGCCCAAACCCATGCAGGAGGCCCATAGGAACTTGATGAATCATTTCTCATTCCATTGCTCTTCCACCTCCCTGCACCTGTCCAGCTTATCACATGGGCCCCGGTGAGAGCCGTTCTGTTATCTACAGGCGGAGGAACTGCCAGGCCAGGGACGGGAAGGAATGACCTCACTCCACACCCTTGAGGGACTGAGTGCAACCACAGCACATTCTCAGTGCAAGGCAGGAGCTGGAGCAGTGGTTGCCAGCATTTGTGTCTGATCGTCTCATCTGCTCCACCAATTCAATTAGAAGCTGAGGCAACATTGGAAGCATGAAAATGAACTTTAGAGAACGCCCACCTACTCTCTTTCTTTCTATCTCTCTCTCTATCCATCTCTCAATTTCTATCTTAATTTCTCTCTCTCTCTCTCTCTCTCTCTCTCTCTCTCTCTTTAGCTCTCTCTCTCTCTGTGTCTCTCTCTCTCTCTCTTTCTCTCTTTCCCTCCCCCTCCTTTTGTCCTGTCTGTTTCCAGACAGTGAGTACAGTGATGTCAGCATTGGTAAGGACGTGGGGCTTCTGGATTACAACCCACAAGCGAATGGTGGGATGGCTCCCCACCTAAAAGAAATCCCCAGGGACGAGTCCCACTCATCTCCCAATTAACTTAAATGGACCTGCAACCAAACTGGATTGATCTCAGTTCACCCAACATTGTCTCATTCAATCTCTGTAAGTGGATCCTAGGCAAGCGGGCAAGGTCACCCATCTCTGCTGAAGGTCATAAACAACCCTCAGGACTAGTGACGTTTTGGTGAGGTCTGCCTGTCTCCCCCAGGGCAGAAATGAAGATCCATAGGATGTATGGATTGGGCCCGTTACTACATTTCACAGACACGCTGTCTGCAAGGGTTATCTAAATCCTTTCGCATTTCACAGACATCCGGGGAGGCTTTTGGGGGAGTGAAGAGGAGGGAAGTTTGCTTCCGATAGGCTGACCTCTGACGGAAGATGCACGAGGTGGGGGGGGGGGGGAGTGAGTGACCGCCGGGGGGAGAATGTTCCAGAGATAGCTGCTCAGCTGCGGTCACCTAATGAGGTGTTTACAGTAGGCCGGACGGACTGTCCGCCAGCCCACTCGGTCAACCACCAAACTGTTAAACAGAGGAGGGTCTGGAGTCTGCCTAATGAGCTAGAGAATGGGGATAGACAGACTTTACTGAGAGAGAAAGAAAGCAAGAAAGAGTGAAAGAGATAGAGAGAGAATAAAAAGAGAGAGAGACGGGGAGACTGAACAAAGAGAGAGAGATGGAGAGATTGAACAAGGAGAGCCAGAGTGCTCCTCTGCCCCCACTTCTAGCCATCTAGGGCCTCTCTTACAGATAAATAAACGGATGTCCAGAATCTTAACAATATTTTTTCTTTTGATCACAGCTGTGTGTGTGTGTGTGTGTGTGTGTGTGTGGCCTTTTCAGATTTTTAGTTTATGTGCCCATCCATATCCATGTCTGTGGATATCCTTTAGTTCACAGAAATCCTCTGGTGTTGCTTGAATTCATGGCAGGCAGCATAAATAGTCCTGAAAAATAGACAGAGACATGCTGCCCAGCCACTAGAGAACTTAGGAGAACTCAGAGAGAGGGATACCATCAGGGGGCAGTACAACCATGTGTTAAAAGTTTATATGAGCGCTCTCTCTCTCTCTCTCTCTCTCTCTCTCTCTCTCTCTCACACACACACACACACACACACACACACACACACACACACACACACACACAAAGGCTCCTGGATGGCCTCCCTCACTTTGTCTCTTTTACTCTTTCTCAAAAGTGCTGCCATGTCTCACCATTAACAAACAGAGGTAATACACTCAGAAACCAAATGCCTTTCAACACACAGTGATCAAAATGGTTTTTGAAAGAAGAAACGGTTCAGGGATTTCTGTTTCTTTTCTCTCCCACATACTTTTTATTCACACACACACACACACCCACACACACAGAGACAAGCTGACTTCTTTTCATTTTCTTTTAATTGGACATCTAAGCTTTTAACACAAACAGTATTAAAAATCTCAGTAACCCTAGATGGGGTTTGAAAGTATAATAATACTAGTGGCCAGCCAATCTTTAGTTGTTGTTGTTCCCTAGTGCAGGTGGACCCCCATGAACCCCTGGTCACTCCGAGAGGCGTCTCCAGAGAGAGGCCAGATGAAACGATTTGTGCGAACCGTTAATTTTTACACGGGACTCCAGCAGCTTTGTCTCCCCTGTGTTACGGCGCAGCCAGGCAAGTTATACGAGAGCCCTGATGTGGCCAACCATAATAAACCCAGGGTTAAATAACCCCCATCGAGCACTTTCCAGAGGACCCAGGAGGAGCGGGAACACAATCCAACCAAAGCCTTACAAACCAAGAATTTTTTAATTAAGAGGGGGAGAAACCAAATAGAAGAGGGGATGAGGATCTCTCTCTCTCTCTCTTTCCTCTCAATTTCAGGGAAATGACAACACAAATTGCAATTATTTATTTATTTTTTTGCTTGTGGAAGTTTTGCTGAGGTAAAGTGGTTGACTGTCCACATCCAGCTCCAGGATCTCACAGCTGGTTCTTCCGCTGCTGAAACGATCACACTGGATCGAATTGCTGGAGTGTGACCAGAGGAAGGCTGGTGTTTCGCATACATTTGCAGCCTTGCAGTTTACAGTGAATCAGCCTGTGGTTGGCATGGGAGCGACTACCTTGGGTCCAGTGTTAGAAGGCCAAGCTGAACATTGCAGGAGCAAAAAACAAAAACAATCAAAACAGATGGCATGACAACGTGGTGCTCACTGGTTCCATGTGTGATGTGTTTGGTGTCTTTTCTGAGCATCATGTGATCTCTGTATTTGTGACATGATACATCTTTGTCATCGCACCTACTTTCATCTTTTCATGTGCCATTTTAATCTGCAAGATATTGAAGTGTGTTATTTGTATTATATTTGTGTGTGTGTGTGTGTCTGTGTGTGTGTGTTGGGGGGGGGGGGGGCTTCACTTTCAATGAATTTTGTCTTTTAACCCTTTCCCTGCTGCTCATTTCTTGAAGGTGAGGGTAGTGCGCTCCAGTCCCCCCAGTTCAGAGTTCAAAGCCTCTTTCGACGCCTCTTACCAGGTGTACAAACTCTACCAGATGGCCATTCACAAGGATCCTCCAGACAAGCCCACCGAGAGCCAGGTCAGGGGTCAGACCTGAGAGGTCAACCACTCAAGGGAGCAGGCAGAGAGGGGACAGTCATCGACTCTGAACAGAAAAAAATGAGTGATGATTGAGCTTAGTGGTGAGGTAGTGGAGAGCATCTCTCTGTTAGTGTTTTTACATGGGGACAGCCACACAACATTCGATTACTAACTGACCATAGTTTAAAAAAAAAGCAGATGTTTCTGTTATCCCCTGTGCGTTGTTGGACACCTATGTGAGGACACGGACTCTGCAAATCTGTTGTCGGCCAAACGGGCACTGAGTCAAGGATGGAGGGAAAGTCTGGGAGTGAGAACGGATAGGGAGGTAAATGGGAGTAAACAGTCTAAATTCAGAGAGTTGGGAGGAGAGGGGAGGGAGGGAAAGCCAAAGCGGGCAGAAAAACAGCCCCCGCCATGACTTTTATTGCTGCCTGCTGCCTGCAAATGGATGGAGCGTGGGATCAGGTGAGACGGCGCGGCAGCGGCAGACAGAGTGAAAAAGGAGAGCGGAAATGAGGGAAGGGGTGAGAAAAGGGGAAAGAAAATACAGGGTAGAGGTATGTGTGTGTGTGTGTGTGTGTGTGTGAGAGAGAGAGAGAGAGAGCAAGAGAGAGGGATGTGGAGTGAATGAATTAATGAATAAGTGAGAGAGAGAGTGTGTGTGTGTGTGTGTGTGTGTGTGTGTGTACGTGTACGTGTGTACATGTACATGTGTTGGCTTGAAGCAAACAGTACATGCCATCTCCTAAAGACAAGGGCGTGACTGGTAGTAGCTGTATTTGTGTGTGTGTACATTGCACCTGAGCACAGAGACTGCATGGACAGAATGTGGTAGAGCAAAGAGAAGAAGGTGAAGGAAGGGAGAAAAGTGCTCCCATACGTTTGGCTGGCTAGGTGTTGGACTGTGTGGGTGGGTGAGTGTGTGTGTGTGTATGTGTGTGTGTGTGGAGGCGTGTTGCTACAGGTGCTTGCACTGACTGACCAGCCCATCCATCTCCCTCTCTTACTGTTTGGCCCAGATACTCCCGCTGCCCCTCCAGACTGCACTAAGCTCCCACTCATCAATCTCCCAGGGCCTCCTGGCCCCAGCTGCACCAACACAAGCACTGCCATAGCGCCTGTGTTAGCACTGCTAGCGCACGGTGCTAGCCCGCTAGCTAGCCAGACCTAGTGCGGTCACATTTTTATGATTTAGGTGACACCTTGCGCCCCTCCCTTCTCTTCACCTCTCCCAAATAATCCATCCCAGCTCCTCATGTGGCTGCCTTTCCAAGTCATCCAAGCTGTACTAGACCCGTACCCATAAATCTTTGCAAGGCTTTTAACCGCATGTGTTCTGGTGTTTTAGCATGGCGCTAGCACTTGTGCTAGCAAAGCCTTTAGCCAGATGTTTCTGATTAGTTGTAGTGTAGTCTGCTTGTACGTCTCGCCTTAACCATACCAGCGTTGTGGCCATAAATCTCCACTGCTATATGGGGGCCCAGCTGTGGTGTGCTGAAGTTTTAGGAGCTTTTAAGCTTTGGCTTTTTTTCACTGTCATAGAAACCTTTAATTATGTATATGAACTAGGTTGGGACACATGAACTGGTCATGTTGATTGTGGCCCTGTATTGCATACCGGCAGTGGCGGAGGTCCCTCTCAGAAGGGAGTGCTGTATCTGAATTCTTGATTGGCTATTTATTTCTGGTCGCGTCTGCTGTTTTCTGAAGGCAAAGAGATTCTCTGACTCTTTGAGTTGCAGTCAGCTTTCCGTAACTCTGCAATAGCTGTTTTGACTTGTTCATGGAATATGCTCAAGGGGATTGGTTGGTTTTGTGTGTGTGTGCGTGTGTGTATGTGAGAGTGAGTGAGTGTGAGTGAGTAAGAGAGGGAGAGGGTGTCTGTATAGTTTTTTCCTAAATAACATCATTGCCTCCGCGGGCAATGCTTTTATGATGTTTGTGTGTGTGTTTGTGAAACCTGTCTTGGGGTTCTCAGTATGCTGTTCAGCACCCCCCACCTCACCCACACATACACACACACAGCCGCACAGACACACGCCTTCCTTTGTGAACTCCCTTGGTTGAGTATCTGGATATGAGACTGGTCTTGGGGGATGAAGTTCCCACTCCATCTCCTTTAAGCCTTGTGCTGCTGCTGAGCAGCGGTCCCTCTGTAGCTCCCAGGGCCTCAGCCTCCTGGGCACCAGCTGGTCATCTCCTTGCTCAGCTCTGATTGGGCCCTAACCTCACCATCAGCTTGCTCTTATTGCCCTTTGGGGCTTGTTGTGGGACTGGAATCAGACCCACATACACACACTCAGACACACACACACAGTTCCATTGACCTGTGCCAAATGATCCCAGTGGAGTTTGCATTTCAACCCTGTTGCTTGTGTTTCATGGTACATTAATAACCTAATGCTGCTATTAGTTTGTAGTGCTGTCTAAACCATCTCCATAATTATCCCCTCACCTCTCTCTCTTTCTCTCTCTCTTTCTCTCTCTCTCTCTCTCTTTCTTTCATTCCTCCCATCCCAACTCCCATGACTCCCAACTCCCATACTAACTACTCCTCAAATGTATATTTTTTAATGCTGCCTGCCTGCTCCCCTGCTTTACTATAACTTACTGTTCCCCCAACTATTCTGTGAAACTTCTCTAAAACCTCCAAACCTTTCCAAACCGTCTCGTATATTACTGTTCATCTCTACAATATCCCTTCTAATCTCTTCCTGATTCCTACTTCCCTACTGGTCCTTGTCTGTGCACACCTCCACCACTGTCTCTCCATCACTCTTCACCCCTTCCTCTCTTCTCCTTCCTTCCTTCCCTCTCTCCCTCCCTCCCTCTCCCTCTCCCTCTCTCTCTCTCTCTCTCTCTCTCTCTATCCTCCCAACCCTGCTCCTCTCTGAAGGTAAGGCTAGTGGCGGTCAGCTTTGAGGATCCTGAGTTTATGGCGACCTTCAAGCGCTCCGCTGCACTGTATTCCCGCTACCAGCAGGCCATTCACGGCGATAACCCATCTGAGTGTGGTGAGGCCCAGGTATGGTTCAGAGGCCAAAGGTCAGAGGTCCTTTCTTTACATTTTTTTGTCACAAGCATGGGATAATCTCACAAAGTAGCCATGCACTGGTATTGGTTAACTTGATGGGTAACAATGCAGATGCAAAGTGTGTTACAACCTAGCTTAAGAATTAATGTGGCATATAGTTAGCATTGAACAACTAAAGGAGCAAATTAGCCTCTGTCTTTTTCTATCTTTACATCTCCTGCTTTCTCTTTTTCTCTCTTCTCTTCCTTATTTCTCATCTCTCTCTTTCTCTCTTTCTTTCTTTCTTTCTTTCTTTCTTTTTCTCTCTCTCTCTTTCTCACTGTCTCTTCTTCCTCCCTGTCTTCTCTCTCTCTCTCTCTCGCTCGTTAGAAAGGGATGGGGTGCCTTTGCCACTTCTGCTGGTAGATCTCTCCTGCTGTTTACAGGGCTCTGTCATAAATGCAGCATGCAGCCGCCATAAGGGGTCTCATCTCATAAAGCCCTGTGGAAAGAGGAGACGCAGGAGGAGAAAAGAGGAGAGCGAGAAGGAGGAGGGTAGAGGAGGAGAGGGAGCTTCTGAGCTCTTGGAGGAGACAGGGAGGGAGGGGAAAGAGAGAGAAAGAGAGAGAATTAGACGAAGGTGCAGAGAGTAGAGGAGACGAGATGGGGAGGAGAGAAAGAGAGAGGAAGAGGATTAGGTGTAGACGAAGGTGCAGAGCCTCGGGAGCGTGTGTGTGTTTGGGGCCTTTGTCCCTCAGGGCTGGAAAAAGTAGTCCTGCCTGCCAATGAATAAATCCTCCTGCTCATAAAAGTGGCTGAATTAATAGTGAAAAAATAAACCGTCAGAGTCGGCAGTCTATCCTGGATTCTTTCCTGGTGCCATAACACACCTCTATTAATAGTGGCAGAGGTGTGTGTTTGTGTGTGAGGGAGAGCGAGAAAGAGAATGTTGGTGCATATGTGTCCAGGTTTGGCCCTGTTTTATGACCTGGGTGGTGCAGACAGAGCAGAGGTGGGGGTGGCAGGATCCTTGTCACCACGCCAACCTGATGCCAAAGGGTTGCCAGGTTAGACACAGTGGTTCTTTTTTTCTCACTCTTGCCATTGTGGGAGCAGCGGGTCACATGTTTGGGTTGCCAGAACCTGCGCGACAGATCCTGAGCCCATTCTTCATCGAGCTTGTCTCCATTTTGACGGCAGACACTGCCCGTAAACACGGTCCACTAGATGTGAGGGGAAGGGTGTTTACATTTAAAGCAAGGGCCAGAGGATCATGGGATTCTTCTGTGCCGGCCTCCTCTGTATGTGTGTGAAGCCTGCTAGGTCATGTGTCTTTATTGGAAACCAAGAGCTGCATGGAAGGAGCTGGAGTGGGATAAACATTTCTCTTTCACACACATATACACACACACACACACACACACATGCGCGCACACACACACACACACACATACACATGCGCACTCACGCACATGCACGCACACACACAGAGGGCCATTGTTCTGGGAGGAAATGGATTCCCCCCTTGAGGCTGCTTCTCCTCTGGCCTGACAGAAGGACAGGACACTTTCGCGTGCTGCTCGCGTGTCTCTCCTGACACCTCCGAACACTCATCTCTCTATCCCTCGATCTCTTCATCTCTCTCTCCTCTAGTACCTCCCACTCTAGCCCTCTGTTCTTCCCTCCCTGTTCCTTGTTTTTTCATGTATTCTCTTATTGTCTATTTCTTTACTCACTCTCTCTCTCTTTTCCTCCCTCTCTTTTTCTCCTGGCTTGAGTGAGCGTATAATTGAGTTGTTGCTAGATAGCTGATGTAACAGCCTCTGACGTCTAAGCTCATGTCATATGTCAAGGCTGTCATTCTCGTAGGAAACGCCTATGAGGCTGGATAGCATCCATTTAGAGAAACTCATTAAATGCCCAAGATGTTAATACAACACACACATACAGATACAGATGCACACACACACACACATACACAGTGAATCTTTACCTCAGAAGGCCCCTCACCTCTTAGTAGCTTGGTCTCTTGTTAACCTCCCTCATGCAAAAACACACACACACACACACACACACACACACACATATTACAATGCCCCCTCTTGCTCAGGTAATAGATGGAAAGTGTGTTAAAGTGATGATGCTTGTTAGTGTTGGGGATTCGCCATGTATATGCATGAGGCAGGAAGTGGAATCACTGGCTGTGTGTGTGTGTGTGTGTGTGTGTGTGTGTGTGTGTGTGTGTGTGTGTGTGTGTGTGTGTGTGTGAAGGTATTTATGAATCAATTTGAGATGTCCCAGAGGGACACAGGAAATTTCATTGCCGTCTGTTTTTTTTTTTTCTTCAACCGGCCACAATACACACAAGCCAGTCTT